>CM035406.1:181506028-181553528 GCA_020310875.1 Ceratopteris richardii
TGCTAGTCTCGCCATCTCAAAATCCAATTTGTCCTCATAGGACTAGATCTGAATAGGTAAATCGACAACTCGTCGATCCCGTGTCTCTGTTCCCTTCCCATCAGCTAACTATACTATATAAGCATACTTTGATGCCACAATCTCTAGATGTAACCTCTTGACTAGGCGAGAACTAATGACATTATGTGTCGACTCAATGTCAAAGAGTACCTTGACAGGCTGTCTTGCCATGACTCCCCTCATGACAACGAGTTATGTGTACTTCTCCAATAACAATTATTCATCTTTCTTCTTTTTTGTAGATTTATCTTGATTTTCAATTATTATCCCACTCTCTTGATGGTTAGGATGCTTATCTTTATATCTCTTTGACCTCTATGTTGCCTAAGTTAATTATATGGTCGTTATTTTTAATCTTGATTGATCAAACTATTGCTTCATTCCTCTTCTTCCTATCTTTAAGTTTAAAGCTTTATGATCATGATAGTTACAAATCTGCCTTTCAACTTTAGTTATAGTCTTATGATTACTTGCATCTCTATATGCAACACAATTCTAAAGCATGTGGTCTAATTGATCATATCAAAAACATCTTATAGATCATTTTCAAAACCTATTTGTTCTTCTAATGTAGCTCTAGGGGTGCATTTTTGACATTCACGTGAATGGCCTTGATAAAGAGTGAGAATAGACATACTATGGAATTGAAATTGATTCTCTCATTTACCATGGATGTTTGAATTTATTTCACTTGGTTGGACAAGGTTTCAAAATTGTCTTATATATATATATATATATATAATGGGCTAACCACTTGCCCCAAAAGTCATGGTTGAGGATTACTTCCTAATCCTCCCTCTTAGGTTGTGGGTCAATCATCTCTTGCCTGTCATTTCTTGATTCTAATGTAAGAAATCACTTGAATCATGTGTGTTTTACCACCTCCCATCCATATATACCCTCTTGTACTATAAAAATAGCAATGTTCTAGAATATTCTCGTATGAACATGTGGCCATCATGCAACACTTATTCCAATTACTACCAAGTACCTTAGGATATCCCCCCAGCTTGGGACCTTGGCTAACTAGCCCTTGTCCCTCACACACATGGACTCATCCCTATGGACCAAAGCCATGATCCCTGTGGATCAATGTCTGACACTCTCTCCCCCTTCTAAAGATCATTGTCTTCAATGATCAATGAGGGAAAGTACTTGCAAACCAGAGCTTCTAATTCCCAAGTAGAGTTAGTAAGTGGTAATCCTCTCCAAGCTACTAGATACTCCTGGATGACACGATTCCTCAATCGCTTCTATGTCCGATCTAGTATCCTATCTAGAGAATGATCCATGCTATTACTTTCCTACAAAGAAACAATACTTCTATTAGATTATCCTAGCTGGAAATATGCTTCCGAAGTTTACTAACATGAAACACTAGATGAACTCTACAATCTAGAGGAAGCTCTAATCGGTATGCAACTTCACTAAGATTTTTAACTATCTTCCAAGGTCCACAAAACCTTGGTGAAAGCTTACTACACTTCCCTGTGGAGAGTGAAGTAGATCTAGCTGGTATATGAAGAAAGACTCTATCTCCTTTCTCAAATGATCTAAGAGATCTCTTCCTATCAACATACTCTTTAGCCCTATCAACGGCTTGTTGCATCTTGGCTTTAGCTATTTCTAAATTTGCTTGGAGGTTCGCTAAGAACTCTAAAGCACTATGTTGCAGAGCAAAGAGGCAGAGAAAAAGAAGGGCCCCAAAATTTTTTCGATTTGGACACTTTATTTTTGTATTATAGTCATTTTGTAATATATTTTCTGATGTAAACGCACTAGAGGAGTCTTCTAGATGCATACCCATAGAGATTTGTATCTTTACCTTGTCAATAAAGTGTCGGTCTCTTGTGTGAAAGGACCAATTCCAGGGCACATGTATATAAGTCAATTTGTGACTCTTTGTAGGCACTTTTTTGCCATTGTGAGAATCAAGAGCACAAAATTTCGAATTGTGTCTTCTCCTCTCTGTAGCTTCTTCCTTGTGAGCTTGCATGCATGTGTGATGCTTGAAAAGAGTGCTTAGAAGTGTTGTCTATCGAGGAAAGTTCTTGTTTGTTGTAAGTGAGGTGTGTGTTCAGTGTAGGAAGTGCTAAACTGTAAGAAGATCATTCCCATGGCTCAGTATTTTGCTCATAACTTGAAGCAAAAGTGTCAAAATCAAGTGAAAAGACCACCATTGGATGCATCTTCTCGAGAGCTTCGAAATAAACCCGCTATTTGCTATATTCAAATTTTGAAGCTGAGAGAAAAACTCGATTCACTGTTGACTATTGTTCCAAGTGGCACGACACCATAACCAACCTTGGCAAGCTTGAATGTGTTGGATTTGCACTTACATGTACCTTGTTAAGCATCAATTGCATTGACCATAATTTGAATGCATGTCTTCATACACTCGGCTAGGTTTTGATACTCCTTGGATTGATTTAAAAGCGTGCATCCCCACTATATGCACTTGAGGGGGATTGAGGTATAGTCTCTTTCTCCACAAGTCCCTAAGTTGATACTCATGTACACACATTTTTGGCGTCGTTACCGGGGAGTGTTGAATCAATTCGAGGCATTCGTGTGATGGTGAAAGGCTCTTAGCATTGAAGTAAGTAGAGGAATTGTGAATTTCTCTTCTTTGGTAAGTCGTTGTCATCCGCACTTACTACTTCTCACTTTTGGGAGTGTGTGTAGTGAGTTTATAGTTTAGGGAAGTGAGTAGAGAGAGACATTAGAGTAGGTAAGAGGAAGTAAGTGAGTAGGCTAGGAAGAAAGGTTAAATTTTCAAGTACCTTCACTTTAGCCTTTCATTTCAAGTACTTTTCAGAAGTATAAAAAACCAAAAAAATAGATCATGAGAGCTGAATGACAGATATCGCGAGTTTGAGATCGAGGAGCGTGGGGCAGTTCAGAGCGAGTGAGTGTGGAAGAGAGCTTGAGGGCAGCTTGGGAGGTGAGCCTATAAAGTCCTTGCGCTAAACTTCAATTTGAATCAAAGGAGAGAGCGAATCGACCTGCGGTAGATGTCGTGAGGGGATTATGCAGGGGTTGAGTGAGAGTTTAATTGATTCAGATACTTGGGAAAAGGGAAACAATCATTAGGATCACCCACATCAATTTGGTTATCAAATATACTTGCTTGTGCTAGAAAAAATTTCAAGTATCGTTGTCGGAAAGATTTTCTCTCGTCACTTGCGAGGACAATTGAATTGGAGACTTGATATGATGATGTTATGATCACACTATGCACAGAGAGAATTATGGTGTTAGAGATTGCTTGGACTGTCTTATGAGTCATCAACAGTTGTCAAGAAAATATCACAGCTATATTCCATCAAATTAAAATATGGCAGCCACAATAATGAAACTGAAAAGATTGTCGGGCATGCAACTTCTAAATTTATCGAGCATGCCATTAGATTTGTTTTCATCTTTGAAATATATGTCCTCAAAAGTGATAATGAAGATAGCTCCGTGTGCGCTTTAATTTACAAACTCTAATTATAGAGTTGGAACTTTATAAACCAAGGAGGGATCGACGTCAAAAGGAGAAAAAAGGGAAAACAAAGAGCAGAAAAGAAGGAGTTGATCGGTCAGACGAGAGGAGGGGATGGCTTGTATAGGACCGACGCTTCCATAGTACTGCTCTCTGATAGTTTATTTTCAGGAAACTATGTTGATCACCTGGAAGGAAGGAGGTGCTTCATCTCTGTATCTGCTGAGAGCTCATGTTTTATGAAACTATCGTAATTTTATACTCGAGTTATATACTCTCTATATATATCTCTCATATGTACGTAAGGGTAGAGGAGGATCTGACAGCGATGAAGCACGAAGTCTTGAGGACTAGCGTTGCTATTCCAATGATTCTAATGATGGATACTTTTTAAGCTATGATAATTGACGGTCTTCTGGAAGGCGCATGTTCTAGATCTTGGAGGATTGACGTGATGAGCAACCATCAACTGATATCAAGGACGAAAAATATGATTCCTGTTTAAGGTTGTCTTGAACAGAGAAGATGTGAAATTTTGGTTTAATTTCTCAACTTCAGAAGTCACCGGTAACACCCCGTTCATCTGATGAGGTTCCGATAACTAGTAGGATTTAAAGACTGATTCCAAAGAATATGCTGAAGTCTATCTGCTCTATCGCACAATCTGCACCTTCTGAACAATGATTTCTTATTCTTGATCCCACATCAGATGATGATCTGGAATCCAATCTATACATCGACAAATAATCTGATTAAAACTGACGCACAATTGTGTTGGAAACTTGAGAGGAGTTAGAGCGAAACTGATAGCTTTGATAGTTTAATCAAAAGTAGAGAAAATTTTTATGAGGATGAGACGCATGCTCCAATCACAAATTGACGATCACTGCAGATTAATTTTCTGAGAAATCTCTGTATAATCTATGATGTAATCACGAGCATATACTTCCTCTGCGATTATACATCTTCTGTGCCAACTGAACGTTGAGCTGAAGGACGGAATCACGTATCTTGTGTGTTTAAAGAGGACATACTTGTTGATTGAATTTTAGTAAGTTATATCAGTTACTTTTCTTTTCATATTCATGTTACTTGCAAGGCTCCTGCGAATCTCTATATCATCATAATATTTTGCATATGTTGTGGATCCAACCGCACTATAGTACATATTCGATAGCGCTATCGAAGGTCATGAATACCTTAGTGTTTGAGTCTACATGGCTTTGATGCTATCTGGCACTGAATGAAATCAGTATTTATAGTTGTTTAGAAACTTGTTCTATCTGTAACTCTTTACTTAGCTTCCATTGTTTTTTTTAGTTGTTTACGAATTTGACATGATCTATAGTATCCAAGGACTTATGATCTTAGAAAACGTTAAGTTAATAGATTAACTCCTTTAGAAATAGATTTCCAATGTATGATGCATTTGCCCTTTAGCGTACAACTAAAATTTGATGAATTGGTTCATTACTCTTTACCGCTTATGTCTCTGAAAGCAAATTCGTGTGCAACAAGTCCATATTTCTAATGATATTGACTTATATAGAAATGAAACCTCAAATGTGATTGTAATCTTCTTTCGAGTTTGCAAGACTACTTGAGATTGTTCATACTCAAATTCTTAAACAAAAAGTGGTCTCCGACGACTGAAACACTTCATCATAATCGGATGACACATGCAAAGCTTAATCAAACTTCTTGAGTTTCTGTGTACTTGAGATTGCTCCAAGCACCCGGCGTGTGTTGTAATTCTAGCGGTTGAACTGATCCACCAACCGTTACTTTCACGCCGACATCGGTGAACCTGACGTGAAAAATCCACGGCTGAGAGATCTCAGGTAATGTATGTTTGATGTGTGTATAAAATCATAGCTTGTCTTTCATTTATGTGGTGCTCCTTTGACATTCAAGCATGAGTCATGGGAAAAAAATGCCATACAAACATGAAAAATATAAATCAACGTAACAAATCTTTTGAAATTAAATTACAAGAGCATAATTCAAAGAGTATTGTTATTGATGAAGCATATGTGAACGCATTATGGATCAACACTTGAGAAAATGGGAAGATAAATTCATAGAAATGGAAAATAAGGCAAATGAAGCTATACAAAAGAAATTTAGAGTGATTTTTACTTTAAATGATATGATCAGTGCTATGTCAGAGACTCTAGAAGTATTAGGAATTAGTCTTAGAACTTGCAAAGAGGAAATGGATGCTGAGATTCAAGAAATGAACTAGAAATATGAAATATTATCCAAACAAATACAAGAATTAGAGCTAGCTAAATGTGAGCATGAAAAGGAGGGAATGAGCCAAAGTTTGTCTATATATCCTTCACCTATAACACATACTCATGATTTTAGAAAATCTTACAGTAGACATTCATTAAGAATATCAAATAGGATTCGAATGCGACCTTTGTAGTGTTTTTGGTGCGATCAATATGGCCATGCATTTTGGACTTGTAGGTCATACGAAGATGCACGAAGACAAAAACTAGTGGTTGAAAATGAGAGGAAAATTTGTAATTATTAGGATCTATCACCTTTAAATTTAAATCTAGGAAGGGATGGAATAAAAGAACTATTAAAGGAGATCCAAACCAAACCTAATCCATGTGAGAGTAAAAAAGTATGGAAACCTATCATACATATGAACATTCAAACAAAAGAACAAATGAGGGGGAGGACATTAAACTGAGAACAAGAGCTAATAGAAGAATTCAAAAGTATAAAACCAAAGGAAGAAGATCAAAAGCCGATTATGGAAGAGCAATTGGAAATTGATCTAGGTGACTTTGATCATGAAATACAAGTAGGAGCAAGGAAACTTAAAAATTTACAGATTTCACTTGATCCAATGCTCCTTTCTAATGAGAAATTTTTTGATCAAGACAAGGTTAAGGAACTACAAACTCAATTGACAAACATAAATACAATCAATTTAAAGAAGAAGGAATTAAACGAGAAGAGACCAAACAAAGTACTATGAATCAAAATTGTGAAAAACAAACAAATGAAATAGAGAAGCAACTTCTTGATGATATTATTAAACAAATCGAAAACAATATGAACATAAATTCAAAACAATCAAAACCTTTAAAATTTAACAAGAAAACTAAGAATTTACCATTAAAGATAATAGAAGAAATGATTAAACAAAGAAATGATTAAATTAAGAAATGATTAACACACTAATTTGACGAGAAAAGATGAATCAAATTGTTTTGTTTTTTTCTGAAAAAGGAATTTGAACACTTATTGCACAAGGATGACACACGCAAATCAAGAAATGGTCCAAATTTTTGGATAATTATGATGAATAAAAATTATGATGCATTATGATATATAAACAAAATGTTTTTTATCATATTATGATTTCTTTTGAATAAAAATATGTTTGCAAACTATTATGAACAATATGATTTCTTTCACTAAAATGATGATGAAGAAGATGATTTTGTTGTTTAAAAACAAAAATAATGATAAAATATGCTACAAATATGATGCAAACTATGAGTTGAAGTATGATAAAGAGAATGACTGATTTATGTATGGTTTTCTTCACTATGAATTTACTTTGCAGGATGAAGAAAATGTATGGTTATCAAATTAATTTTACTTGTATAGCTAGTTGTTAAGTGTTTATCAGAACTTGAAGATGATTTTGATCAAGTCATTGAATATGTGTATGGAAATTTACAATGAAGATGGAGTTTAAGAAGAAAGAAGATTGAAGATATAGTTGATTTCAAGTCGTATTATTCTATGTTTTTTTTTTAAATTATTTATGTTTTGATTATGCATGTCATTTGCATTCATATAAAATTAAATTATAAAATCTGGGATGAAGTATACTATTTTATAAAGGGAATCTATTTAACCATACTAGGAAAACATGCATGATTTATATTTCTAGATTTATAGATTGAATGGGATTTGTGATGGATAGAAGGATTTGTAGTTCACTTCAGATAATGGAAGTAATTGTATATGTGTAGGAGCATATTGATGCGTGATCCTTGTCTGTGACTTCCTAGGTCTTCTTTATACATGCATCTAGAACCTTAGCTCGAATTAAGGGGTTAAGCCTTTCCCCTTCAAAACAAAAAAGTTACGAATGTAAAAAACAAATAGAAAAATAGAAAAAGACAAATAGAAAAGAAAAAGAATATTTGATGTATGTTATACCTTCTTTCAACCCAAAAAGGTATTTACACTCATTATCTACATAAAGATTTACATCATACTTGTATGAAGCCGAAGATGAAGAAAGCTAGTTGTGAAAAACACATCTAGTGAATGAAATTGGGCAAACAAGGCGGATGTCTGTATGAGTAGATTTAGTAGATTTCTTCGACGTGTTTGATTGCTCATATGTAAATGCATGTATATGAAGAAACCTGCATTTGAGTGAATGAAGATGAATTCTATTTCAAACTGATCTTTGCAAAGTTTATAAATGGATGAAATCTAGATTAATGTTTTGTTGACTGAACCAGTTGACATTTTAACTTTATAATTTGGTATGTTTTTATTACCATATCGAATTTAAATAAACTTCATGTGCATGTTGCATAAAAGATTGAAATATTTGATAAGTTTAAAATTTATAAGAGAATTGATGCTATTATATGGTTAAATTTCAAGATGATCATCAAGATGCTGCTTTCCTCCATCTACAAGTTGGGCCATCGGGACGATGTGCAGGTTTGGTGGGGGCGGATGTCGGAAAGATTTTCTCTCCTCACTTGCGAGGACAATTGAATTGGCGACTTGATATGATGATGTTATGATCACACTATGCACAGAGAGAATAATGGTATTGTAGATTGCTTGGATCTTCTTATGAGTCAGCAACAGTTGCCAAGAAAATATCACAGCTATATTCCATCAAATTAAAATATGGCAGCCACAATAATGAAGCTGAAAAGATTGTCGGGCATGCAACTTATAAATTTATCGAGCATGCCATTATAGTTGTTTTCATCTTTGAAATATATGTCTTAAAAGTGATAATGAAGATAGCTCCATATTACGAACTCTAATTATAGAGTTGAAATTTTATAAACCAAGGAGGGATCGACGTCAAAAGGAGGGAAAAGGGAAAACAAAGAGCAAAAAAGAAGGAGCTGATCGGTCAGATGAGAGGAGGGGATGGCTTGTATAGGACCGACGCTTCCATAGTACTACTCTCTGATAGTTTATTTTCAAGAAACTATGCTGATCACCTGGAAGGAACGAGGTGCTTCATCTCTCTATCTGCTGAGAGCTCATGTTTTATGAAACTATCGTAATTTTATACTCGAGTTATATACTCTATATATATATCTCTCATATGTACGTAAGGGTAGTGGAGGATCTGGCAGCGATGAAGCACGAAGTCTTGAGGACTAGCGTTGCTATTCCAATGATTCTAATGATGGATACTTTTTAAGCTATGATAATTGACGTTCTTCTGGAAGGCGCATGTTCTAGATCTTGGAGGATTGACGTGCTGAGCAACCATCAACTGATATCAAGGACGAAAAATATGATTCCTGTTTAAGGTTGTCTTGAACAGAGAAGATTAATTGCTCAACTTCAGAAGTCACCGGTAACACCCCGTTCATCTGATGAGGTTCCGACAACTGATAGGATTTATAGATCGATTCCGAAGAATATGCTGAAGTCTATGTGCTCTGTCGCACAATCTGCACCTTCTGAACAATGATTTCTTATTCTTGATCCCACATCAGATGATGATCTGGAATCCAATCTATACATCGACAAATAATCTGATTAAAACTGACGCACAACTACGCTGGAAGCTTGAGAAGAGTTAGAGCGAAACTGATAGCTTTGATAGTTTAATCAAAAGTAGAGAAAATTTTTATGAGGATGAGACGCATGCTCCAATCATAAATTGACGATGACTACAGATTAATTTTTTGAGAAATCTCTGTATAATCTGTGATGTAATCACGAGCATATACTTCCTCTGCGATTATACATCTTTTGCGCCGATTGAACGCTGAGCTGAAGGACGGAATCACGTATCTTGCTTAAAGAGGATAGACTTGTTGATTGAATTTTAGTAAGTTGTATCAGTTACTTTTCTTTTCATATTCATGTTGTCCAATTTTTTTTCGAACTTGCACAGCTTCTGCGAATCTCCATATCATCATAATATTTTGCATATGTTGTGGATCCAACCGCACTATAGTACATATTTGTCATGAATACCTAAGTGTTTGAGTCTACATGAATTTGATGCTATCTAGCGCTGAATGAAATCAGTATTTATAGTTGTTTAGAAACTTGTTCTATGTGTAACTCTTTGACTTATCTTCCGTTGTTTTTTTTTAGTTGTTTACGAATTTGACATGATCTATAGTATCCAAGGACTTATGACCTTAGAAAACGTTAAGTTAATAGATTAACTCCTTTACAAATAGATTTTCGATGTATGATGCATTTGCCCTTTAGCGTACAACTAAAATTTGATGAATTGGTTCATTACTCTTTCTCGCTTATGTCTCTGAAAGCAAATTCGTGTCAAACAAGTCCATATTTCTAATGATATTGACTTATATAGAAATGAAACCTCAAATGTGATTGAAACCTTCTTTCGAGTTTGCAAGACTAGTTGAGATTGTTCATACTCAAATTCTTAAACAAAAAGTGGTCTCTGACGACTGAAATACTTCATCATAATCTGATGACACATGCGAAGCTTAATCAAACTTCTTGAGTTTATATGTACCTGAGATTGCTACAAGCACCCGACGTGCGCCGTAATTCTAGCGGTTGAACTGATCCACCAACCGTTACTTTCGCGTCGACATCGTGACCTCCCAAGGTCGAGTGTCGCGACATTGAGGTGTCATGACCTCCCCGGTTGAGTGTCGTGATACCTACACTCTTTGAATGTCACGACATTTGACAAGTGTCGGGTATCATGGATCACCAGTGTCGCGTTACTTGGCAGGTGTTGAGTGTCGTTGACCTAGTGTCATGACATTTCACAAGTGTCGGATGTCGCTAACAAAGTGTCGTGATATCTAAGAGGTGTTGAGTATTGTTGACTGACTCAGTGTCGAGTATCGAGTGTCGTTGACCAAGTGTCGTGACATTTCATAAATGTCGAGTGTCGTTGACCAAGTGTCACGACATTTCATAAGTGTCGAGTTAAGCTAGTGTCGTGTGTCGAATGTCGTGAACTCCGAGTGTCGCGACATCGAGCAAGTGTCGTGTATCGTGATTGGTCGAGTGTCGAGTATCGTGACCTCTAGTGTCGCGATATCTGCAAGTGTCAGGTATCGGGTATCATTTGCATCAAGTGTGCGACATTTGTCAAGTGTCGAGTATCGTTTTGTAGGCTGAGTGTGGTGACATCTATCGAGTGTCGAGTGTCGTGCCAAAAGACTTAATTGATACCTTAGTCTGGAGATTACAAATTTAGAAAAAAATCCATATAACTTTGTAGATTTTAAAGAAAGCACTGGGAGCTAAGGGTTGTTCAAACTCGATTAGAGCTCTTAAGTGAATGAACTTAAGATTGGGAAGAATCCTAGGAAGCCGAAGAAGTGTAGTCTCATCTATAGGAAGTGTAGCTGAACCGAGTATTCACTCCCATTACTCTGAAACCTCGAGTGAGTCTGAAGAAGAAATCATTATGGCCTCAGAAGACATGCAGAGTTCTGTACCAATAGTTGGCATAATGTCTATCATTGAGGGAGAGTATCGAACATTATTAGAATATGTGAGCACTAATTAACATGACTTACCCATCTACCTAGATGGATTAAACAGATCAGTGGCTAGGCTGAAGAAAGCCACAGATGCTCACATAGTGCCTAGGCCAGCTATTAAGTATGTGGGAGGAATCTATATGGATAAAAGAGGGATTCTGTATGCAGTCACAGAGCATCCTGAAAACATCAATGAACAAAGGGAAGAAGATAATGCCCAAATCCTTAACGAAGAGGGACAAGAGGAACGGGTGTCGACTCCTAGAGGGAAGTCCATTGTAATGAGAGTTTGGAGAGGAGACCTAATTCCCCAGGACGACTCCTTAATGGATGTCTACATGGTAAATGGATTGGATCATTTACTGAAAAATAACTCTTCATTGTGGGAAGAAGTGACAAATCCAGCCACCATATATGAGTTACAAGATCCTGAAAACCCCGCTCACATCACTTACTTAGTTAGACAAGAGTTAGAGAAGGTATTGGCCCATGATGGAATTGGAGAGGGCTAGGCTGAGATATCAGAACATTTCTGTATTCCCACCTAGGGATCAAGCCACTACTTTGCAAAATCCCCAAGGAACTCACCAGGATGCCTCTTATCAACATTCGGGACAAACACAACAATAAAGCATTCCAGTTAGACCTCACCTTCAGTTTGCTACACCTGGTGCTAATCCTAACTATCGACCTCCTACAAATGTGGAACCAAGAAATAGGATCCTTGTTCATGAGAGACCACCTATAGGAAGAGAAGCAGGCATACCAATAGGACGACCAGTTTTCCCTATAATGCCAAGACCACCTGAACCTGAAAGAAGACTGAGACCCATTCAAGTTGCCAAATGCATGAGAAGTCACTATGATGGCTCTAGTGAGCCATACAACCATATAGCTGAATTCAAGCAAGTGATAAGAGTTGAACAAGTGGAAGACTTCTTAATCCAATATGAATCATTCGGCCTAACCCTTACAGACACAACCTTAGCTTGGTTCCAACCCTTAGATCCTAATAATTTCCAAAACATGGAACAAGTCTATCAGGAATTGATTGAAGAATTTACTAAGACTAGAATAAAAAACAACTCGTCATAAGCTAAAAGGGAAGAAGAAAGGAAGCAAAGCTGGCAACTGAGACAGGGAGTATCTAGACCTGTAGAAGATCCTGCTTACATGCCCCAAATATTTTTTGGCAAAGAATTTGAACCCCATGGTTGGATGGAGATTTTAGCCACTCTTGACGTATGTGTAAATGAAGAAGTAATAACTATGAATGAATGCATAGATGAGGAAGGATATGATGTAAACTTCTACATGGTGGTTCTCCAAGAAGTAGATGAAGAGAGGTAATTGAAAAAGAATGGAAGGAAGATTACGAGAGCATCAAAATGGAATGGGAACCTATGGAGGAAGTAAATGAAAATCAAGGAGTAAGCATCGTGACTAATGAGTCAGACCAAGGAATGACACAAATGGAAGAAAATGAACCAGACAAAGAAAATGAAGAAGAAGAAAACAGACCTCAAGGCCAATTTGAGGTTCCCAAACACTTCAAACAATATGAGGTAGAGGAGAGGAAGATTGCTATTCAGATGCCAAAACGGGAAGCATGACCAGGAATAGCATATGACAATAAAGAACCACTACAAGAAAAAGGGGGGCGTAGCGACGCCCCCGAATCGGGAAAAAAATGGGAACCGTCGCTTATGCGACGAGGTCGTCGCATAAGCGACGGTAGGAATTTCGGATTTTTTTTTTTGCCCGACCCTCGTCGCATAAGCGACGATAGCGTCGCATAAGAGACGGTACTTAAAAAGCGTCGCTATCATCGTCGCTGATTAGCGACGAATTTAACGATGTTGGCAAACTGCAGAGCGTCGCATATGCGGCACTCTGGAATGTAAAAAAAAAATTTGATTTCTCTCGGCACATTCAGGACTTGGACGCGAGCAAGAACAGAGAGACCGAGAGAGAGAGAGAGAGAGAGAGAGAGAGAGAGAGAGAGAGAGAGAGAGAGAGAGAGAGAGAGAGAGAAAGAGCGCGTGCAAGAGGGAGAGAGAGAGAGCGAGACCATTGGCAGGTATGCGCACACACACACACACACTTACACACACATACATATGTACACACACATATACACGCATAGACACACACAAACATACGCATAGACACACACACACATACACACAAATACACACACATATACACACATACACAATGCATAATGCATACACATACACACATGCACACATAATGCATACACATGCACACACATATACATGCATAATTCACATGTATACATACACATACATAATGCATATGCATACATAATGCACATGCATACATAATGCACATGCATACATACACATACATAATGCATACACACACATATGCATACATAATGCATACACACACATACACACATAGACACATACACACATAGACACATAGACACACATAGACACATACACACACATAAACACATACACACTCATAGACACACACACATACACATAGACGCGCACACACATACACACACATATACACACACATACACACATAGACACATACACACATAATGATGCATTCAAACACATACACATGCATACACACATAGACACACATATACACACACACATCCAAACATACACACTCATAGACACACATAATGATGCATTCACACACATACACATGCATACACACATAGACACACATATATACACATCCAAACATACACACTCATAGACACACATTCATACACACACACATCCAAACATACACACTCATAGACACACACACATACACATAGACACGCACACACATACACATACATAGACGCGCACACACATACACACACATATACACACACAGACACATACACACATAATGATGCATCCACACACATACACATGCATACACACATAGACACACATATACACACACACATACACACACATATATGCATACACACACACACATAGAGAGACATACACACACATACACATACATGCATACATATGCATACATAGAACATACACACATAGACACATACACACATAGACACATACACACATAATGATGCATACACACATATACACATGCATACACATACATATGCATACATACATGCATACACATACACACATAAACACATACACACACATAGACACATACACACTCATAGGTACACACACATACACATAGACACACACACATATAGTATATACACACACATGCACACATAGACACATACACACATACACATGCATACACACACATACACATGCATACACACACATACACATGCATACACACACATACACATGCATACACACATACAGACACATATACACACACATACACACATACACACATTATATGCATACACACACATAGAGACATACACACATAAACACATACATGCATACATATGCATACATAATGCATATGCATATGCATACAATGTACATACATACTTACATGCATACATAATGCACATGCATAGATACATACACACACACAGATACATACACACATAGACACATACACACACATGAACACATACATACTCATAGATACACACATACACATAGACACACACACATACACACACATACACACACATACACACATAATGATGCATACACACACATACACATGCATACACACATACAGACACATGTACACACACATTCACACACATATATGCATACACACACATACACATACATGCATACACACACATACACATACATGCATACATATTGCATATGCATATGCATACATACATACTTACATGCATATGCATACACACACACATATGCATACATACATACTTACATGCATATGCATACACACACACACATATGCATACATAATGCATATGCATATGCATACATAATGCATATGCATATGCATACATAATGCATATGCATATGCATACATAATGCATATGCATATGCATACATAATGCATATGCATATGCATACATACATACTTATATGCATACATAATGCACATGCTTACATACACTGTCATAATGTATACACACACACATACACACATAGACACATACACACATAATGATGCATACACACACATATGCATACATACATGCATACACATACACACACATAGATACATACATACACATAAATACATACACACTCATAGACACACACACATACACATAGACACACACACATACACATAGACACACACACATACACACACACACATAGACACATACACGTAATGATGCATACACACATACACATGCATACATAGACACACATAATGATGCATACACACACATACATATGCATACACACACATATGCATACATACATGCATACACATACACACATAGACACACACACACACATAGATACATACATACACATAAACACATACACACTCATAAACACACACACATACACATAGACACACACACATATACACACACATACACACATAGACACATGCACACGTAATGATGCATACACACATACACATGCATACATAGACACACATAATGATGCATACACACATATGCATACATACATGCATAAACATACACACATAGATACATACACACACATAGATACATACATATACATAAACACATACACACTCATAGACACACACACATACACATAGACAACACACACATATACCTACACACATACACACATAGACACATACACACATAATGATGCATACACACACATACACATGCATACACACACATATGCATACATACATGCATACACATACACATATAGACACATACACACACATAGATACATACACACACATACACATGCATACACACATACAAACACATATACACACGCACATACACACTCATACATACATACATACACACGTAATGATGCATACACACATACACATGCATACATAGACACACATAATGATGCATACACACACATACATATGCATACCCACACATATGCATACATACATGCATACACATACACACATAGACACATACACACACATAGATACATAGATATACATAAACACATACACACTCATATACACACACATACACATAGACAACACACACATATACATACACACATACACACATACACACATAGACACATATACACATAATGATGCATACACACACATACACATGCATACACACATATATTTTTATAAAAAGATGCTTGTTCAATATGCTTAGGAAGAATATATGGTTCTTTAGTAGATCGCATTACCTTGGAAGAATCAATTGCCCAAAACCCAGATAATTCCTTTCTTATTGTAGAATTACTACCTTTATACTCCGCTCGATACCAGTCAACCTTCAAAATGACCTATCAAAATATATAACAACAAAAACGTCCCATTATTAGGTGCTTAAAAAAATAACTAACTCTAAAAAAAATATATAAACTTTTTTCTACCTGTTTGAATGTACGAAATGAAATTTCGTAGATACCAACAATAGTTCCTACGTAACCAAGTTCGCTATCTATAAGGTTCGTGTCTTTTGAGCTAGCACGTGATAGTTGCTTGAAACAAGCAACAATACTAGAATCCTCTATTTTACGTAAAGAATCAATGGCTTTGATTCTAATATGTTGTCCAAAAGCCCACATATTAGTGAACATTCGAGCCTGCAAAATAAATTCAATTAGTAAATAGAAACTAACATACATATATGAAAAAAATAAAATATATATTTTAATAAAATTACCTTTTGTTCACAACCTATCATTAACTCTCTTTGCTCATCTGAGATTTCTTCATTATTTGCGTTGGCGCGTTGCAAACGACTATATAGCCAATCCGTGAAAGAAGGTATATCTATAATCTCATTATTAATCGAGATTACGTCTAGATCTTTTGTTTTTTCGCCTTTTACTTCGGAGACTTTGAAGTTCCTCGTACTCCCTAAGGAATGCTTGCATGCATTCGCTATTATATGCTACAAAAGTAGAAACATCATTTTTTTCTTGAAATGTAAATAAGAATGGAACCCCCTTACCTGATAATACCTCATCTGTTATTTTTGAAGAAGACTCGTTGGTCCATGCACGTGGAGCTTCTTCATGAACTCTTTCAAGGTACTCACTAACGTAATACATGCACTCTTCAAGCATCCAACCCTTTGCCATGGATCCTTTTGGTTTTGCTCTTTGTCGCACGTAACCTTTTAGTATTCCCATAAATCGCTCGACCCAAAACATCCATCGAGTGTTGACAACACCAGCAATCTATATCTCATCTACAAGATGGACTAGTAAATGAACCTGAATATCAAAAAATGAAGTAGGAAGTTCTTTTTCCATCAAACATAGTAGCTCTTTGCATTCACGTTTTTTTTGTGGGATCGAATTTTTATCGATTTCTTTGGATGTAATCCACCTATACAAATCATAAAAACAATTGTAAAGAAGTTAATTAAAAAAAAAAAGATATCCAATATTCATACATATTAAATATAAAAGTATCATAATTACCTTATAAGTGATCCAAGACGATAGATCACATCTCGTACTCCTTTCGTTGTACATCCATCGATAACCAAAGGTAAAATATGTTTCAAAAAGTTATGCCAGTCATGGGTCTTTAACCCAGATAAGCTCTTATCATCCATAGTAAACATGTTTTGAAACGATGCTCCATATCCTGTAGGAGTCTTGATCAATTGAATTCTATTGTTGATAGTTTGTATCTCTTTTGTTGTAAGTACCCAAGGAGCAGATGCATAAGTCGTTTCTTGTAGATGTCTATCAAAAACTGGCCATAACTTTGGTTTCGATTTTTGATCTTTCAAATCATTCCTTGATGCTGTGGTATCTTTTAGTCCAAGAAGATGCTGCCATAGTGAATAACCAATATTTTTGAATATATGCATAGGATCAAGAAGATGACATACTTTTAACTCTTTCCAATACTCCAAAGAATACCATATTGATATGTTCTCTGCGAGTGCCAATCTCCCTTTACCGCTGTTCACATACTCATTATCTGAATCATCACTGAAGATTTCTACTTCTGGATCTATCAGAGGTCCATCTGTCCATTTTTTATACCAATCCATAGGCGTCATAGGTTTTGGATACTGGTCTGTTTCAAGCTTTCCATTAAAATGTATCGCTTCTCTTTTAGATCTTAATGGATGATCATCAGGCAAGAATCGTCGATGTCGAAGATAAATATTTTTGTTGAGATTCTTACTATAGATTGATCTCAACCAATCACCACAATATGGACAAGCTTTATAACCCTTAGTAGATATTCTTGCATCATGGAAAATGATAAAAATATAATTAGATTAAATCATATTTATTTACATGCATATTGAATAAAAAAATTACATCAATACCTGAACAAACGCCATATCCAAGAAAATCGTGAATAGTCCAAGCCACAATACCACGAATCGTAATATGTCTTTCATTGATGCTTTTCGATACATCAATGACATTAATACCTCTCCATAACTCTTGAAGATCGTCAATGAGAGGAGCAAGATATACATTCATATCTTTAACTTGTCTTTTGCCTGGGATTAAAAGTGAAAGCATTAAATGTTCCTTTTTAATGCTAAGATATGGCGGAAGATTGTAGTTTATGACTACCACTGACCATGTTGACCATTTACTCGATTTCATGGAGAATGGATTAACCCCATCTAATGCAACTCCTAACTTTAGATTCTGTGGATTTTGTGCAAATTCAGGCCATCTAGAATCAATATGCTGAAAAGCAACACAATCATGAGGAATTCTGATTATTCCATCAATACTTTTGTGATCATGTCCCCAAGTCAAAAGCTTTGATAATTCGGGGCTTTGAAACATATGTCTAATCCATGGAGCCAATGGAAAATGTCTCAATCCCTTTTTCGGGATTTTACCTTCTTCACCCTTATATCGAGGAGATTGACATTTGGGACATGTCAAAGAGTCTGCATATTCACCTCTATATAAAATACAATTGTTAGGACATGCATGTATACATTGATAATCTATACCAAGATTGTTGATTATCTTCTTCATTTCATCATGTGAGGTAGGAAGAAATTTCTGACTTGGTAAAAACTTTTCAGATAATAACCTGTAAGTTTATCAAAAAAAGATATATTAAAAAAGGTAAATAAATATATATACATATATACATGCAGGTTTTTATTCTTACTTTAGATAAGGTAAGAACAAGAACTTGAATTGAATAGATACTTTTTGTCCGCGCATCTTTTAAAACTATTAATGCATCTTTCAAAATATTTACGCAAAATTTGGATGGCAGGATACGATTGTTTGTTTTGGATGATATGAAGTATGTACCTTCATTGAATGATTTGTCAATTCACACTTTCAAACTGAATATATGTGTGAATCGACAAATCATTCATATCCTCCAAAACAAACAATCGTATCCCGCCATCCAAACAATCGTATCCTTCCATCCAAACAATCGTATCCTGTCAATTCACACATATGTTCATATAATGGTGACCTGGATGAATCGCATGCACAGAGGTTACTCAAGATAGAGCAGGATTTCTCGGGTATGCAGTAAACCTCTTGCATGTCAATGATGAGCATCTGAACTTTAGGATACAAAGTGGACTACTCCATTATAATCAAATTGCTGTCTCTTGAGTAACCTCTGTGCATGCGACTCATCCAGGTCACCATTGCGAATATTTGGAAAGATGCATTAATAGTTTTAAAAGATGCACGGACAAAAAGTTTCCATTCAATTCAAGTTCTTGTTCTTACCTTATCTAAAGTAAGAATAAAAACCTGCATGTATTTTTATATATATATATATATTTATGCATATATATATATATATATATATATATATATATATATATATATATATATATATATATATATATATATATATATTTATGCATATATATATATATATATATATATATATATATATATATATATATATATATATATATATATATATATATATATATATATATATATATATATAGATAGATAGAAAATTGAAATTTATACCTTAATACGGTCGAAACAGATACATTACTCCATCCAAAATGATTTTGAAGGTTGAGAATAAGTAAGCTCGCATTTAGTCGTGTCAAACGACTTCCTTCATATACATGCTTTAGACATTCCTCTCAAAGATATTTCTCATTTTTAGAAATATCCATGCTCTCACTGTCATTTTGATACCAATCCTCAATAAAATCTGCCATGCCATCATCTTCATCATTGTCACACAAATCTTGTACTTTATCATCTTTTGAATATAGATCTTTCAACTTTGCATATTGCACAGGATTAGTTTTGCGTAGCCTCCTCATGGAAGCTTCTGATAAATGAGGTCTTACTGGTAATTGTGAATGCTGTGGATGAATATCATCAACATCATACGTTGGAATCTACACATATAAAGAAAACTCCATAAATGAATAAAAATTAAACTTCAAATATAAAATTAAGTATATAAATTATTAAATATGGATAGAGAATTTTTATTCTCTCTAGCTAAAAGGTGCTCTTGGAGGTCTACGCCATCCATAATTCACTAATAGTTCATCACTAGCATGTAATGTAGTAATAGCATTGACAACTATGTATCTTGATACATCTCTACTCATGTATGGTGATTCATGACTATTTTCACGCTCCTCAAATGTGCAATTAGTCCTTGAACTATTATGTAACCCTTATTTACTATTTATTAAACCTGTTATATTTCCATGTGTGTAAGGTCTTCCATCAATATATAATCTTTCATTTTCTGCATGTAAAATCCTTCTACTAGTAAGGGATGCTGCGTTCAAGCATATTCCATAAGTACTCATGCTTTGAACATAACGTGAAAGTCGATGCCAATCTCCCCATCCATATATAGGACCACAAAATGACATAAGAGTGACTTCAGAGTTCGGAGGCACATACAAATCCTCTACAATAAAGAGACCACGACCAGCATTAGTAATAGTGGATGGAGCAATCATATAGCGATTACCCCAAAAGTTGAAAACCTCTCCATCTAAAGGAAGTGGTCCTCTATACCATCCTCCATATCTTCTTCTATCATATGTTTGTACTAAAGAACGATCATGAGCTGGCAATGGATAATCTCTAGCCGTTTCATTCTCTAAACCAGGAGGTAGAGGATTTCTAGAAACCTCTGCTTGTAATTGATGAACAGCAAGTCCATGACGTGTACAAGGTATATTAACATTATGAGAAAAATCATCATCATCATCATCGAGCAAGTATTCCTGTATATCAATAATAATTTGATTTTATACATGGTTTTTAAATAAAATAATGACATTAATATATATAGAAAATACATACCCAAGCATTATCACGTTGACTAGGTGATGGTGCACGCTCAAAAGTACCATACTCTGCCTCATGTTGAATACATTCCAATCGTGGTCTTCGATACGTGCCATAACAAGAGTTACACCAACATATAATATGCTCTTGATAGTAAAATTCATCATAATTCCTAGCGGAGGACACATGTGAAGTCGTTGCATGGGTAGGAGGTGGTGGAGTACCCTCTGATTGATCAGAATCTGCACATCATAAGAAACATAAAAAAAAATATAAGTTATGTATCCATCAAATATAGTTAAACTTAAATATTTCATATACTTACAGTATAAAGTCGTTGCACGATGAGGAGACGGTGGTGGAGTTCCATCTGATTGATCAGAATCTACAAATAATGGTATTTGATATTAATAATTTGATTATCTACATAAATAAAAAATTCACATATACATATTTACACATACACACATATTCACATATACACATTTACACATACACACATATTCACATATACACAACTACATATTATTGTGGGATAAATGCATGTATTTTGTATGAATGAGTGTATATGCATGCATGTGTGTGTACGTATATATGTGGATATGTATATGTGTGTTTATGTTATATGTATGTATATGTGTATATGTATACATATATGCATGCGTATATGTTTGCATGTATATGTGTATGTGGGTATGTGTATGTGTGTGTATATTTGTGTATGTATTCTGACTTTTTTTATTGTTTGAGATTAAATTAACAGGAGATATTGTATGGTCGAAAAAAATAAGAGGCGAGCTAACATACCACCTGAGTCGTGGCAGTTTTTTCGTAGACAGCTACGTCTTCAGGAGTCATTTCCTCAGCAAAAGGTACACAAATTAATAGTTTATATTTATAATTTTTATGTATTTTAGTAATTTTTTACATTTAATTTATGTATTTTTTTTCTTGAATAAACAGGCTGCTGCAAAGAAGAGAGTGGAGTCGGGCCACACATCGCACTTAGGCCAAATGGGCCATAATGGTTTTGTAGCTACGTTTGTAAGTATATGTGTTATTGTGAGTATATTTTTTATTTTAGTTAAAATGCAAGCAACTAATGTTTTTTATTTGTTTCATTGCAGCGAAAGGATTATGGCCGATATCCTACGAAACACGAGATCGAGTATGCTACACATTTTGGATATCGGTGTTTGGGCGAGTATATACAAGATCATCCTGATGCCTTTGTGAGTATTTTTAAATTTTATATAATTATTTTGTTGTTATGAATGTTTTAATTATTTTATTGATTTATGTTTGTTATATGTAATACAGGAGTATTATGGGGAGACAAATATGGATGAGGTGGAGAGACAAACACAAGAGGGATGATCTCGATCGTCACAGGGTGATCATGACGATGAGGATGAGGAAGATCAGGATGATCATGATATTGCTGATGATGATGATGATCATGATGATGATGATTAGGATTTTAGTTGATTATGACATTGGATTATATGTATTTACATTGATATATATATATATATATATATTTTTCATTTCAGTTATGTTTTGAATTGTGTGTATGGTATTAAGTAATGAAGAGTTTTGTTCTATTGATTGTTATTATTGTTTATATTAAGCATGTGTTTTAATACTTTAATTATATAATTCATTCATATGTGTGTACCTAAGTGTATATGTATGTGTGTGTATATGTATGTATGTGCATGTGTATGTGTGTGTATATGTATGTATGTGCATGTGCATGTATAAGTGTATATGTGTGTATGAGTATGTGCATGTGCATGTGCATGTGCATGTGTATGTGTGTGTATATGTATATGCATGTATATGTATAACTCTATGTGTATGTGTGTGTATGTGCATGTATATGTGTATATGTAGGTATGTGCATGTGTGTGTGCATGTGTATATGTGTTTTAATACTTTAATTATATAATTCATTCATATGTGTGTACCTAAGTGTATATGTATGTGTGTGTATATGTATGTATGTGCATGTGCATGTATAAGTGTATATGTGTGTATGAGTATGTGCATGTGCATGTGTATGTGTGTGTATATGTATATGCATGTATATGTATAACTCTATGTGTATGTGTGTGTATGTGCATGTATATGTGTATATGTAGGTATGTGCATGTGTGTGCATGTGTATATGTGTTTTAATACTTTAATTATATAATTCATTCATATGTGTGTACCTAAGTGTATATGTATGTGTGTGTATATGTATGTATGTGCATGTGTATGTGTGTGTATATGTATGTATGTGCATGTGCATGTATAAGTGTATATGTGTGTATGAGTATGTGCATGTGCATGTGTATGTGTGTGTATATGTATATGCATGTATATGTATAACTCTATGTGTATGTGTGTGTATGTGCATGTATATGTGTATATGTAGGTATGTGCATGTGTGTGTGCATGTGTATATGTGTTTTAATACTTTAATTATATAATTCATTCATATGTGTGTACCTAAGTGTATATGTATGTGTGTGTATATGTATGTATGTGCATGTGTATGTGTGTGTATATGTATGTATGTGCATGTGCATGTATAAGTGTATATGTATGTATCAATATGTGCATGTTCTTGTGTATGTGTGTGTATATGTATAACTCTATGTGTATGTGTGTGTATGTGCATGTATATGTGTATATGTAGGTATATGCATGTGTGTGTGCATCTTCATCATGTATAAGTGTATGAGACATATCAATAAGTGTGAGTATGGTATGTAATGAAAATAACACAATTCAAATGATCTACAAATAATAGAAATTGTACTTACAATTGTTAGCCATAGTTTTTGCTTGGTTAGCTTCTTGAATAACCTGCAATAAAGAGAGAAAGAAAAGAGAGAGAGAGAGAGAGAGAGAGAGAGAGAGAGAGAGAGAGAGAGAGAGAGAGAGAGAGAGAGAGAGAGAGATCTAGAGAGAGAGAGATCTAGAGAGAGAGAGAGAATTCAAAGAGAGAAAGATGTAGAAAGAGAGAAACAAAGACAGAGGGAGACAATAACAGAGAGCTTAGGCAAAACAACAATTCTGCATATACTTGCTTCAGCTCGTAAGCGCAGCGCAATTGCGAACGTTGGAGAGCTCTTCGATCGGATGTGTTAAAATGCCGATTGCAGAGCCTCCAACGTTTTAATTTTTGTCCGTCAACAGATCGTCGTGTAAGCGATGCTATTTGTCGTCGTATAAGCGACATTTTTTAGCGTCGCTTATGCGACGGCTACCGACGTTGCTTATGCGACGGCTACCGGCGTCGCTTATGCGACACAAAAAAGCGTCGCTTAAGCGACGCGTTTAAATAGCATCGTTTAGCGACGTTGTACGGGAGCGTCGCAATCCAAGTCGCAAATACCGTCGTTTTTTGCGTCGTTTAATCGACGTCCACGCCCGACGCTAATTACAACGCAAGTTGCAATGTTATAGCGACGAAATTCTGTCGCCTTAACCGTCGCTATACGCCCGTATTCCTTGTAGTGAACAGACCAAGAAAATAATAGTAGTTCTAGAGGAAGGAGAAGAGAGATGCACTTTTATAGGAGAGGATGTCTCATTTGAGGAAGAACAAGAGTTAATACAACTCATAAGAGAATATAGAGATGTCTTTGCATGGAAATATAAGGTTTTAAAAGGTGTAGATACTTCTATTGTGCCCATAGAATCCCTATGACAACTGAAGCCAAGCCCTCCAAACAAAGTCCATACACATATAACGATGTTTATTCGGCAAAGATTAAGGGAGAGATAGATAAGTTGTTGGATGCGGACTTCATATATGAAATTGAACACACAGAATGGGTGTCACCTTTAGTGGTAGTGCCAAAAAAGAATGACAAGTTAAGGGTATGCATTAACGTGAAAAAAGTGAACGCCGCCATCCTAGGAGATAGTTACCCATTACCCATCATGGATCATCTGTCGGAAAGGGTTGCAGGCAAGGAAGTCTATAGCTTTCTTGACGGCTTCACAGGATATAATCAGGTAGCCATTGCTCCTGAAGACCAACATAAAACAACGTTTGCAACCGAATGGGGAGTTTATGCATTTAGGGTTATGCTTTTTGGTCTAACTAATGCCCCAACCACTTTCCAAAGATTGATGTGCATGTGTTCAAGGAATTCTTGAGGAAATACGTGGATGATCTATGTACCTATTCAACAATATGATTTAAACATATCCCATAACTAAGAAAAATATTTGCCAAATGTCATCAGTATAGAGTATGCCTTAATTCGGAAAAATGTGTCTTCATGGTTCGACAAGGGAAGATATTAGAACACATTGCCGCTAAGAATGGAATTTCCACAGATGAAGACAAAATCAAAGTGATTCTAGAATTGCCAAGACCTAAAACTACTAAGGAAGTACAAGCGTTTTATGGGACATTGTGGATACTATCGTAGATTCATTCACATGTATGCCATATTTGCGAGACCTCTTTATGGATTACTAACTCAGTTTACATGGACGAAAGAATGTGAAAAAGCTTTCAACGAATTGAAGAGTCGCTTGAGTTCAGCACCAATCCTCAGATTACTTGATTGGAATAGGCCATTTCATATTCATGTAGATGCCTCCAACTTTGCCATTGGATGCATCTTAGCACAACCATCAGATACAGGAAAGCTACATCACCCTATAGCCTATGCTACTAGACAATTAAATCAAGCATAGCATAATTATACCACTACGGAACGAGAAGGCTTAGGAATGGTATATGCGTAAAGAAATTTCGACACTACTTATTGGCAAACAAATTCAAATTCTTCATTGATCATCAAACTCTATTGTACCTAGTCAATAAGCCTTGCAATACGGATGACTAGTGCGATGGTTTCTATTGTTAAGGAGTTGATTTTGAAGTAGCAGTCAAGAAAGGGAATACACACATCCGTGCAGATGACCTGTCGAGAATGACACATGGAGAACACCCCACCAGAGTGCTAGATGATCTGCCGGACACTTATCTTTTCAACCTAGAAGTATGTCCAAGATGGGCGGAAAAATTAGTTCCCATAATCACACATGGACCTCAACGTAGGATCACCAAAAACAAAAGCTAGGACCTATGGAAGACTAAAAATCTTCACGTCATAGTTGGAAGCTTATACCACCAAGATACAAGTGGGCTACTTATGAGATGTGTGGACGAAGAGGAGCAAGAGATGTGGCTTCAAAAGGCACACTTGAATCAATGGAAAGTTCATCGAAGTGTGAATGGGACATGGCAAACATTAAAGAGATTAGGCATATACTGGCCAACCATGCAGAGGGATACACATAACTATGTATCGACATGCTCCACTTGTCAAGAAAGAATGCCTGAAGAGAACTCTACTCTATGTTACTCTACAATAGCACCGAGGTGGAGTATGCCTCTGGTAAAATACTTGAAAACTCAGGAGTTCTCAGAAGGAGCTAATTTGGCAAGAAAACATGCCCTCGAGGAGCAAAGCAAGGATTATGTACTCTTAGGTAAACAAATTTTCAAGAGAGGACGGGACAATCACTTAAGAATGTGCATTCATGAAGATGAGTATGTTTCAGTCCTAGAGATGGCTCATATGGGAGCCATTGGAGGACATTTTCTGCTGATAAAACTGCAAAAATGATTCTCTTTGCTGGAATGTGGTGGCCGACTCTATATCAAGATGCAGCCACTTATGTCCAAAGATGTGATATGTGTCAACGAACAAAGTACCCAATTAGAAGAGATGAAATGCCATTAAGACATATGATAAGTGCCAAAGCATTTACCAAATGGGGAATAGATTTTGTTGGACCTATTAGCCCTCCGGCGAAAGGGTCCCATGCTGAGTAGCTACGGACTACTTGACCAAATGGGTAGAAGCCAAGGCAACTAAGAAGAATGATGCAAGGACCATGGCTAAGTTTCTCTTTGAAAACATATTTACCAGGTTTGGATTGCCAATAGAAATTGTAAGTGATAGAGGCAAACACTTCGTCAATGAAGTAATAGAAGCCTTAATGAATGAATTCTTAGTGATTCACAAGAAATTAGCACCTTATCACCCACAAGCCAATGGACAGGCTGAAAGTTTAAACAAAATCTTGAGTACAATTCTCACTAAGATTGTTAACAATGGAAGATCCGATTGGGACAAGCAATTACATCACGCTTTATGGGCATTCCGAGTAGCACACAAAACAGCCATATGAACTACTCCGTTTAACCTAGTGTACGGCCAAAAGGCCATCTTACCGGTTGATTTCCTAGTACCTACTCTTAGAGTAGCCTCGAACTACGAATGGACTAGGCATGAGTTATCTAATCAATTGGACCAGATTGAGAAGTTACACGAAACTAGGTGACAAGCAGTGGCAAGCATTTATGCTGCAAAAAGACGGCAAAAGGCCTACTATGATGCTCATATCAAAAATAAAAACTTGAGGGAAGGGGATCTAGTACTGGTACATACTTTAAAGCAGCATGCAAAGAAGTTGCAAAAAAGAGGATATGGCCCATTGGTGATCAATCATATATCTACTAGCGGAGCCATCATTTTAGCAACCTTAGATGGTGAGGTATTACCAAATTATATAAGTGGTTGTCGAGTAAAAAAGTATTTAGAGCCATTGACAGACAAAATACTATCACGACTTCTAACAACAAAAAAGAGACGAGACGAGGATGAAAAGATACGCGAGGAAGCAAGACAAGAAGCTCTAGAACGAATAAGGAAACAAAAGGAATGGATAAGATAGAGGGACGAAAGATATCGACTAGGAGATGCGCCCATCCGAATGGCTAATTTTAGAGTCTCATAAGACCTAGGACATCAAGTGAGGCAACCATATTTGAACTTGGGAGTGGGAACAGAAGAGTATCACTTGGTGGATGCTCTCATTGACAGAGGAGCAGTTGTAAGCTGCATCAAATCTTCTTTGACTCATAAGCTCAAAGAACAATTACGTCCAACTAAAGCACATCTGATTGGAATAGGGGGAAAGGTTACTAAATGCATGGGTGAGATTACATTATCCTTGCACCTAGGAAATAACACGATGCAACAAAAACTCTTAGTGTGTCAGGATCAAGATTTATTGGAAGAACTTGTGTTAGGTCAAGATTGGATATATGAATATGAGGTAACTATCCAATTAGCCTTGGGCTACATATTAGCCAAGATAGGACCTCGTGAAATATTCAGTGTGTTAGACCTATCAAAGCCAATTGTATAGCCCCAAGAGATCTAATACTCATTCATGACGATGTTTGTACATCTACATCTAGTATGGAACCTGCACCTCAAAGTACTTCACCTGTGTTCACAAAGATTATTAGTTCCACACATGCTCATCATCCTATGGACCCCTCCACTAACATTGTTTCCATGGAAAGACCTAGTGAGGAATTGAGCACAAGAGTGACTAGTCAGCATAGTCATCCTGAACTTGCCCGCATCAGATTATATCCCATTCCAGGCACCAGATATGCTTGGATTAGAAAAGATCAGGTAACAACACATCATCAACAATAGAGTCATTATCTACACAGGAAACAACAACAGTCCAAGGAAACAAATCAAGCTGGACCCCAAAGTCCACAAAAGATTGCCCAATTGTGGATACCAAAGAAATTGATTGCAGCTCAATCCACTAGAACACAAATATGGGTCCCCAAATCAAATGTACAAACGGAGACCACCAAAGGAAAAACATCAATACGCAAGAAGGATCAGTACGACATGAAGACAAAGGAGCAAGAAGGATGCGATGACTTGAAATTGAAGAAATAGAAATACTCAATGAGAGCAACTCAAGGACATGAATGGCTAGCAAAGCGGAACTACAATGTGAGAGTTGCACAAAGCACCAGAAGCGATGAAGGTACAGTCAAACGCAGAAAAATGAAGCAGATCTGGATGCCTAAATGCCGACCAATCTACATACATCGATCGAAAACTTCAGCTTGCACATATGTTGAGTTCCATGAACCTCGAGCATGCATAATAGGGCCACATTACGAGGCCATGCATTCGGCACATAGTTCTTCTTCTACTTATTAATGATGCACATTTCCCTCCCAGGGAATAGGAGAGCACTTATACAATAATCTCAAGGAAAACAATTAAAGACAAAAGAAAGCTTCGGTTATGTACTAACATTTTTTGTTTTCTTTCAGCAAAAAAAATGAATTAAAAAATAATAAATATGAAAGTCCCAAGTACTACCTTTCTCACACCCACGGGGAAGGGACAACACAGGTCACTCAGAGAGCTGTCCAACTCATGAAGGCTAAGTGGAGGCTAAATAATGCAACCACTTTTACACTGATTGTGGTATGTGTTAAGTGTAGATGGCACCACCAAATTCTGCAGCTATGCAAGAGGAAGAGGTCTTGCTTCTCTGTTTGGAATCGATTACGAAGGCGAGAGGTCATTAGTTTCTTGAAGACCAACCGGTGATAAATCTCATCTTTTTGGCCACCATCAAAATTATGGATAGGGATCACTATTTTCCATTAATGTCGCAAGACTTCCAAACCATAATTCAAGGGCTACCAAGCATAACTGAAGTTTGGACAAGGACTAGAATCGACGCATTTCTATGACTCCCAATGTATTTACCAGATTTTCAAAGATGCACTCAAGTTATGAACACACTCCAGGCAGCCAAGGATAAGCCCTCAATCCCAAAAGCTACGGTGCTTAACAAAACAGGTGCATGGAAAACTATTCGATTCACACATGAAATCATCAACAAAGCTTTTGGATGGAGTCAGGACGGTCTCACCAATCTCAAGGACGAATGTCATGATGCTAAAAAGAAAACATTTCTGGAAATCAACAGAATAGATATTGAAAAATCAGTCCGATTGGTGCATCAACACTTTTGTTTCCCAAGCATGAATAGATATACAATACCTCAAAAGATTATGGTTCAATTAATATCTCATGCTATGAAGCAAATAGGGAATCAAGTCAACTTTACACCATACATACAAGAATGCCTATTTGAAGCTAAGAAGAAATGGAGTCAGAAGAAGTTTTTAAATGGAAGTTTTGCATTAACCTTGCTGATTTATGAGGCACTTGAAATGAAGGAATGTCTACGACTGATGCCAACATCCGTTGAAATGGCAAAATATGTGAAGTCAGCCACAATTCCAAAGAAAAAGAAAACATCCATATCCAAAGAGGAAGTGGGAACAAGTTCCAAGAAACCAATGTGGGGAGCTAAGTGCTTCAGAGAAGAAGAAGAGACACATGGAACTCCACATTTGAAGCGGGCACATATGCTGCCATGGATTTCATTGACCCAACCTCCTATCACAAAAAGAGATCTCTCAGCGACACTAGAAGAAACACATACTTCCATGCGAGGCCAAGTCAACCTCACTGTCCAAGGACATCAATATAGGCAGTCAAGACGATTGCAGAAAAAGGATGACAAGGAACACAACCCATCACTAGTCACCAGATACAAGGAATTGGGACTTGATGATTCAAGTTCTGATGAGGAATCTAGTCGCAAGCATGACACCTTGGACACAGATATAAGGACAAAAACTAACAATGAGGAATGGACAGAGATTCACCAAGTCAAAACCACCCCCGACAATCAACACTCCCAAATACAGAACCAGGAAGCATCATCTGAAGGAATACACCGGAAGCATCTACAACACAAAAAGATGTGATACCACCAATAAAGGAAGAAGTACAACTAGACCTGGAAAAAGAAAGGCTATCACAACAAAATATGGACAAAACTGTGATTGAAATCCTTGATGATATGCCACAAGGTAAGACAGTAACCCAAGCGGCTGAGCCAAAGATACAACTCCATATTCAACAGCCCCACGACACAACATTACACGTGGCACAAGGGAAGGATGTTACCACAGGGGAAGAACCTAGCATACCCACAACGTGGCTCAACATGGATGTTAATCAATTAAAACCAATGGTCAAACAAATGATACAAACGATGACGGATATGCAACAACAAATGATGGAAACAGATGCAAACTATGACAAGGCCATGAGAGAAAAAAATCAATTCCAAATAATGAGTGAACAATTGTCGGCGCAACTAATCCAAGCTCAACATCCTATCTCAGCCAAAGAAATAGAAGTCAAAGAAGTCTGAGGAGAGTGCACTACACTAACAGAAAAGAATAAAAAACTCAAAGAGCAGCTCATAGAGCTACAGAGGAAGTACGAAGTGGGTGAAGTAGACAAGGAAAAAATGAAGGCCATAAGCAATCTGTTAGAGACGCAGATCAAAGTATATATGGAAGAAACCGACAACTTACGCAACAGGAATAAAGAACTGATGAATTTCTTGCTGTACGACCAACCTGTAGAAACACGAGAGACAACCGCAATCGACATGAAAGATTTGGAAGATCAGATTGCAAAGTATGAAAAGCTGCTAAAACAAGAGCAAACCATCAGAGAAGAATGGGAAAAATGGTATAGTTTATAATGAAGATGTTGACCAAATAGCAGCCATGGACAATGACCTTTTAGTGGCCAAAGATGCGCTAACCACAGCCCTTCATGAAGTCAAAGAAAAGGACAAACGTATTGTGCAATTAGAAGCTCAAATAAAACACCAAGCAAACATCGGGACACCAGTAGAGCTGCAACCAGGAAATCCTACTGACGAGGTACATGTATTTCCTCTATCTCCCCCGGTCTATCATTCACCAGCAAAAGAGCAGACGGCAAAACCTTGTGATGATCATCCCATGCCGTATACTACAAAAATAGGTCAGATGGAACGGCCACTATTGGTGTCCCGATTGACCAAGAATTTTGAAAATGAAGTGATCAAAATAATGAAGGAGGCCAAATTTAAAGGAAAAAACTTGGAAAAGATCATAAAGCCATTCAACATACCTTATGGACTATTGAAAGAGCAAACACGTCAGTATATAAGGCAGAGCACACAAAAAGATCTAGATGAGCAATTGAACTTCAAAGAAAACATCTTCAATTACACACAAGAGGAATTTGAAGCAGCACAACCTTTGTGGAGAAGGAAATTTTTGGAAAAAAATCCTACTTTGCGGGTGCACTGGCAAGCAACACCATATTTACTACAGGTAAATCCTTCTTTTTGCCCAACGCCTCGTCGACATGATGTACAAGAATTTTTGGACATGCAAAAAAGTGGTAAGCTCAATAATCAATGGTTGAATTATCCATTACTTCCAAGTCCACATCACAATTATTTACCGATTGAAGACTACATGGTGAAATCCATCGAATTTTGGCTACATCATTCTGTGACAGTACCATACCTCACTATAAAGATGACTAATAAAATCCTCAGCATGATACTCACAGTACTCAAGGTTTTTAAGCATGCAGCATATACATTTTTGAATTTCATTAGCATTAATCAAGGAAAAACCAATGCAACAGGTCCCGAGTTATGATCAGTTCCTTGAACACTGGTAAAACTATATCATTACAACTTCCACAGGAGCGCGCAGTGGTCAACTATAAAAGAGCTATCAGTTAATAAGGAACCAGAGCAACTACAGGCACATAACTAGAGACAAAGCAAAGCCTGTCAAGGGACGATAGAGACAAAGAGGGGGAGAGTGTTGCAGAGCAAAGAAGAGCAAAGAGGTAGAGAAAAAGAAGGGCCCCAAAATTATTCTGATTTATTTTTGTATTATAGTCATTTTGTAATATATTTTGCGATGTTAACGCACTAGAGGAGTCCTCTAGATGCATATCCATAGAGATTTGTATCTTTACCTTTGTAAATTAGCAGGAAATTAGTCTTTTAGTCAATAAAGTGCCGGTCTCTTGTGTGAAAGGACCAATTCTAGGGCACATGTATATAAGTCAATTTGTGACTCTTTATAGGCACTTTTTTGCCATTTTGACAATCAAGAGCACATAATTTCGAATTTGTGTCTTCTCCTCTCTGTAGCTTCTTCCTTGTGAGCTTGCATGCATGTGTGATGCTTGAAAAGAGTGATTAGAAGTGTTGTCTATCCAGGAAAGTGCTTGTTTGTTGTAAGTGAGGTGTGTGTTAAGTGTAGGAAGATCGTTCCCATGGCTCAATATTTTGCATATAAGTTAAAGCACAAGTGTCAAAATCAAGTGAAAAGACCACCATTGGATGCGTCTTCTTGAGGGCTTTGAAAGAACCTGCTATTTGCTATATTTGGAGTTCGGACCTGAGAGAAAAACTTGATTTATTGTTGAGTACTGTTCCAAGTGTCACAACACCATAGCCAACCTTGGCAAGCTTGAATGTGTTGGATTTGTACTTACATGTACCTTGTTAAGCATCAATTGCATTGACCATCATTTGAATACATGTCTTCATACACTCTACTAGGTTTTTGATACTCCTTGGATTGATAATTAAAGCATGCATCCCACTATATGCACTTGAGGGGGATTGGGGTATAATCTCTTTCTCCACAAGTCTCTAAGTTGATACTCAGGTACACACACTATGACATTTCTTTGGCATGTTTATGGTACTCGGAGCATTGGGATTCATGTCGTCGTTCATCTCAAAAGGAGACATGCCTATCACCTTGTGAGGCTTATTTTTATAAGCAAACTCAACTAGTGGCAAATAACTATCACCACTACTCATCTTTAATGACACCTTCAGTTTGTCAAATACAAACTTCCAAAAGTGTCATGTGAATCTGACGTCCCTATCTGAAACTATGGATGTCGATAACCCATGCAATCTGAAGACATGCTGGATAAACAACTCCACTACTTGTGGAGCTTCTATCGTCTCTTGCATGGGTATGAAATGAGCCATCTTGCTCAATATATCTATCACAATGAGGAGAGTATCCCGCTTCCTTTGGGTCCGCGGTAACCCGGCTATGTAGTCCATGGACACACTATCCTAGTTATGATATGGAATCTGTAAAGGATGCAAAAGACTTGGTGTCTTTTACCCTTTTTGCTTTGTTGACTTGACACATAAAGCATTGTTCAACATAAGTGTGGACATCTCTGGCTAATCCATGCCACCAAAATGTTCTTCTAACAAGTTGTATTATCTTGTCAATACCAGGATTCTTGTGCAAGGAACATCATGGTTATCATGCATGAATTTTCTACTCAAATCCGAGGAATCTGGTACGCAAACCTTTTCTTTCCATTTAGCTATTCCATTCTCCTATGAGAAATTGGAATACAAAATGGACTTGTTCGTTCTACTAGGGGAAGAAACCGTTGGAACTCTCCTGTCTCCTATAACAGAGTCATTACTTATGGATCTAATAATCTGTAACAAATGTAGATCTTCCACCTGTGCTTCCTTTATCTCTTGAAGCAATGAGGTTTCTAGAACTTTAAAGCTCATTTGGCACATTATCCATGATAATGCATCAGCAACTATATTCTCATTGCCTCTTCTATACAGGATTTCCATGTGAAAGTCCTGCATGAGCTCAGCCCAACGAGCCTGTCTGCCTCGAAGATCTAGCTGACTACAAAAATACTTAAGTGTATGGTGATCTGTGTATACCGTAAAGTCTACACCATAAAGGTAGTGTCTCCAGACTTTAACTGCATGCACCACTGCATACAACTCTTCTTCATGCACTGGCTGGTTGCGTTATGCATTGGTCAATTTCTTGCTTTTGGCTCAAAACTGCCTCTATGGTTATGCCACTAGCATCTGTCTCTAACTCAAAGGGTTTCTATGGATCTACCACTTTGAATATAGGAGTCTCTGAAACAGATTGTTTCAGAGTATCAAAAATCTCTTACTGCTCTTGCTTCCATGCAAATGGAACTTTGCCTTGAAGCAAGTTCTTCATAGGTGCTGCTATCAACGAATATGAAGAAATGAATTTCCGATAGCAACTGGAAAGTCCTAAAAATGACCATAACTGCCCCTCATCGTGAGGAGTAGGCCAAGGTAATATAAATGAGATCTTTTTGGGATCCATCTGAACCCCATAGGACGATACTACATGCCCTAGACACTCTATCCTTGGAAGAAACAACTGAGTCTTCTCTCGACTAATATACAACTTATTTTCTTTTAAGACATTCAATACAAATCTCAGATGATTTTCATGTTCATGCACATTCTTTATTATACATTGATAAATCATCAACAAAATCAACAACACATTTTCCAATGAATGGTCTTAATATATCACTCATTAACATCGTAAATGTAGCTGGTGCATTAGTCAAACCAAATGGCATGACCAAATACTCATAATGACCAAAACGTGTCTTGAAAGTTGTTTTATGTACATCATGATCTCTTACTCTAATCTGATGGTAGCCACTTTTTAAATATATTTTACTAAATACAATGGCTCTACCTAGAGCTTCTAAAAGATTATCAATCTTGGACATAGGATATCTTGTCTGATAGTAATCTTGTTGAGTGCTTGATAGTCAAATATATCCTATAAGATCCATCTTTCTTCTTCGCTAGAAGAACTGGTACTACAAAGGGTGAATAGCTGGGTCTAATTAGCCCTTTCTATAAGTACTCATCCATGACCTTGCGGAATTCATTTTCCTCCTGCAAAATCATTCAAAATGGTGGTGAGCAGTCAAACTCGCTCCCAGTACCAACTCAATTCTATGCTCTATGTTTCTACAAGGTCTGTTCCCTTCCCATCAGCTAACTATACTATATATGCATACTTTGACACCACAATCTCTAGATGTAATCTCTTGACTAGGCGGGAACTAATGACATTATGTGTCGACTCAATGTCAAAGAGTACCTTGATAGGCTGTCCTGCCATGACTCCCCTCATGACAACGAGTTCTATGTACTTCTCCAATAACAATTATTCATCTTTCTTCTTTTTTTGTAGATTTATGTTGATTTTCAATTATTATCCCACTCTCTTGATGGTTAGGGTGCTTATCTTTTATATATCTTTGACCTCTATGTTGCCTAAGTTAATTATATGGTCGTTATTTTTAATCTTGATTGATCATATTATTGCTTCATTCCTCTTCTTCCTATCTTTAAGTTTAAAGCTTTATGATCATGATAGTTACAAATCTTCCTTTCAACTTTAGTTATCGATTTATGATTACTTGCATCTCTATATGCAACACAATTCTAAAGCATGTGGTCTAATTCATCGTATCAAAATTATCTTATAAATCATTTTCAATACCTATTTGTTCTTCTATATGTAGCTCTAGGGGTGCATCTTTGACATTCATGTGAATGGCGTTGATAAAGAGTAAGAATAGACATACTATGGACTTGCAATTGATTCTCTCATTTACCATGGATGTTTGAATTTATTTGACTTGGTTGGACAAGGTGTCAAAATTGTCTTATAAACTTGATATTTCATAATCGAATATCTCTTTCAAAATTACAAAACTAGTACTCGTTTTTTTACTTTGAGAGAACTAATCCATTGCTTGAGTGAAAGTTGATATTACTTCAAACTTTGTTTTAATAGATGCATTTACTTTGGGTTTCGTATCTTGGAATCACCCATCATATTCTAATTTCATATTTTCAAATTGCTTTTTAATAAATGCAATTACACTAGATTCTATATCTTGTGTGGTGTCTCATAAAGTCTTCTTGATTATGTTAGCTAAAGTCTTTCAATAAAAATTCTTTAAGTATCTCTTTCTTAAACTCATCTCAAGCAAGATTTTCATATACTTGAATTTTATGAATGATGGAACATGTTGCAGCTCTTTTGGAATATGTGATCATCATATCTTCAGAAAGTCCATGAAATTGTGCTTGCTCCTCAAAACATGTAAATATTTTGTGATATTCATTCTCGTGAATTCTTCCTTTTCCCTAAGGATAGCTTGTACTAGAATCTCCTCTTGCTTCTCAATAATACAAATCTTGAACATGTCTTCCATTTTGCATTTGTATGGAATTTTTGATATTTTTTATGTTTTTTATGATGTTCTTTATTTCCTTTTTAAGTCTAGACCCATGATGTGCAAACAAATCACTGATGCTATATACCATTGTTTTGAAGTGGATGCTCAAATCATACAAGAAAGGAAAAGTTCATTAAAGTGCTATGAGTGACCTTTTAAGTGTAACTATGGATGGAAAAAATTGAAAAACATATACTTGAAGATGGTTCGAAGAAGTGGTTCAAGAAGTGAGTGTAAGTGTATGCAGAAAAATCTTTGCTTAAATCAATGAATAAATCCTAAATACAATGTGTAATATGTGAAAAGTGTGTTTGATTCTGTTGAAAGATAGGGTGAACCCATGAGGTTAAGACTAGAAAATCTTAGAAAGTCTTCGACAAGCAACAACTACAATGGAAAAAGATGCAATGACTTCCAACCTGAAAAAAAAAACTTGAACAAAAATAGATGCAAAATTAATTGAAATAATATCACTTGAACTTGGCATCTTTGCCATGGAATCGTTCACATCATGCTCAACACAGGGTTGAACACAAGACCTCCGCCTCAAGAGGTTAGTGCTTAATCAACCCACCTACAGGAGGTAGACATATGCTTTCTCTTTCATATCTTCATCGCTTCATGGCATAAATAAATTCATGCCTTAAGTCATATGAAAGAGTAGCACAACTTTTGTATACCATATATACTCAATGAACCTAAATGATTGCAGATGCCAGCTCTGTCTTTCTCCACTATTGATGAACTCCAGGATGTGTATCTGCATACACTTTAAATCTGTGTCCCAATGTGCTCTCCCTGAACCTATATGCTCTATTGAATTGATTTGATGTATGTCTTCAATGGTGCACAATATCTCCATCCCCATATTCTCCATGTACTCAAATCTCCGAATGTACTCAATAATGCCTCCCTTGTAGCTGACTGTATATATTGTCAATTGTGCCTCTTTAGCATGAAGGCCGTCCAACCATCATCTGAAGTCAGAGTAGCACAACTTTGTATCCCCCTCCTCTAATCATCCTCCAATCCTTAATTTATAGAGGACCATGATTCCTGTGTTTCGTTCTTCTCCTCCTCTAATCAAAGCTTCAAGCCATTGCATTCTAGTCTGCTTTACTTTCAGAATAACCACATTTTCTATCTCATGGCTCCCATTATAATGATCTGTTATAATAAAAAAACATCATGAATTAGCACGAAGTAACTCGAATTCTTCTCTTATATATGTGCTTTGCACATTAATGTGCTTTTGCCTATGGTTCGTTCCATCGTAATCATCTTTAGCAGCATCATGTTTACTAGTTTTTTGTTTATTTTATCTTATTACAATTGGTTTCACACTATATAACAAAGATGAATACATAAATACAAATACAAATAACCACATATACAAATATGAATACATAAATACACACTCATAAATATGAATACATGGAAACATACATTCACATCACACATGGGTACACAAAACATACATATGAACATTCACGTAAACACTCACAAACATACACGTATCTATGACATTCACATGCACATGTTTTAACATGCTCACACACATACATTTATAAGGTATAAATGCACATAAAACATGGGTGCATATATACACATCACTCTCTTTCTATTACTAATGTTACATTTCTTATTTGTAGGTACAATTTCAAAATATCATAAATTAAGTATTGAAATGATCATGAAATATAAGCATTTCATTCAACAACTTACTACATGCAATTAGTACTTGAACTTTGAGACATTTGGGAATATAAGCATCATCCATTTTACACTTATGAAAACCCTCTTGTCTATTCATAAGGCAAGTCTTGAAGATCCTTAATTTGAGGTTAGGACAAGCAACCTAAAAACTATTGCAAAAATATAATAACAATACAAGATTTACCGTTCGTATGCAAATATTATATCACTTCGTCCTTCATTTATAAGACTATACTCAAGAAAACTTATAGTTTCATCTTGGCTCTCGTTGAATTAGAGAGAGAGAATCTTTCTATGACATTCACATCTACAAAACTTGTGCATCATCTTGGATGTGCCAACCTGAAACCATAACAACTACAGCAGTATCAAAATTATCTTTGGATATTTTTTAAGGCATGCAAAAGGTTCATAAAAGATATGCTAAGTATGCAAAATGAGTTTCCTAGCATATGTCCATTTCAAATTAAGCTCAAACTATAAGCTCTTCCATTCAAGAAAATACTTCAAAAGGAAGTTCAAAATACAGCATATAAATTTAGAAAGACCTTCAAGAAAACAATCTTTCTCTTTCATTCTTTCTAAATAAATCATCGCTTTGTATAAATATTTGAATTTTTACATTTGCACATAATCTAGGAGATACTACTAATTCCAATCCTTACTAGATATACCTCATTTTGCTTGTATTTTAATTTTCTACTTGGGAATGATTTCAAGATCACATCCAAGTTTTTCATATACTTATAATAATATATTCTTTTCTTCAACAAGAAATCTAAAAACATTACGACAACCACACAGAGAGATGGGTCCCTTTTTCCTCCCAAACATATGCCTCTATATATAGCTCTCTCCTAGAGATTGTCCACTATGGCAGGTGGATACTAACCATCCAAGTGTCGGCCATGTAACTAGATGTGCGCCAAGTATCCTAGTTAACTCTAGTTAACTCAAGTGGATGCTTCTAGAAGGCTCTAGAGCTCTTTAGGAAAAACACTCTCCCATGTCTCTCGTAGAACTTGAACCCAAGAACTCTTCCTTCTCATCCATATGGCTTAATCACGAGGCCAAGCACCTTTGGTTGTCTAGAGAGCATAATCCCCTTTGCTTAAGTCTATTTTCAAGACTTCTGCCCAACACTTGAATGACCAAATAATGTCCGATCTCAAATCCGTCTGAACATGTTGGACCCTCATGTCATAAAATTCCTTTGTAACATTGTTTCCCCCTTGGAAAATATTTTCGTCTTCAAATATAAAGCTATATAGATACTCTAGGCATCCCTCTAGCTTCATGCACAAAGTGTACACTATCATCTCTGTGTGTTGTTTAGCCATATCCTTCCCCTTAAGAAGTCTCAAAAAGACCATCTTAAAGGTGGGAAACCGTCTGCGTGGTTCCTACTATCTCCCATGTATATCTAGTTTCCAAAATATCATTCCCATAACATATAACATCATCAAAATGACTGAGGTGCATATGACATATCCTCTATGGAGTAATAATATGAAAAACAAATGTAAGGTGACAAGCTTATAGGCTTGATCCTACCAAAATGGAGATAATAAACCATAAAATCCTCTGAGATGTAGAACTCTATTCTCGAGTGGTCACAAGTGATAGTTTTTACCTAAACCATCATGTATCCTATGTTGATCCATCATGTAGCTCACATATAAGAATTCATAGGAAGTAAAATGAATTCTCTACATTCCACTAATCAAGAAGTCTTTGGTTTGTCATCCATTATCTTTGGACTAAGCTCTATTGGAAGACCATCAAATAGCACTAATGCAAACTCTACATTTTTTCTTCCCTGTAGTTTGCTATATGAATGCAAAAAACATTCCTACTTGAGATTCAGATAATCCTTAAGGATCCATCCTCCTAATTGATGCTCGATCATCATCCTCATGATGAAGCAACAACCAATAATTTGGTGATCCAATAAGTTAGATATATCCCTATCTCCTAGAAATCCTAAAGAGTGTTGGAGTTAGACATCTGTGGAAGCACATGAACAACACAAGGAAGATGAAGAAGCTTGGAGCACAACACACAATACTAAATGTATTACTAGAGAATGTACAAAGATTAGTAGCCCATTAGGGCAATAGGCATATATACAAGCCAGGGGGAAAAAACCTCCTAAAGAGGGGAAAAAGTGCCCAGGCTGTCCTAGAGTGTTCACACACATCACCACCTAAATATATCAACAAATCCCACCTGGGAGTGATGCAGTGAATAAGTAGCTGACACTCATGTATAAGGAAGTGCCAAGCTATGTGGAAATCACTCCACAAAAGGAAGTAAGCCAAAGCTTTGCGGAAAGCTTCGAACTTCTCCCTAGGCAGAGCCTTCGTGAAAAGCTCTACAATGTTCTCCTACATTGGCACATATGCCAAGCTGATCTCCCCAGCAGAGAACCTCTCCCTGACATAACGATAATGCACCTCAATGTGCTTAGTGCGAGCATGGAACATAGGGTTCCTCGCAACTACCAATGCACTCTGACTGTCAGTGAAGATTGTGGTTGCAGAAGACTGACCTACACCCAAATCAGCCATAAGGCATCTGAGCCACACACACTCAATAGTCGCTGTGAAAGCTGCCCTATACTCAGCCTCACAACTAGAAGTGGCCACAGTAGGCTGCTTCTTGCTCAACCAAGATATACATGAGCTACCAAGCATGAAGCAAAAGCCATTAGTGAACACACGAGTGTCATAGCAACCAGCCAGTATGAGTCAGAAAAAGCATGCAAATATGGCATTATTGGAGTTAGATGTCTATGGAAGCACGCGAACAACACAAGGAAGAAGAAGAGGCTTGGAGCACAACACACAATACTAAATGTATTACTAGATAATGTACAAAGAATAGTATCCCATTAGGGTAGTAGGTGTATATACAAGCTGAGGGAAAAAAACATCCTAAAGAGGGAAAAAAGTGCCCCGGCAGTCCTAGAGTGTTCACACACATCACTACCTAAATGTATCAACAAATCCCCCCTCGGAGTGATGTGGTGAACAAGTAGCTGGCACTCATGTATAAGGAAGTGCCAAGCTATGTGGAAATCACTCCACAAAAGGAAGTAAGCCCAAAGCTTTGCGGAAAGCTTCAAACTTTTCCCTAGGTAGAGCCTTCGTGAAAAGGCTGCAATGTTCTCTTGCGTGGCCACATATGCTAAGCTGATCTCCCCAGCAGAGAATCTCTCCCTGACATAACGATAATGCACCTCAATATGCTTAGTGCGAGCATGGAACACAGGGTTCCTCGCAACTTCCAACGTGCTCTGACTGTCAGTGAAGATGGTGGTGGCAGAAAACTGACCAACACCCAAATCAGCCATAAGGCATCTGAGCCACACACACTCAACAGTGACTATGAAAGTTGCCCTATACTCAGCCTCACAACTAGAAGTGGCCACAGTAGGCTCCTTCTTGCTCAACCAAGATATACATGAGCTACCAAGCATGAAGCAAAAGCCACTAGTGGACACATGAGTGTCATAGCAACCAGCCCAATCTGAGTCAGAAAAAGCATGCAAATCTGGCGGTAGTGATCCCCCCTTGGGATAAAACAACCCAAGTAGCCGAGTACCACTCAAGTAGCGAAAGATACGCTTAACCGCCTGCCAATGCTTTACACTTGGGCAATGCATAACCCTGCTCATCTGTGAGACAACAGACTGAATATCTGGCCGAATAATGCATAAGTAAATCAGGCATCCAACAACCTGCTAATAGAGGACAACATCAAATGCGTCTCCAACATCATGAAGACTCAATCGCATCATGAAGGCTCAATCGTAAACCTGTCTCCATAGGAGTGGCAATATGCTTACAATCTTCAAGGCCAAAATGCTGCAATAATGTGTCAATATATTTCGTTTCACACAAAGCCATTCCACCATCAACTTGCATAAACTGAATGCCCAAATAGTGATGCAAATGCCCCAAATCAAACATCTCAAATGAGGCATGCAAATCAGCCTTAAAATCAGCAATATGCTTCTCAATAGGACCAGTGAGCAGCATGTCATCAACATAGACAATAATGATTAGAAACACATCATTAGCACGCTTAACATATAAGGTGCTTTCAGTTGAACTGTTCTCAAAACCAAGTGCAATCAAATAGGCATGTATCTTCTCATACCAAGCACGTGGTGCTTGCTTTAAACCATATAATGCCTTCTTTAACTTGCACACCTCCTTTTCATGCCCTTTCTGCACAAAGCCATGGGGCTGAAATACATACACTTCTTCATGCAAGTCAACATTTAGAAATCCAGTTTTAATGTCCAACTGATGTACATTCCAACCATGATGGGCCGCAAGTGCACAGATGCTTCGAACAGTAGTCATATGGCATGTAGGTGCAAAAGTCTCATCAAAATCAATGCCTCTTTCCTGTGCATAACCCTTTGCAACAAGCCTAGCCTTATACCTGTCAATTGTTCCATCAGGCTTACACTTCAGCTTGTAAACCCACTTAGTGCCAATGGGCTTCTTGCCAAGAGGCAAGTCACATAAAGACCAAGTATAGTTCTTCATTATAGCATCATATTTAGATTGCATAGCAGCCATCGAATTTTTTGATTTTGTGCTTCGTCAAATGAAACAGGCTCATTCTCATCACAGAGACTAGATGCAACCATAACGTAGCAATCTGATGCAAAAGAGGCACTATGAGAGCCTGATCGAGTACGATATGACAAAGCTGCATCTAATTTGCTGTCACGCAAAGTCTACACCAACCATTTTGGCATAGTTTTTGCCTCCTCAATGTCAGCTCTCTCACCTGTAAAAAGAGGCAGCAAAGTATCATACATGTCTTTGGAGCTAACAGATGTCTCCTTAGTACATGAAAGCAATGGCCGAATAACATCTTCCACAAAAACAACCTCATGGCTAACCAGAATGCATTTAGTCTATGGATGATACGATAGCCTTTACTTTCAGAACTATACCCAACAAAAATACATTTTACTACTTTATCATCCAATTTTCTGCGATGTTGTTCAGGCACTAATGCATATGCCAAATAACCAAAAACACACAGATGAGCAACAAATGGCTTGCGATCATGCCAAGCCTGATATTGAGTGATAGACTACAGTGCTTTAGTGGGACACCTGTTAAGTACATATGCTGCACACATGACAGCCTCAAGCCAGAAACTATGTGGTAAAGCCTGACTCTTGACCATACACCTCACCATCTCCATCGTTCAACAACTCTATTCTGTTGAGGTGTATATGGCATTGTACACTGGCGAGAAATGTATTAAAATAAGAAGATATATATTCCCCCCCTCGATCAGAATGGAGGGTGCCCATTTGACATGCTCACAGATTCTCAACCAAAACCAAAAACTGTTTGAAGCACATGAACACTTCGGACTTTGCCTTCAATGGATATACCCATGCATGCTTGGAAAAATCATCGATGAAAGTCACGACGTAAAGATGATTTCCAAAAGAAGATGTCTGCATAAGACACAGACATCACTATGTACAAGATGCAATTTCTAAGCAGCCCGAACTGAACCATCTTTTGGAAAGGAAGAACACTGCATTTTGCCCAAAATACATCCTTCACAAACATGTGCCTCAAGTTTGGGCAAAGAGGACACCAGTTCAGATTTTTGCAAGCATAGCAAACTAGCAAAATTCAGATGACAAAACGTGCATGCCAAAGCTTTGCATCTGACATAGCCTGAGAATCATGTACTACACATGCTAAATCATTTACAGATCGTTTAGTCTATGAGCTTATACATCCCATGATATAAAATGCCAGAAGCAATAATCACATCGCCATTTGACAGATCATGAACTGTACATATGTCATCAACAAATTTCACAACCAAGCCAATCTTGGCTAATGCAGAAACTGATAACAGAGTTTTCTTGATCCCTGGCACAAGCAAAGCATCTAACAAAGTGAAAGAACTACCATCAGCAATAGTCAAAATGATCTTACCAACTCCCATAACAAGATAAGAGGAGTTGTTGGTGCATGTAACAGTATTCCCTGTAGGGGCAGGCTCGAGTGAAGAGAAGAAACTGTGCTGCGAGGTAATATGTTTGGTCAACCCACTGTCAAAGTACCAAACATCTGAGTCTACTATAGACATGCATTGCTCATGAGAAGATGGGTGAAAATTGCAAACATTAGTAGACGCCCATTCTTCTTCCTGCACAAGATTAACAGACTCTATTTTTGGTGTAGAGGCCTCTATAGCAACCATTCCAACCTCTTCTTTTTTGCCTCTTTAGCAGCTAGTTTTGGATAGTTCTTTATGATATGATCATTTCCTTTACAGTACTTGCAAAACAATTTCTGCTTTTTTGATTTCTTTTCTTCTTTGTCTTCCCTCCTTGATTGTGCATAATTAGCAGATTTCTGCTTACTACTTGAAGAGCTCCATTTTCCTTTGCCCTTTTGACTAGCAAGGAACGCTTGATCTGCAACACGCATAGTGGACCTATTCTGCCTGGACTGATCCTCCTGCAATAGAATAGAGACTAACTCCTCAAATGACAAGGCATTTGGATTGTCTTTCATCATCAACCGAAGAGTAGAAGCAGAATTCTGATATGAATCATGAAGACCATCACAACGGTCTGCACAAGTGAGCTATCTGGTATAACCTCATCAGCAGATATCAACTGATCCTTCAAACCTTTGATCTTTGTTAGAAAATTGTCCATAGAATCACCTTCATTCATGTGCTCACTCTCCAACTGTTTTCAGAGGTAAGCAACACGAGCCTCATTCCTAGCTTGGCATAATGTGGTAAGTGTATCCCAAGCATCCTTAGCTATTCTACAAGAGCAAATGTGAGGGATAATGGCACGTCTGATAGACAAAGCTATCAATGCATGTGCTTGGGCATCTCTACCATCCCAACGAATCTGCCCTACAGTAGGTGCAGCAGAAACTGTAGCACAAACAGGAATATGCAGAATATCATCATCTTCGACACCTTTTGCATCAGCTTTAGTACCTGTAGTTGTAACAGTTGCAGGTGTGATAGGACGTTTTTCAACACCCTGGACAATATTCCACATTCCTTTTGCAACCAATACATGTCGCATCATATAAGCCCACAACGGGTAGTTGGTACCATCCAACTTATCCTCAACAACCAACATACGAAATACATCACTGCTTTCTGCTATGGCTGGTGACTAAAATATCTTGATGCAGGAAATTGACTGTATCTCAAAAAGTTTAACAGAATTGCCCAGAGGAGTTCTGCTAAACCTGTAGCAAACTTCGAGACGCTTATACTGGTGAACCAAAACAAGTATATACTTTTGGCACAAAAAGACGAAATGGCCTGCACAAGCGCTGTGATAGTGCATTCAGAGGCCAAAACGAGCTCAAATCACGATTTCGACACCACACAACAAAACTATTTTCATCTCTGAAACACCCTAAGTATGCTCACCAAATTTCATGCGAATCTGAGACTACAATTTGAGAGGTGTCGATGACGCCCTAGATGAAGCGGTGAACTCCTCTGATACCAATTGTTTGAGTTAGACATCTATGGAAGCACGTGAACAACACAAGGAAGAAGAAGAAGCTTGGATCACAACACACAATACTAAATGTGTTACTAGAGAATGTACAAAGATTAGTGGCCCATTAGTGCAATAGGCGTATATATAGGGAAAAAAACCTCCTAAAGAGGGAAAAAAGTGCCCCGTCAGTCCTAGAGTGTTCACACACATCACTAACTAAATAATCAACAAAGAGAGGATTCATTACTCTCTTCCTAGTGTGACTAATTTCAATAACTAGATCATCTCATCTAGTCAAGGACCATTACTACAAATAATATAACTACTTCTCTCTAGAGTCTTTAGTCAAGGCTCAATCTAACCACCATGATTAACTGATCTTCTTATTGCCTTTGATAGAAGAGTGCCACTCTTATCTAGACAATCTAACAATGAGAAAGTGAAACTCTCTCTGTCTAATCTCATCTAAGGAAAATAACTCTAGTAGTAGAATATATTCCACTTTCCCTTTCCTTTTGAAAGAGATTATGTTGAATCCAAATGCTTTATTGATCCAAAATTGAGAACACACACATAAGTTCTCCATGTTTTTCCTTCAAAATAGTGGGGAATCAACTCCCATCTGAAGGAAAATTATAGATTAAATGAATTCCTTTTAAAATATAGACTAAAATATTTTTTTTCTAAAAACCTATTCTCTCTAAAAGAAAACATACCCTATTCTTGTC
>CM035406.1:181558528-181656893 GCA_020310875.1 Ceratopteris richardii
GTTCCTCTAAGACTCATCTTCATGAACAAAATTTTGTATGTGTCAAAAGCTCTATGATCCAGAAGAACTCAATCATGGAAGAACAATCGCAAAGGCGAGCGGACCTTCCTTCCTTTTTGAAGAGTAAAGCATCCATAGTAGTTCAACCTCAGAGGCAAGCGAAACAGTACAAGACAACTAGTATATCAAATAGACAAAGAGCCTTCAAGAGTAAAGTAGCTATGGGCATAAAGCAGATCTGGGTACAAAAAGGAGAGCAACCACTAGCCGGGCCAACACAATTCCCACCCAGGCAAGCCAACCATGGGAAGACAAGAGCCAACCAACCAGGACTAGCTCAACCAAAAGGTCTTCGACAAATTTGGGTACCAAAAAAATTAGCTGCAGCTCAACAAGGGCAATTACATATGTGGGTTCCCAAAGCACTCTTACATGCACAAAGGCCTATGCTCTCCACCATGCAAAAGGTCTCAAAAAAGAAGCCAAGGAGAGAAAAGGGTAAGAACCGAGCACAGAGACCAAAAGAACATAAACTCAACCCTTCGGCAAAAGTAAGAAGACAATCATCAAAGATATGGGTTTGGAAGCCAAAAGCGTCAATCACACCCAGAAAACCAAAGAGCCAACCACGAGGGATAAAAAATTCAAGCAACCATCCATAGATGAAGAAGCCTAAGTTGATCTCTATGCAATCAAACACTGTTCTCAAATGGATCCCTAAAGAGAGGAATGGTCAGTTGTCATTTAACCATCGATTTATCACGTCCACCAACATCATTGACAGCCTCGACGTGCAACAACCATGTGCCTTTGGCATAACCTTGTCTTTTGCACCATTCAAGTCATGCATTTCCAAAGTATGCATTAATATAGGGCCACCTTACACGGCTGTGCATAGACACAATTGAGAATCCCAGGCACATGTGACACATCTGACATATGTAAAATATTTTATTGATGCTAACACCTTTCTTCTTGTTTTATGCCATTTTTCCAATAAAAAAGGAAAAAGAAAAAGAAAGAAAGAAAGAAAAACAGAAAAAAAAGGATGCAGAAAAGACAAAGAGAGGAGACATGACCATGCGCTTGAAGAATCTCCTAAGTGAACCCCCAGCAAGGACATCCATCAACAAGCAAGACAAGACAAGGGTCAATCAGCTTGTGGGATTACAACATGACGAGTGAAGGTCCATGGACCTTGACCATGGTAATAACTACCTATTGTAATAACACTATAACCATGGTAGATTAGGAAACCTCTTCGCCAGCATACCCTTGAGCACTTTGCTCAAGACCGGATTTCTTGCACCATACTTCACCACTGCACTTACCCATCAGTCATTATGGGTCAAAGGTACTTGGCATCCTACTATGAAACTCATGTTCAAAAACTCTAAAGGACATTAAGAGTACAACATTAATACCTATGAAGCAATTCAATGTCGAGAACTGTTGACGATCAATATTGACAACCTCTTTTGAGCAATTAGCAATCTTTGAAAGCACAAAAATACACCATCCAGCTCAAGTCCAAGGAAGAAGTACCTACAAGGGGACCAACTCTCGCATAGGCTAGCAGTGGAAAATTGAAGAACTAGACCAAGCTATAATTGGAAGATGGACCGCTCCTGTTGATACATGAAGGACATTGCCTCTCAGAGTACTACATGGAACAATCACTCCAACAAGGGTCTGTCAGGGACGACGGACTCAAGAGGGGGGAGAGTGTTGAAGCTCAAGGTCAAGGACAAAGCATAGGAGCACATCAAAGAGGTGGACACACAAGAAGATGGAGCAACACATGTCAAATTTTCATAAGAAATCTCTATAAAAATAGTGATTTTCATCACTGAAAACCATTGTAAATACCATTTTCCATTTTTGCAACTCCATTTTGTGCAAGCCAAGGAGTCCTTGAGCTTGAGGAGTATTAGAAGCATCATCCTACCAATTTTCATAATTTTTAGACTCCGTTTGAGCCCCCAAATAAGCCCTAGAACCTAATTTTTAACTAGGTTGGGCACTAGGTCTGGACAGGGCCAAACCCACTCAAAAAACTATAAAAAGGGCTTGAGAGCTCATTTTTGAGGTTAGCTTGTTGTAGATTTGATCTTTGTAACAGATTTCTTTTGTAATCGAAGCTTTCCATTGTTCCACTCTTTGCTCTTACCTTATGCATGTGTGTGTGTATGTGTGCATGCTTGTGCTTTCACTCACGCACTTGTGCCATCACTTGTGCATAGTCTTCATACTAGTCCTCACGTCTCCACGGATTGACATTTATGAGGTGAAGCTCCTCACATTGGTACTCACCATTGTGCTAGAGTGACAACACATAACAACCTCAAGCCAGAAACTATGTGATAAGGCTTGACTCTTGACCATACACCTCGCCATCTCCATGAGTGACTTGCTCTTTCATTTAGCAACTCCACTCTGTTGAGGTGTATACGGCACTGTACGCTGATGTTTTATCCCACATTCAGCCAGAATTGCATTAAAGTCAAAAGACATATACCCCCCCCCTCAATCAGAATGGCGGTGCCCATTTTACATGCTCACAAATTTTTAGCCAAAACCAAAACAGTTTGAAGCACATAAACACTTTGAACTTTGCCTTCAATGGATATACCCATGCATGCCTGGAAAAATCATCGATGAAAGTCACGAAGTAAAGATAATTTCCAAAAGAGGGTGTCTACATAGGACCACAGACATCACTCTAAACAAGCAGCAATTTTTTAGTAGCTCAAACTGAACCATCTTTTGGAAATGAGGAATGCTGCATTTTGCCGAGAATACAACCTTCACATACATGTTTACCAGTTGCCTCAAGTTTGGGCAAACAGGACACCATTTTAGATTTTTGTAGGCGTAGCAACTAGCAAAATTCAGATGACCAAAGCATGCATGCCAAAGCTTTGCATTTGACATAGCCTGAGAATCATATACTGCACATGCTGAATCATTCACAAATGTTTCATAATCTATGAGCTTATATAGCCCATGAGATAAAATGCCAGAAGCAATAATCACATTGCCATTTGACAGTTCATGAATTGTACATTTGTCATCAACAAATTTCGCAACCAAGACAATCTTGGCTAAAGCCGAAACTGATAACTGATTCTTCTTGATCCCTGGCACAAATAAAGCATCTGACAAAGTGAAAGAACTAGCATTAGTAGTAGTCAGAATGATCTTACCAACTTCCATAACATGATAAGAGGAATTGTTCATGCATATAACAATATTCCCTATAGGGGCACGCTCGAGTGAAGAGAAGAAATTGTGCTACGAGGTAATATGTTTGGTCAACCCACTATCAAAGTACCAAACATCTGAGTCTACTGTAGACATGCATTGCTCATGAGAAGTTGGGTCAAAATTGCAAACAATAGTAAACACCCATTCTTCATCCTGCACAAGATTACCAGACTTTGTTTTCGGTGTAGAGGCTCTATGACAACCATTCCAGCCTCTTTCTTCTTTGCCTCTTTAGTAGCCAGTTTTGGATAGCTCTTAATGACATGATCATTTGCTTTACAGTATTTGCAAAACAGTTTGTGCTTCTCTGATTTCTTCTTATCTTCGCCTTCCTTCTTTGAATGTGCAGCACCTGCAGATTTCTACTTACTAGTAGAAGAGCTCCATTTTCCTTTGCCCTTCTGACTAGCTAGGAAAGCTTGATCTGCAACATGCATAATGTCCTATTCTACCTAGACTAATCTTCTTCCAGCATAATAGAAACTAACTCTTAAAATGTTAAGGCATTTGCATTGCCTTTCATCATCAAGCGAAGAGTAAAAGCAAAACTTTGATATGAGTCAGGAAGACCATTCAGAACAGTCTGCACAAGTGAACTATCAGGAAGGACTTCATCAGTAGAAATCAATTGTTCCTTCAAATTCTTGACCTTTGTCAGAAAATTGTCCATAGAATCACCTTTATTCATGTGATCACTCTCCAACTGTTTTGGGAGGTAAGCAACACGAGCCTCATTCCTAGCTTGGTACAATGTGGTAAGTTTATCCCAAGCATCCTTAGCTATTCTGCAAGAGTGAATGTGAGGAATAATGGCATGTTTGACAAACAAAGCTATCAATGCATGTGACTGAGCATCTCTGCCATCTCAATGAATTTGCTCTACAGTAGGTGCAACAAAAACAACAACACAAACAGGAATCTACAAAATATCACCATCTTCGACACCATCTACATCAACTTCAGTACCTGTATTTGGAGTACCTGTATTTGCAGGTGTAATAGGATGTCTTTCAACACCCTGCACAATATTCCACAGTCCTTTTGCGATCAATACATGATGCATCATATAAGCCCACAATGGGTAATTTGTACCATCCAACTTATCCTCAACAGCCAACATACGAAATACATCACTACTTTCAGCCATGGCCACTGACTAAAATACCATGATGCAAAAAAATGACTGTATCTGAAAATTTTGAATAGAACTACCCTGATGAGCTCTTCTAAACCTGTAGCAGACTTCAAGACGCTTATACTGGCAAACCAAAACTGGTATATATCTTTGGTACAAAAAGACAAAATAGCTTGCACAAGCACTATAATAGTGCATTCGGAGGCCAAAATGAGCTCAGATTGCGATTTCGGCGCCATAAAGCAAAGTGATTTTGATTTTCTAATCACCTTAGTATGCATACCAAATTTCGTGCAATTTTGAGACTATGTCTAGAGGAGTGTCGACGATGCCCTAGATGAAGTGGCAACCTGCTCTGATACCATTTGTTGGAGTTAGATGTCTACGAAAGCACGTGAACAACACAAGGAAGAAGAAGAAGCTTGGAGCACAACACAAAATAGTGAATGTATTACCACTAGAATGTACAAAGATAAGTAACCCGTTAAGGCAATAGGCATATATACAAGCCGGGCAAAAAAAAACCTCCTAAAGAGGGAAAAAAGTGCCCCGATGGTCCTAGTGTGTTCACACACATCACCACCTATATATATCAACAATAATGATTATCTAGATCAATGCAAACCAATTAACAATCCAAATCATCTCGTAGAAAATAGAGTCTTTATAGTATCCACTTTTCAATGAAAGTGAATATGTATGGATGTCATTCTAATCATTGTGCTTCTTCCATATTCATTAACCTCATCACAACCAATCACATACAAGCATTTAATACTTGTATTGATGATCATAACCATAGCACTAACTTGAGCCGACTATAAAATTCTATATCGAGTACATAGACTCGCATGAAGAACAGTTCATGTGCTCATGAGTTACTTGACAAAAACACATCTTAGTTGTTCTTGATGGATATACTTTTGTCATTTACTTTGTAAAGGAAAAATTAGCCTATTCATGGAACTTCTATTAGATATTTTATGCTCACCCTAACTCATTGTGGTGATAGATAAAATGATCTTCTATAGATAGAAAATGCATCATGCACTTCAACTTTCTAGAAATCATATCTGATTGATCTATGTATGCATGCATCCACTCATGCATCTTCTTCTCTACTTCAATTACTTTATATGCTTTTAGTTATGTTGCACACATAAGGCTTCCTCTCTCTTCAACACAACGTCACTCTAGTTCTCATGTGGCATATAATGCCATGTTGCTACAAATTTTTTGACAGCATTTCCCCAAGAAAATGAAGCCTCAAAAAATAATAATTACCGTAATACAATGATAGGCATCAGCCTAGTGGTAAGCAAACCATTTTCTTAGCTCCAGAAACCTACAGATAAGAAACTTTTCCAATATGTGTTGTTGGGCACTACACGCCCTCATAAGAACGTTTTTTCTTGCTCCAATACCTACACAAAGATCTTGAAACACACAACAACCTTTGCATGCTTTTATGAATCAACATAAGTTAGTGTAACTTCATGTGCATATATCAATTCATATCAAAGTAACTTTCATGTGCATCCCAATGTTAGTTTCATGAAATTGGAAGAGCAAATAATACAAAATTATAAATTATGATGCAAAAGTATCCAAATGAATGTCCTTGAGAGCATAAATATGATGCAAAGGTATGAAAATCAATTTGTTCCTATCCAAATGTTATTGATATGTTTAGGTAGTGATGTGTGTGAACACTCTAGGACCATCGGGGCACTTTTTTCCCTCTTTAGGAGGTTCCTCCCCCCCCCCCCCCCCCAACTTGTATATATGCCTATTGCCCTAATGGGCTACTTATCTTTGTACATTCTCTAGTAATACATTCAGTATTGTGTGTTGTGCTCCAAGCTTCTTCTTCTTCCTTGTGTTGTTCCTATGCTTTTGCAGACGTCTAACTCTAACAATTAGTATCAGAGCATGTCCTCGCTTCATCTAGGGTGTCGTCTACACCTCTCCGGTTGTAGTCTTAGATTTGTCAAAATCGCAATCTGAGCTCGTTTCGGTCTCCGAACACACTGATTTGCATGCCTCATTTGAGATGTCTAATTTGGGGCATTTGCATCACTATTTGGGCATTCAGTTTATGCAAGTTGATGGTGGAATGGCTTTGTGTCAAATGAAATATATTGACACATTATTGTAGCATTTTGGCCTTGAAGACTATAAGCCTATTACCACTCCTATGGAGACAGGTCTATGATTGAGTCTTCATGATGCTGGAGATGCATTTGATGATGTCCTCTATCTGCAAGCTGTTGGATGCCTGATTTACTTATGCATTACTCGGCCAGATATTCAGTTTGTTGTATCAAAGATGAGCAGGTTTATGCATTGCCCAGGAGTTAAGCATTGCCACACAGTTAAGTGCATATTTCGCTACTTGAGTGGTACCCGGCTACTTGGTTTGTTTTATCCCAAGGGGGGATCACTACCGCCAGATTTCCATGCTTTTTTTGACTCTGATTGGGTTGGTTGCTATGACACTCGTGTGTCCACTAGTGGCTTTTGCTTCATGCTTGGTAGCTCATGTATATCTTGGTTGAGCAAGAAGCAACCTACTGTGTCCACTTCCAATTGTGAGGCTGAGTATAGGGAAGCTTTCATAGCCACTGTTGAGTGTGTGTGGCGCAAACACCTTATGGCTGATTTGGGTGTTGGTCAGTCTTCTGCCACCACCATCTTCACTGATAGTCAGAGCGCATTGGCAGTTGCGAGGAACCATGTGTTCCATGCTCGCCTAAGCACATTGAGGTGCATTATCATTATGTCAGGGAGAGATTCTCTGTTGGGGAGATCAGCTTGGCATATGTGACCACACAAGAGAACATTGCAGACTTTTTCATGAAGGCTCTGCCTAGGGAGAAGTTTGAAGCTTTCCGTAAAGCTTTGGGTTTACTTCCTTTTGTGGAGTGATTTCCACATAGCTTGGCACTTCCGTATACATGAGTGCTAGCTACTTGTTCACCACATCACTCCCAAGGGGGATTTGTTGATATATTTATGTAGTGATGTGTGTGAACACTCTAGGATTCCCTCTTTAGGAGTTTTTTTTTCCTTAGCTTATATATATGCCTATTTCCCTAATGGGCTACTTATCTTTGTACATTCTCTAGTAATACATTTAGTATTGTGTGTTGTGCTCCAAGCTTCTTCTTCTTCCTTGTGTTGTTCGCGTGCTCCCATAGAAGTCTAACTCCAACAAATGGTTTAAAATATGACTAGGAACTTCTAATTATCATAATTGGACACTCAAGTAATTCAAAAAGAGTTTCTCGCCAACCAATAGCCATATAAAAGCTTGTGCACAGATGGCTTGAAATGGTTAAAATATGGCATGAAACCATTTAAAAAAAAGGCTTGAAGTATAGAATCTATATCAATTTGAATTTCTTGATCTGGAGCTTCCATGAGGAAGTTGTGGCCAAAACAATGGAGCTAGGTGGATGGGCAACATACCTCTTTGAAGAAGTATGCAGAGAATTAAATACTCTCTAGAGGTGGTTTCATAAATATCCAATCATAGGTTCCACCCATTGATTGGAAAGCTCTTGGAGGCTTATTTCCATATCAAGTAAAATTATCCGATTTGGACATCAATTGAGAGGGTTATGGCCAATTTAGTAAAGGTAGGTATGCTAACCATGCTGTTGGAAGCAGTCAGAGGCACAGACGCCACGGAAGCATGTGAAGACGAAGCAGGGAGCCAGTCGGATCATTTTTTCAAAACAATTATATTTTTATTACTTCTTCAAACATCCAACAGTGATTTTCATCACTCTTGTAACATATGTATCATAGAAAGCCCCAATTTTGTAATCCATAGCTCCATTTTGTGCAAGCCGAGGAGTCCTCGAGCTTGAGGAGCTTAGGTAGAATGCTCGTACCAATTTTCGTTATTTTTAGACATCGTTTACCCTTCCAAATAGCCTCTAGGACCTATTTTTTAACTAGGCCGGTCATTAGATGTGAAACCGGTCAAAACTAGTCTAGAAACTATAAAAAGAGCTAGAGAGCTCATTTTGGAGGTTGGTTCATTGTAGCTTGTTTGAGATTAGAGTTATTCTTGAGCTTGTAAGAGTATTCTTGAGTAATAGAGCTAATTTCCCACCTTCCATTGTGTCTTGCTTGTCTCTTCATTGTGTGTGTGTATGTGTGTGTGCATCTTTGTGCTTCTCACCTTCACTCTCACATCATCTCACGTTCACGATCTTCATATCACTCCTACCTCTCCCTCGGATTGACATTAAGGAGGTGAAGCTTCTTAACTTGGTTCTCACCATTGTGCTAGAGCAACACCAAATTTGGCGCCGTTGCCGGGGATCGAGTCTAGGACGAATGTGTGATGGTAAGAGTATAGCAAGAAGTGGCGTTGGAAGGTAAAAATTTCAGTTTTTGTTGTTGTTTTTACTTAATTTTTAGTGTTTTCCACCTTCCCCACACTCCATCTTCATCATTGCATCATCATCTCCATTTTCAAAAAAATCAGAAAATTCACCATATCTACCCATTCACCTCATTTCCCCTCATTTGTGCGTGCGAGAGAGCGAGAGAGAGTTTTTGCGCTTGTATGCACTTGTGTTTTCTTGAGTTTTCTTGCAGGTACAGAGCTTCAGAGCATCAGGAAAGCTTCCAAAAGGTAAAAAATGTGCTTTCTGTCAGAGATTTCCGAGTGTGGCGGACCATCGCGATGGTCTGCACTTTTCGGTTTTTGAGGTAGGCGACCACACCACTAGATAGGCGACCCTTGCGCATACATGGAACCAAAGTTGCATTTTGAAAATTCATTGTTTGGTGGACCATCGTGATTGGCTCGGACCATCGCGATTGTGTCGCACCATCGCGATAGGCTCACGCCATCGCGACGGCTCGGCCGGACCATCGCGACGGTTCACTTTTTCGGACCATCGCGACGGTTCACTTGAGCCATCGCGACGGTCCATTCGGACCATCGCGACGGTTCATTTGACCCCGGACCATCGCGATTGGCCTATGCCATCGCCACGATAGTGCCACGTGTCACGATAAGACCATCGCGACGGTTCAACTTTTGGACCATCGCGACAGCCCAAAAATCGGACCATCGCGATTGGCTCAAGCCATCGCATCGCGGACCATCGCGACGGTTCACTTCGGACCATCGCGATTGTCCACCGTTGACCGTTGACCGCGCCATCGCGATTGACCGCCCGATCACGCCATCGCGACGGTTCATTTTTTGGACCATCGCGACGGTTCGACCTCACGCCATCGCGATCGTTCACTCCGAGCCATCGCGACGGTTCGCCTTTTCGGGCCATCGCGATTGTCCAAATCCCACGCCATCGCGACGGTTCGCTCGAACCATCGCGACGGTCCCAGACCATCGCGATTGCCCACCCCCATCGCAAATTTTGGACTTCAATTTTTGACCAAATTTGAGGGTATTTTTGGAAAATTTTTGGACCATTAGACTCATAGGAGACCCCTTAGCTCATATTTGAGGGAAAATTGGATTGTCAGTTTTTACCCCCCAGGGCCTGAACGCGTATAACTTTTTCATCCGAAGTCCGTTTTTTGAGCTTGATAGCTCGTTAGAAAGCTCGTGACGAGTACTACGTGACCTCAGCTGTTTTTTTCATAAAGTATACGTCTATTTGTGGATAGGCTAATTTGAGGTTCACCTAGTTTGGGACTAGGAAATCAGGGGGCAAGTATTAAAAAGTGGGCAAAAAGAGAAGGGACTTAAACGGTGAATATACTCAAGTGTGTGATCAACTTGTGAATTGGTCTAATATTGGAATTTTTCCAGGTCTAGCAAGGGCAATCAAAGGCAAGCGAGCAAGGCAGTGAAGACAGCAGAGCTTGGGAAGCACGGCTTCTTGGGCAACAGGGCATCAGAGCAACCAGAAAAGCCGACTCGAGGTTGGAAGATTACTCAACCCCCTCAGTCAATTTTTAGCTTAGGCTAAACGGTAGTTGTGGATTAACGACGATAGGAACGCCTCAAGTTCAAGATACCTAACTCTATCAAGTTTAAGACTTAAAGTAAAGGTGTGTGTGACGCGAAAACCTAAAGAAAAGAACATAAGTCTGACGGAACGAAAACTTAAAATCACCACGAAAGTCGAATTCCTGACGCATAAATTAAGACAAGAATCCAAAGAGAAATTAAAAGGAACCAAGAATTAATCAGAAAGAACCATTGACGATCTAAGTGTGTAATCGAGCGTGCAAGGAAGAAAATTAATGAACCTTAGATCGGGCAAACATATAGGTAAGTCAGACAGAAGAAGCCTTAGATCATCGGAGGCTAGTGTAAGAACCACCGCACGATCTTGGGCTCAGCAATTGAACAGTAGTTATCCCTACGAGTTGAGCTCAGAATCAAGTGAATCAGAAATGGCATTTAGCACAGACAGACCAGCAGGAGGGTCTAATGTAGCATACTTAGAAAAACCTGAAGGACCCTATAGAACGCAGTTAGAGTTTCTCCGAACCAACCGATTAGGTGCTCGCATCTATGAGGATGGCTTGCAAAGGCAAGTGGTGCAACTGCACAACCCTGATCAACCCATTGGATTGGAAAAACCAGTGGTGAAATTTGAGAGAGACGCTTACATAGACAAAGAAGGAACCATGTACGTCCTGAGTACGCAGCCAAACGATACTAATGAGTTTGGCACAATCCAATTAGAGACGGAAACGAAATTCCAAGGAAAAGAACCGTTAGAAGAACCTAGGACACCTAGAGGGAAATCCGTGTTAACAAGAGTACTCATCCCAGAGTGGATCCCTCAAGATAACAAGAGCACCGAGTTGTTCATAAATAAAGAGACAGATGAAGCCTTTTGGAGGTACAAAAAGGAAAACCCCAGTGAGGTAGGCATCATCACAATCTATGAATTCAAGGACCCAGATACACCTGGAAAGGTTGTATACCTAGATGAGACTTCAGAAAGAGTCTTTGTGGTGCCTGAACGCGCTAAAAACACATACACATGGAGAGGTGAATTGATATTCCCTCCACCTAGAACAAACGTGAATACAAATCAACAAGGGGCAGGAACATCCTCAGCCCATGGAAATCAAAGAGAAGGAAATCACGAGAGACCGGAAGTAAGCTTCATTCACCCCATAGGGAGAGATAGAACAACCACGAACACTAATAGGACGGATAGACAAAGAGAACTTGGAGTACCAGGTGGTAGAGATGATTTTCCTCTACCTAGACCACGTGAACATGCAAGAGTATTGAGACCCACACAGTTAGTAAAATCAATGAAGAATTACTTTGATGGGACAGGAGATCCCTATGACCATGTCGCAGAATTCAAGCAAGTACTAAGAGCAGAACAAGTTGAAGATATGTTCACGCAGTACAATGCATTTGGACTAACGTTAAAGAATACCGCTTTAACTTGGTTCCAGCCACTGCAACAAAGGCAATTTAGAGACATCCATCACCTTTTAGAGTCATTCATCACTGAATTCTCTAAAAGTGGGGTTAGACATGACACGTCTTCGTTGATTCATAGTTTTAAACAAACCCCTCAGGAAACAGTAAGACTGGCAGGTCGTAGATTCAGACAATATGTCGAACGATGTCCAATGCAAGAGCTACCCTCACAAGCCAAACAAGTATCACTGTTCCTGGATGGCTTGTTGAGCGCTAAACTACGCTCTTATGTGTACCTAAAAGAACCCAGAACGCTAGAAGAATGTGTAAGAATATGTATCGACATCGAGGACAACCTAGGAGAGGAATTAGAACTCTCAAAGGTCTATAAGGACTCAGATTGTTCTTCTCTAGCATCCACAAAATTGTCTACTTCGATAGAGGACCTAGCAGAAAAAGTGGCCCAAAAACTAGGAGTTTCTAGCAAACAGATGCCCAAGCTACCTACAAATGTACGTTGTTACACTTGTGGTGGAAATCATTTGGCAAACATGTGCCCCAATGCACCTCAACCTCACGCCAACCCTAGTGGCCAATATTGTACAATTGAGAGAAGATACACGAATCATACGGCTCAGGACTGCCCATACAACAAACAAACCGTGAGACAGAACTACCCACAAACATACCAGCAGCCAGGTAGGTATCAAGGCCAATACAATGCTCAGCCTTATTACTATAGGCCTCCTCAGAACTACCCATACCAGGCTCAACAGAGACCTCAACCCGTCTTAGCTCAGCAGCCACCCCCACCAGCGAATGTCATCTCAGTCAAATATGCGGCTGCAGAAGAGAACCTAAGTAGGGCCTTAGTGCCTTCTTCACCCCTGATCACCGAAAGTGACCCGAACTCCAACAGTTTTGACTCTACTCATGTAACTAGTCCACCCGCTTATTACACGGAGTCACCAGAACACGTGGAGACATATCATTATGACAGTCCACCAATGGAACCTAGTTGGGAGCCAGATTATACTAATGTGATGTACGCAAACCCAAACCCACGGCCCCAATCGAGACAACAGAGACCACAGGGCCCTAGAGGACCATGCTTTAGGTGTCAAGGAGATCACTTCATAAAGGATTGTCCACATCCCCCAATAGTAAGGCAATCACAGTACTATAGCATACAAGGCTTTTGTGCCGACTGTGGCAAAGAGCATGTAATCAAAGATTGTCCTAAGAACCCAGTTAACACTTCAAATGTGACATCGATCAACGTGATAGGTATTGTAAAGAACGCAGATGGATCCAACCCTACATACGTGCCTATCCAAGCTATAACCAGAGCCCAGGCGCTCTTACAAAACCAACAGCTTAATCATGAAAAAATAGCCGAAACTAGTGAAGTTGCGGAATCGAGTAGCAAAAAGACGAAATCTTGGAAAGATTCCAGAGAAAGAATAAAGAGAAAATGGAGTAAAAAGATAAGTGAGTTGGAAGGAAGTCTAAGAGAATCTAGAGCCAAAATACAAGAATTGGCTTCACAAGAATCAAACCAAGAAATCCCAGCTCAGAAATCAGGATCAGTCTTAGCGGAACCCATACCGGAAGATCTAGACATGATGTTTCGGGCGTATCAGGCTAGAATAAAAGAGGGACCTCAAGTCACGGAAGTGAGTAAAAACTACCCTCGAGCTGATCTAGAAATTGAGAGAACTAAACTTTGCATGAAGATGGTAGAACTAGCCCAAGCGTTGTTCGAAGCCTCTAGATATCTTAATTGGAACAACATGGCAAAACCGGAACTACACTTTCAAGGACTAATGGAGAGGCTAGAACACTTGATTGAAAGCAAAGAGAAAAAGGATCAGTCTAGGAACCCTATTATCCCAGAGACACAGGAAAGGAATCCACCGTCCCTGTCTCAAGTACCCAATACAGAGAGTCAAGATAACCTATCCTCCATACATAAGTACTCACATGAATTTTTAAGAGAAATCCAAGAAGAGAAATGGAGAAAAGAACAAGGAACTCATCCTCCTATTCAAGAAATAGAAGACTTGCAGGAACAATTTCCCCAAGACATCCCCTCTATATATGGTGATGTAGAGGTGGAACGACTGAGTGAACCCACAGGATTTGAATCCAATTCTTTACAAGAATTACCTCAGTTCACTGGACCTTGGGAAGCAAAGTCTATTAGTATGAGAGCACCCACGATAATAGTGAGGAATGAAGAATCAGTGATCCCTAGAAACACGGAAGTGATCAAGAATACCAAAGTACAATGTAATCTCACTCTGGAGGAATTGTTAAAGGTAAAACCAGAATTGTGGAAGCACGTAGCTAATCAATTCCCTGAGCTAGCTACCACACCCTCTCAGATAGGATCACAGAAGAAGGTACCAGAGATACCCGTGGAAAAGATTGGAGACGTAAGCGAAGGAGAGGAAGGTAACACATATCTTCCAATAACCCATCAGGGCTACACCACGAAAGCCATCTTAGATTCAGGAGCCGGAATAGCTATCGCTACTACCGCCTTATGGAAACGTTGGGGTAAGCCAGCACTCAGACCCACCAGGATGAAGCTGCAAATGGCTGATGGACACATAGAAAAACCATTAGGCTTACTAGAAGGCATATCCCTCACCACTTGTGGTGTAGAATTTGAGCATACTTTCGCCATTTGTGACTTTGCTAAAAATCATGCGTATGAGATGATATTGGGACGACCATTCATGCGTCAGCTGCAAATCGTACAAGATTGGGGAACTAATTCTTTGTACTTGCAACATTTAGGAGTGACTACCAAAGTCAATCTTAAAGACTATTCACACAGAGATGTACCCCCAATACAATGGAATACCATCCATAAGACACCAGTAGAGACGGAATCCGTGCACTCATTAGAATCAGATCCTTCTTGGTTGCATGAGGATACCCATTTATGGATGTGTAAAGTTGCCAAACAAGAGGAGGAAAGATTAGAAACCAGGACCTTAGGTGCAGAACAACATCCACGAACCCTTCAAGATCCAGCCTACGCACCTGTAGTATTCCCTGACGAGGAGTTTGAACCCCATGGTTGGGCGGAAATACTAGCAACCATGGATGTAGCCATCAATGAAGAACAATGGACACCCCACTGTGACGAGGATGACTATGACATTTCAGTTTTTACGATAGAGCCAATCATGGGCGATGCAATTTTAGAAGAGTGCGAACCAGACACTGATGCATTTGAGGACGCAAGCGATTTTGATTTAGAATCAATCATCATGGACTCACCCTTTGCATCAGAGGAAGAATATTTCTACGAAGTAGAGACTCACACTCAGAGACACGAGGAAATTACGAACGAGGTAAGGTTAGCCACAGAAGTGACTACTAAGAGTGAAGGCAAGAAGAGAAAGAAGAAAGAAACCATGTCGGAAAAAGAAGAATCTTTGTTTGAAGTACCCGAGAATTTCAAGAAATATGAAATCGACGATAGAAGAATCATGGTACGAATGCCTAATAGAAAAGAGAAGGATGGACAAGTATATGATAACCGAGAGAAAACCAAGAAAGTAATAGTTGCCATAGAAGGAGAAGAAGAAAAATGCACCTACATAGGGCACGATTTGACGACTGAAGAAGAAGAAGAGTTAGTTGCCCTATTGCGCGAATATAGAGATGTTTTTGCTTGGAGTTACAAAGATTTGAAAGGAGTAGACCCAGATATATGTTCTCATAGAATCCCTATGACTCCAGAGGCGAAACCGACAAAACAGAAACCGTACACGTACAACGATAACTACGCTGCGAAGATTAAAGAGGAGATAGATCGGTTAATAGAAGCAGGATTTATCTACGAAATTGAGCATACCGAATGGGTATCCCCCATTGTGGTTGTGCCCAAGAAGAATGGAAAATTGCGTGTGTGTATTAACCTTAAAAAAGTTAATGCCGCCACGATTAGAGATAGCTATCCTCTTCCTATCACGGAACACCTATTGGAAAGAGTTGCGGGCAAGGAAGTTTACAGCTTTCTTGATGGATTCTCAGGTTATAATCAAGTAGCCATTGCTCCAGAAGACCAACACAAGACGGCTTTTGCCACAGAATGGGGCATATTTGCATTTCGTGTAATGCCATTTGGCTTGACAAATGCACCCGCTACTTTCCAGCGACTCATGTGTCATGTTTTTAAGGATTTTTTACGCAAGAGCTTGGAAGTTTATGTCGATGACTTATGTGCTCATTCAAATGTAAGGCAGACACATATCCCAGAGTTAAGACAAATATTTGACAAATGTCGAGAATATCAGGTTTGTTTGAACCCAGAAAAATGCGTTTTCATGGTCAGACAAGGCAAAATTCTAGGACACATTGTGTCGAAAAATGGAATCTCTACGGACGAGGAAAAGGTGAAGGTAATTGCAGAATTACCTAGACCAACTAATGTGAAGGAGGTACAGGCATTTATGGGCCATTGCGGTTATTATAGGAGATTCATACACATGTATGCAATCATAGCCAAGCCTCTGTACTCTCTTTTGACCAATTTTGAGTGGACAGATGAATGCGAAAATTCATTCAATGAACTTAAACGACGTTTGTGCTCAGCACCCATATTGACTACCCCAGATTGGAGTAAGCCATTCCATGTACATGTGGATGCATCCAATTACGCCATAGGATGTGTGTTAGCACAACCCACGAATGAAGGTAACATAGATCTCCCCATAGCTTACGCTAGCAGACAACTGAACGCAGCAGAAAGAAATTATACCACGACGGAACGAGAAGGATTAGGGATGATCTACGCGGTAAAGAAGTTTAGGCACTACTTGTTGGCCAACAAATTCAAGTTCTTTACAGATCATCAAGCCCTATTATACTTAGTCAATAAACCTTGTAACACAGGACGACTGATACGTTGGTTTCTATTACTCATGGAGTATGATTTTGAAGTGGTAGTTAGGAAGGGAAAGACGCATCTTAGAGCTGACCACCTCTCAAGATTAACCTCGGGAGAAGCCCCTCAAGGAGTAGCTGATGATCTACCAGATGCATACTTATTTAACCTCGAGATAGCACCGGAATGGGCTAAGCCTATAGTCCCTATTCTCACCTATGGACCCAAGAATCCTAGGATAAAGATCAAAGAAGGAGAGATTACCAAATCTCAGAGGTACCAAATAATAGCAGGAAGCATATATAAACAAGATAATCAAAAGATTCTTGCTTGTTGTGTAGATGAATCAGAACATGCGAATTGGTTGCAATTAGCACACATAGGTGCACTAAAGCAACATCATTCAAAACATCGAACATTACAGACTCTGCAAAGACTAGGAGTATTTTGGCCTACGATGGAAGCAGATGTCTACAAATTGTGTAAGGAATGCCATGACTGTTGTGAAAAACCACCAGTAGAGCATGCTACATTGTATCATGTGTCCCTCACACCAGACTGGAGTGAACCTTTAGTGACATACTTGAGGACGAACACATTCCCTCAAGGAATGACCTTAGCTCGACAACGCAGTCTAGAGCAGGAAGCTCAAGACTATTCACTTATTGGCGATAATCTATACAAAAGAGGACGAGACGGATATCTAAGACAATGTGTTCATGAGAGCGATTATCTGAGAATACTAGAGACTGCACACCAAGGTGTTGCAGGAGGTCATTTTGGACCAGATAGGATAATCAAAGCCATCCTCTTTGCAGGATTATGGTGGCCCACTCTTCACATGGATGCACATACCTATGTAAAGAGATGTGACGTGTGCCAAAGAACTCAGTTTCCTACTCGCAGAGATGAAATGCCATTGAAACCCATGATGGGCGGACGTGCATTTTCTAAGTGGGGTATAGACTTTGTAGGACCCATTAACCCCCCTGCAAAAGGTACACATGCGGAATACATTATTGTTGCCACAAATTATTTAACCAAATGGGTAGAGGCAAAGGCTACAAAAAAGAATGATGCTCACACGACTGCAAAATTCTTATTTGAAAATGTCTTTACAAGATATGGATTGCCTATAGAGTTAGTGAGCGATCGAGGCACTCACTTTCTAAATCAGGTCATTGAATATTTGTTACAGGATTTTATGGTGATTCACAAGAAATCTGCACCATATCATCCTCAGGCCAATGGTCAGGCTGAAAGCACTAACAAGATACTTTGTACCGTACTGACGAAACTCGTGAACAATAAACGTTCAGATTGGGACAAACAGCTACACCACGCTGTTTGGGCATATCGAGTGGCCTACAAGACTGTACTCAATGCAACTCCCTTTCAGATGGTTTTTGGTCAGAATGCAGTGCTTCCCTTGGACTTCTTGATACCGACCCTTAAGGTTGCACAAGAACATGAGTGGACCGGCCATGAATTATCAGCGAGAATAATGGACTTGGAACGATTAGGAGAAACAAGGCTGAGGGCAGCAGCAGGAATATACGCAGCGAAGAAGCGACAGAAAGCATATTTTGATGCGCATGTGAAAGATAAAGGCCTAAAAGAAGGAGATTTAGTTCTAGTGTATACGCTGAAACAGCACGCACGGAAGTTAGAAAAGCGAGGTTATGGACCTATGATCATTAACAGACTCTCGACTAGTGGAGCAGTACAGTTAGCCACCTTAGAAGGAGATATAATGCCTAATTACATTAGTGGCTGTAGAGTCAGGTTGTATCAAGAACCTCTTACTGAGGATATGCTTAGACGACTCACGTTGGCAAAGAAGCGTAAGGAGGAAGAAAATAGAATACGAGCAGAAGCTCAGGCAGAAGCCATAGAACGCATTAAGCGCATGAAGCTAAGAAGACAAGGACTAGGAAGAGAACATTATAACCATCTGGAAACATCACCCAGATATCCCATGGCCATGTGTCAAGTAAAGTCAACCACTCATCCTAGCATAGTGGACAGGAGACCATTCATTACAGTTAGGCTAGAGCACGGTAACCATAGCCAAGAACTCAGGGCTTTAATTGACTCAGGCGCTGCGACTAGTGCGATTAGATGGTCCCACTATAAGGATTCAGGAATAGAAATGCGGCCAATTGAGGCATACCTCGTAGGCCTAGGAGGCATGGAAACCCCTTGCATGGGCGAGGTGGACCTTCCTATCCTCGTTAAGGATGTGACCATGACGGCAAAGCTACTAGTGTGCCATGATGACGACCTGATAGAACCCCTAATCCTTGGCCAAGATTGGCTATACGATCACTCAGTGGACCTAAATCTTAGACAAGGCTCCTTACAGATTGGAACCTTAGAGCAGAAGCGAGTGATACCGCTTGACTTCCCTTACGGCATTCCGCTTGACGGTTGTGACCCTAGACCCTATGAAACGCATGCGACGGAAGATCAGAAGATCTTTAATCAGACCAGTCACGTTACGTCTACACCAACCCATTCGGGCTTGGCTATAGACAGTTGTCAGTCAGAAGGACGACAGGAGATTTTCCCTGGGACTTCCTGCAAACTAGAAGAGACAGTTACCCAACAGCAAGGGCAGAAGGGCACAATCAGAGGTCAGGTGGGTTGCATCAGCGGCCAAATGAGCACGAAACCCTACGGTGCTCATCCTTCCAAGCTTGTTGCGGACTGGCCTAGATTAAAGTTACAAAAGGCATCACTTCCTGATGGGCAGGTCACGCAAGTGTTGGAACTCCCTTCTTTTCCAAAGCAGAGTGTCCATCCGACCTCTCAACCCCAGCAACAACAGAGTCGACCACGACAAAGGAACCCAGACCGATTGCAGTATCAGAGGAAACAACAAGGAAAGCAGTTTAGGCCACCCAAAGGCAGCGGCACCAGACGAATGTGGGTGCCAAAAGGACAAAAAGCACCAAAGAACTCCAGCCAAGCAGAAATCGACAAAAAAAGGGCAGTACAGAAACAGAATCGATATCCACCATCCCCTCGACCTTCTTCTACAGGTCCAAGCATCCGACAAATGTGGATCGCCAAGAAGTACCTTACCCATAGACCCACGCCCACGCAGATTTGGGTACCCAAACCATGTATTATAGCTCAACCCATAAGCCCTGTAATACATAATCCTTACAAACCTTTTCACCCCTCGACACCACCACACCCGATACCACCTTTTACCCCTCAGCAGAAACCCACCACCCATTCAAAAACTTTTAGGAGATGGATACCAAAGCTTGTCCAACCGTCTTCCCCTAACCCGTTGTCTAACTACCCCCCGACTAACCTACAACCTTGTACTCAATTACTAACCTTTAAACCTTGTATAAATTCACACACCATCATCACGCACGACTCGTAATCTCATCTCATCAAGAAATGTATGCATGATCTGAAACGTATAGGTGTCTAGAGACCTGCACTAGTGCTGCAAGACACATTGCATCCATCACATCACAGCACTTGGCTACACGGGTTACGCATCAGTTATGGAAAGGGATTGCGGTCTCACTTTAATGGGATCATGATTAATTTCCATGCTAATGTGTTAATCTTTTGTAGCAGATCTTTCTCACTAGCGCACCAGCCACCATGCAAACTGACGAAGGAACATCAGGAGTAGGCCCCAGTGTAGCAGCAGTACCACTCAACGTGCTACGAGCAGAGTCCCACCCTACTGCTCCACCGCCGGAATTTCAGGGATTTCCAGGGCCCATGCCTATCGATAACCCCCCTATGGGCTACACCGAAAAGATACACAGGAACTCTCATTGGTTTCAGGGCCTGGCAGGACCCCTCGCGGACGCAGACTTTATATTTGAATCCTCTCTGACTTTTGATGACCGCACGTGGGGGAAGTACCAGTTTTTCTCCAGAGAATTCGAAGCCCTACAAAACACCCAAGATTTAACTCATGTTTGGGCCAGAGCCGGTTTCACAGAATATTTCAGTGATCCTCTACCCAAACCAGATTTTTATAGGTGCTATTACTTGATCACTACCTTACTGGCATCAGAGAATAAGGACATCCCAGGAACCTTCATCTTGCCCACCCTAGTGGATGATCCACCTTACAAGAGATTTTATCTCTCTAAGGACCTAATCAGAGCAGCCATCAAGATTCATGGAACCCACACTCCCACAGACCGAGAGAGATTGATTCCAGAACCGATGAAACGTGGGGATGTCACGAAGTGGGAAGAGATTTCGGCCATTACACCTGAGTTGTCAAAGCCACTAAGAATATGCATGCAACACTTTGCATTTCCAGCTCAGGACAGGTTTACCATGCCACACAAAAGAATATGGTTCGGATTATATTTGGCATGTACGGGACCTCAAACAGTTGACCTGGCAAGCTGGATCATAGACCAAATGTACCTGGCACAGCACAGATGGGAGCGCAAGAAGGTGCTCAACGGATGTTGTGCGCTCACTAGAATTGTGTATATGTGCTTGGCTTATGACTTGCCCATCGAGCGTGCACTAACAGGAGAGGAATTGAAGGCATTCAAGAGCACAGCGAAGAAAGCTAGGAAGCCCAGTAGGACACGGGCTGGTAAGCGCATGCGAGGCACCATCCCTTGCCTCCAAGTGCCAGAGTCGCCGTCACCACAACCCTCTCCCGAGCGCCCACAGACAGAAGCTGCGCCCACGGTACAACCTATTCGTATACGGTTGTCCAGACCAGTAATTACGGAGGCCACCACGAGTACCGCTGCACCTCAGGCAGCTACCACATTAGAACCCCCCACCACAACCGTAGAAGCTCCCACCACCATTGGTGCGGAAGCGTTTTCTTTCCCGATACCACATATGGAGGCCGACCCCATAAACACGACATTTGATTTTGAGATGCCTGATGCATTCTCAAACGAGTTCCAATATTCAGAAGCACAACTGTTCTCACAGGAATATGAACGTCCCAGCTACCCTACTACGCCACGAGATTTGCCACAGGGACAAGTTGTGTCGGGCTCTGAAGAAGAAAGAACCGAAACAGACGACGATCAAGGCGACGATGAAGCCAGCCAGGGCTCACAAGAGGAACAGACAGAGGGCCAAGGCCAACAGACTGACACACACGGCGACACTAGCACATATGAAGATGAAACTTTCGAAGCCGCAGCGTACACATTGGCCATCAAGAAATTATATCGTACCATGGAGAAAGTCTGGGCACGAAAGAAGTTAACTGAAGAGGAGAGCCAGGCATTAATTGAACAGGAACTCATCTCAGGAGGATTCGAAGACGCCTATATCAGAGGGTTCAGAGAGTTAGTCCAATCAGTAGGCTCCCATGAAGCACTCAGATTTTTACAAAGAAAGCAACTACCACAGTTTGATCCCCGCCGAGTGCGACTACTCTCAAAACCCGGGGAGTATATTCGTGTACCAACAGGAGCCCAATCTTCAGCACAAGCCAGGGAGGCACGCCTCGCCCCCGAACGTTCAGTAACCGCAGAAACCATTCTTGTAGATTCACCACCCCGTACCACCTCTGTACATACCACTACAATCCTCGAAATAACCTCCACCCCTTCGACTCCTCTTTCACCTCTTCTTTCACCAACCCATCCTGTATCACCCGCACACCCACCTGCTTTCCCCACATCCACACCTGTACAAAGCAATATAGCCCCAACCTCTTCCTTACCCATTCATACCACCCGGCCCACACCCAGCCCTCTGCATCCCTATGTTAACCCCTTCACCCCTTCATCCTTCCCAGCGTTTCCCCCACCTCTAAGACCCCCATTCCCCTTCCTAACCCCGCTAACCTTCTCACCCGTCTCACCTCCCCAACCTGCCATAACCCCTATTTCCCCGTTTCACCAAACTATTCCCACCATCCCCCCTGTAAACTACTCTACGTTTGTAAATCCCGTATTCACGCCTACGCAACCACCCACAATCACACCACTTTTCACAGTCACAACATTAAACACGTCCAATGGCATGGACATATCACCACCCACCTCACCGCCACCCACTCCACTCACAGCACCCTCATATTTAGGCACTTCACAATTTTCCACAATCACCACTGCATCCACAGTCCCAACCCCGCTCCCCATTCCCACTGCATCTACTATCACTGCATCCTCATTTAGCACTTCACTACTACTATCGCCCACCATAGACACAGCATTCCAACACATGTTCGCATGCATGACGCAAGTCCGCGATGAGTTTGCATCCCTCGGAACCAACTATCAACAGCTGCAGAAAACGACGAACGACTTGCAAACGCAGCTTAATTTGTTGTCAATTGAGAACGCCTCACTGAACAGCCGGTACCAAGAGTTACGAGAGGCTTATCACAAGTTAGAAATAGAAAGTGAGGAAAAAAGCAAAGAGGCCACCGCGGATTTGGATAACCTACTTAGAGCCCAGACTGTCCGCAATGCAACACTTACTAGAAATATGGGCTTATTAAGAAGACACTTAGCCGCAGCAAAAGAAGAGAACCAGAGACTCCAAGAGCAGAACAGAGAAAACTTGGAGGCGGCCTTAGATAATCCAGAACAGCCACTAAGTCCGAGCAGATTCAAGGCCATCCCATCTGAGTCGATGCGGATGTTGCTAGACGACCATGTCAGATTGCTCGAGGACTATGATCGGATGAACGAAGAACATCAAAAGTTAAAGGAAGATCACAAACTGCTACAACTCAGAGAACCTGCAACACAACAGGTACCAGTAGCAGCGGAATTACCAGCACCTGTGGACCCTGCACCTGAAATTTTAGAGGAACTCAACGCACTCCGGGCCCAGGTAGTGAATCTTGAATCTCGAATCGCCATCTATGAAGCACCACCAAGGCCAGACTCCCCACCTGAGCTACCAGCTGAGGAAGAAACAGTCACTATCCCGGTGGAGGAGACCTTCGAAGAGGCTTATGAACCGATACCCATCCCAGGCGGACGTGTCACGGCCGAAGGCCAGATGACCTACGAATTACCTACCCCCGCGTGGATGAAGACAGTAGAAGAACTCGGAACAACACACTCGGCCAGAGTAGAGGCACAGCTACATGCCATGGCCATAATTGAAGAGAAAATTTTACAATCACCATTCTTTGCTCAAATGGCCCCGCGACGATACATATCCGGGCATGAGCTTCAGTATAAACCATACTTTATGTTAATGGCAGAATATCAATTAACCATAGAGAAAGAAACCGGCATGAAACCGACGCATGCAACTCAATTCGAGCCAGAGGACTTGCCACCAAGGGCGCAGAGAGGTGAAATCCTCCAACCAGACTGGCGCAAAGATTTACTGCAAAATTATCCAGAGATGATGAGCACGTGGGTAAAAGCGCCGCTTCACTTAAAATTTAATCCGTGCTGGGGACCAGTACCACGACGCCGCTCTTGGACTGCCTTCGCTATAAAGCTACAGAACAATAAGCAGTGCCAAGACTGGTTGAACTACCCCTACTTCAAGCCACCAGTCGCGTTACCCACAGTTGGCTACATGATGGCGACGATCCGCCACTGGCTCCCTCGATTAAAACCTATGGATGATATTGCCGCGCAAATGACTGTCAAAATCTTTGACATGATGCAGATGGTCTTTAAAGTCTTCCGGCGCATCAAGGCTCCCCATGTCAACACCTCGGGCTTTGAGCATGGCAACTTGGATTTAGTCTACGATATGAGCACAACGCCATCGCTACGGGTGTGTTACGCCTGGCACTGCAGGATCAAATATCTACCGGCCTGTTACAAGCAAACATTCGAAGAAATGTTCACCACCGGTTTTTGGGAGTACCATTCAGAAGTGTTCATAAGCAGGCCCACACACTTATTGCAATTATTCGCCTGTGAACGAATGGTGTACTCCACACACTATCAGCTCCCACCACCAGACGAGCCGCAACCTATCGACTGGGAGAAACTCGAGGCTGATCTAGCCCGAGGTATTCGTGTATCAGAGCACACCCTCGCTCAAGACCTCCTACAGAATTACATCCGGCAGACCTCACAACAAGGTTCTGTCAGGGACGACAGAAGCGAGAGGGAGGGGGGTGTTGGAAGCAGTCAGAGGCACAGACGCCACGGAAGCATGTGAAGACGAAGCAGGGAGCCAGTCGGATCATTTTTTCAAAACAATTATATTTTTATTACTTCTTCAAACATCCAACAGTGATTTTCATCACTCTTGTAACATATGTATCATAGAAAGCCCCAATTTTGTAATCCATAGCTCCATTTTGTGCAAGCCGAGGAGTCCTCGAGCTTGAGGAGCTTAGGTAGAATGCTCGTACCAATTTTCGTTATTTTTAGACATCGTTTACCCTTCCAAATAGCCTCTAGGACCTATTTTTTAACTAGGCCGGTCATTAGATGTGAAACCGGTCAAAACTAGTCTAGAAACTATAAAAAGAGCTAGAGAGCTCATTTTGGAGGTTGGTTCATTGTAGCTTGTTTGAGATTAGAGTTATTCTTGAGCTTGTAAGAGTATTCTTGAGTAATAGAGCTAATTTCCCACCTTCCATTGTGTCTTGCTTGTCTCTTCATTGTGTGTGTGTATGTGTGTGTGCATCTTTGTGCTTCTCACCTTCACTCTCACATCATCTCACGTTCACGATCTTCATATCACTCCTACCTCTCCCTCGGATTGACATTAAGGAGGTGAAGCTTCTTAACTTGGTTCTCACCATTGTGCTAGAGCAACACATGCTCTTTCTTTACTCTTCTCTCTCTTTTTAATCTTTTCCTTCTCTCTCTACTCTTCATTTTATCTCACTCAAGATCTCTTTCTTCTTCTCTGTTTCTCTTCTTTCATCCTTTCTCTTTCTCCTTCACATGCTTGTATCTATTTCTCTCTACCTCTTTCCTAACTTATCATTCATCCTTTCTCTCTATCTCTTGCTCTTTCTCTTCTGATTCTCTCCTTCTCTCTCTATCTCTTTCTCTTTCTCTTCTGATTCTATCCTTCTCTCTCTATCTCTTTCTCTAATTCTTTCTCTTCTTATATCTATTCTTCTCTTTCTCTTTCCTTCTCTTTCCTTCTCTTTCTTTCTTTCTTTCTTTCTTTCTATCTCTCTCTTTTCTTTTTCTCCTCTTTCTCTTTCTCCTTCTCTTTCTTTCTTTCTCTTTCTTTCCTTCTTCTCTTTCTCCTTCTGTCTTTCCTCAATATTTATCTCCTAAGTATTTTCCTGAGGGCGAGTTGGTTGCTCTTTTAGTGAAGTTCTCATTGTGTTGTAGGCCTCTTCAATGGCCACTCCATCCTCCAAATCAGCCCTTTTTACTCTTCTTTCCCCTTGACTCCTAGTTGTTCCTCTTCACATGTTTCGTTGCTTGTGTAGCCCTAGTCATCATAGGCACTGTGGATGATGAAACAACCTAACATTGTGGGGTCATACCTTCTTCTTTTGGAGACACTATAATCATATGGATCAGAGTGGGGCATTTGCAAGGGAAATCCTTTGTATAATGATCCTTAGCATCGAGACAATGTTGACACAGAGGTGGACCCTCAAAAGAAAGCATCCGCCTTGTACATGACCATATTCTCCACAACGATAACACATTAAAGGCCTAGTATATCTAGTTCTATTTTGATGATTCTCCTCTTTGTTATGTATATTTGATGTACTAGCATAAAAGATGTCAGGAACTTGATTGTTACCTCTCTGCTGGGCTCCCTTGAGGTAATAATAGTCATGCACCTCATGGCCACTTTTATCACAAAATTGATAGCTTACTCTGTTGGGGCGGTTCATGTGAGAACAATCACTATTATTTCATGTGGTACACCAAATTCACCTTCGAATGTCATGAGAGGTCCGCAAATCCTCCACTTCTCAGTGAAGTTTGGCCACTATATCTTTGTTCAGGTGCGTGGGTGGCGAGACAAAATTTTCTTCGTCTTGACTTTGTTGCATCTTTAGCTCTTCTAATTCCCTTCTAAGTTGCTCGATTGGGTCAAGATTCACAGCATAGTTTGCTTAAGTCCCTCCTTCAAAGTGCATCCTAGCCTCCTCTATGGGAGAGGCGGTTCCCACAAAGTCGTTTACTGTGGCATCAAGTCTGAGAGATTCCCTAAGATTTTGTTGGGATGACCTAGGAAGAGCCTTTTCTATCTACTTCTTAACAAATAACTCACCTAGAGCATGCAGTAATCGGGAGACAAGTGCCTTCGTATGAGTATGTAATTCATGAAAAGATTCACCTCGCCTTGATTTGAGATTTTTGAGTTGATCTAGGGCTTGCTCTAAAGAGTAGCTCAGTCAAAATGTTTGTCAGAATGAAGTCTTCAATACTTCCCAGGTGGCAAAGTGTCCGTCTACATACTAGATGTACCACTTATCTGCAAGGCCTTCTAATGTAGAGGGAAATAGCCCCAGCATCGTGTCCTCTCGATTTTGAAGCCCATAACCATAGCATAAGGAGATAAATCTCCTCATGTGTTCATCTGCATCTTCATATGCTAATCCCTTGAAGGTAGGGAATTTAATGTTCAACCTTGAAAGTAGATTCAAAAGGTCCTCCATTGGTTGTGCTTCCTCCAAAGTGTCCAAAGAGAAATCCGATGTCCTTCTATGCTGCTCTTTTGAGAGCGAGGTTGAAGCCAAATCAATGGACAAATTTAAGGGTAGAGGGGTGCTAAGTTGACTAGTCGAAGGTAAAGATGACTTCTTGAGGCTCCTTTGTACACGAAGAGGCTCTTTGTATCCTCGAGTGTGGGTCATGTACCCACTCACAAGATGCAAAAATCAAGGAAAACCAAAGCAAAAATTATCTATTTACTATACTAGGTACCTCACACAAAAACTGCAAGGGTCACATCGGGCATGCCAAACTGTAGGAGGAGCTATTAGGGTATCCAACTATGGCAAAGTGACAAACTATAGAGAAGGATACTACTTCCACACTTTCTATACTTCTTATACTCAAGGGGAGTTCTTCCTTAAGGAAGTACACCTTGTGACATTTATGTACACAACTACACTAATTGAGAGTAAAATAGTTAAAACACAGAGAAGGAAAAATGGAAATTGCAAATATAAGAGAAAATCCAACTTCTTACTACTTCCAAGGGTTACAAATGAGTAACAAATATGTCCAAGTGGACAATACAGTGGGCAAGTCACCACTCATAACAATAAAAGAAATCGAGAAATAGAGGTATTGAAACAACCAAATAATCTCTACAAGAGTGATGCAACAAAAATGCAGCAGAATGCATGAGAAATACAACATAAATGCAACATACTAGCTACTCAATCACTCTATAATGCTCATATCCAACTCCACTTCACACTTTGTATAATCACCACAAAGCAGCCTCAACAACAGTGTGCAAGTAGCAATAGAATGCAGAGAGTGACCAAGCAACAACTTCAACTAGCAACAACAGTACTAGAGAGTATATGGTTCCCTAGTGAGTTCTGAATCTCTGTTTTTATAGACTCTAAAGAGGCTACGGGTGGCCTTGCCCTAAAGAGGCCAAGGGTGGCCTTGTCGAATCCCAGCCTTAACTACCGCATGTGCCAAAGTGGTGGCCAAAGTGGAGGAGGAGTGGGCTAATTATGGATCTGGTAGCCAACTTCAATTAAGCCCCTAATTATAGCTTTTGACATCACTAGAGCTTGGTGGCAATATTCCCTACATTAATTATCACTTTGACACTTTACTGTCAAAAATATGTTCAGCCCGTCAATTGCCACCGAAGGTAGGAATGGTGGAGCCCAAATCCATGTGGTTTCACCTAGATTGTCAAGCATTAAAAAAAGGGTAGTTGAACATCTTTGGCCTCACCTTATTTGCATACTACCATGGAGATAGGTGCCAATTAGAGGCTTCACTTATACTGTGAGGTTAGAAGCTTTGGGCATCATCCAAATGGGGTGTCACCTAACTATGATGTACATCATACTATGGCATGGCCTAGATGAGGTGATTACACAATTCTTCAAGTGGGGCTCTCCAAATCTGGTGTGTCCCTTGGTAGACGCCCAATTTCATGCATCACAAACTAGATGCCCAAGTTCATGTATCACAAAGTAGATGCCCAAGTTGGTTTGATGAGGAGAATTTGTAGGCACTTCATTTTCCTAATGAGGGTGAAAAAGGTAGTCACCCTCATGGTTGTAGTCATGAAAAGGCATTGCCCATATTGTGGGGGCTCAACCTTGGCCACACCCAAGTGCCCAAACTTGATGGAGGTAGACAATTCGGCATCACCCCATTGTTGAAGTTCCACCTTAGTTAATAAGATCCCAAACTAGAGTATTGAGTTGCCTTACTAGGAGTGCTCAAACTTTGTGCATCACCCAATTAGTGGGCTCCATCAAGATAGCCTTGTCTAAGTGTAAATACGAGTACCTATGAGGCTTTGCCCAAATGAACAGATAGACACCATATGTGGTGTCGCCCAAAATGGAGCACAAGGACTACTTTGGTAGTCGCCTAGTTGAGAAGTTCCAGAAAAATTTTGCCTACTTGTTTCATTGAGGGAGGTTTTGGCCTCACCCAATGATCATGTGTAGAGATATGTCCATCTTTGGCATCGCCCAAACAGTCCTTGCCCATAGAAAATGGTGTTGCCCACTATATAATTGCATCTTCCCACAATAAGGCATCATCCCTTGTTTTTACAAGAACTTATTCATTTTCTCCCTAAAAACAAGGTGGATATCTTCCATGTTTTGAGCTCGAGATGATACCCTCCTTTTGCTTTGGCTTTGCTTCAATCCACTTCTATCTTCTTGAAATATTCGCCTCATACTATGGGATCCTTCATGTGTCTTAGATTTCATTATTAGGATCACCCTGGGCTAGAGGTCACCCAATAGGTGACCCCCAAGCCCTTAAGGATGAGATTGCCCATATGGAGAAATGCCCAATGTTCCTCAAAGATTGCTCCATCAAGATCCATCAAAAAGTGTCCAAGAGGGTGGTTGAAGGAATATCCAATGAAGTACTTCAAGATCTCACTTGTGCCATGAATAAATGCCCAATAGAGTGCTCCCAGGCTTATGCCATAGCGAAAGGAAAATGTCCACCATTTTACATGAAATGTTAGCCCTTGGTTCCAAAGACAAAAGTTTAACCGTTGGATAGCTTCAATATTCTAGAGATCCCAAGAGGGATATTATCTTTGCCACACTACAAGCATCAATTTCAAGTCCATCATATGTGTGTTCTCACTCTTGATCAAGACCATTCACCTAACCTTGAAAGATGTACCCCTACAACTACATATAGAAAAACAAAAAAAATTCAAAATTGACCTATAAAATGTTTTTGGTGTGATCAATTTGGCCATATGTTTTGGCCTTTGAGATCATTAAAAAAGAAAAATAAGAAATGATCTTTGTATGAATATTGTGATGAGCAATTAGATTCCACTACTATGATTTTCAAATGCCACTAGTGTTCTTTGCAAAATTCTTTGTATATGTTTCAAGATAATGGAGAGATAGATTACATCCAAGTTCGAGTTTGTTATTTTAATGGAGGTACTAATGCTTTTTTTTAGCTTATGAGTTATAAGAACCCATGAAGAATATAGAGATGGAGTTATATGTGTTGGAGTTTGAGGTCTACAGAAGCACATGAATAACAAAAGGAAGAAGTTAGGGTTATAGGCATATATACAAGCTAGGAGGGAAAAACCTCCTAAAGAGGGAAAAAAGTGCCTTGGTGTTCCTAAGTGTGTTCACACACATCACTACCAAAATATATCAACAAATCAACCCTGGGAGTGATGCGATGAATAAGGAGCTTGCACTCATGTGTAAGGAAGTGCCAAGCTATGTGGAAAGATATCAATCCACAAAAGGAACTAAGCCCAAAGCTTTGTGGAAAGCTTCAAAATTCTCCCTAGGTAGAGCCTTTGTGAAAAGGTTTTCAATGTTATCCTATATGGGCACATAAGCCAAACTACTCTCTCCAATAGAGAACCTCTCCCTAAAATAATGATAGTGCACCTCAATGTGATTTGTGCGAGCATGGAACACAAGGTTCCTCACAACTACCAATGCACTTTGACTCTCATTGAAGATGGTGGTGGCAGATGATTGACCAACACACAAATCATCCAAAAGGCATATGAGCCACACACACTCAACAATCTCTATGAAAGCTACCCTATACTCAGCCTCACAACTAGAAGTGGCCACAATAGGTTGCTTCTTGCTCAACCAAGATATGCATGAACTACTAAGCATGAAGCAAAAACCACTAGTGGACACACGAGTGTCATAGCAATCAACCCAGTCTAAGTCAGGTAAAACATGTAAATCTGGTGGTAATGATCCCCCTTGGGATCAAACAATCCAAGTAATTGATTACCACTCAACTAGCAAAAGGTGCACTTAATGTCCTACCAATGCTTGACACCTAGGCAATGCATAAACTTGCATATTTGAGAGATATCAAATTGAATATCAAGTCAAGTTATGCAAAAGTAAATCAAGCATCCAACAACATGCTGATAGCAAACAACATAAAATGCATCTCCAACATCATGAAGACTCAACCATAAACCTATTTCCATAGGAGTGGCAATAGGTTTGTAATCTTCAAGGCCAAAATACTGCAATAATGTGTTGATTTTTTTTTGACACAAAGCTATTCCCCCCTAAATTTTCACAAATTAAATGCCTATTAAGACCAGTGAGCAGCATGTCATCAAGACACACAACAATGATCAGAAGTACATCATCTGCATGCTTAACATATAAGGTGCTCTCAGTTGGACTGTCTCAAAATCATGTGCAACCAAGTAGGCATGTATCTTTTCATATGAAGCACATGGTGCTTGCTTCAAACCATATATTGCCTTTTTCAACCAACATACTTTGTTTTCATGCCCTTTCTACACAAAACCATGGGGCTGAAGTACATACACTTCTTCATGCAAGTCACCATTTGAAAATTCAATTTTAATGTCCAACTGATGTACATTCCAACCATTATGAACTGCAAGTGTAGATGAGCAACATATGGCTACAACCATGCCAAGCCTCATATGGAATGATAGATTGCAATGATTTGGTGGGACACCTATTACGTACATATGTTGCACATATAATAGCCTCAAGCTAGAAGCTATGTGGTAAAGCTTGACTTTTGACCATACATCTCGCCATCTCCATGACATAGATGTTCTTTCTTTCAGCAGATTCATTTTTCTGAGGTAAATATGATGATTTTTTATCCCATTCTCAGCTAGAAATGCATTAAAAATAGAAGACATGTACCCCCCCCCCCCCTTAATCAGAACAAAGGGTTCACGATTTACATTCTCACAAATTTTTTGCCATAACCAAAAACCATTTCAAGCACATAAACACTTTAGAATTTTCTTTGAATGGATACACCCATGCATGCCTAGAGAAGTCATCAATAAAACTCATGAAGTAAATGTAGTTCCCAAAAGAAGGTGTCAGCATAGGACCACATACATCACTATGAACAAGCTATAATTTATGAGTAACTCAAACTGAACCATCTTTTTGGAAGGATGAACGTTGCATTTTGCCCAAAATACAACCTTCACAGACATGTTTACAAGGTGCCTCAAGTTTGGCTAGAGAGGAAACCTGTCACATGGAGTATCATATGAATAGGAAGTAGAGGTGTGACTCTCCTCTAATACACATAGAGTATGATACACATATGAGTGCCAAGTGGCATTCATATGAGGAGCTTGGACTTTGACCCCTTTTGGGGTACGTAGGAGAGAGAGTATAATATAGAATAGACCACGCGACTTGGTGGTTCGAAATATCTCTCGATCTCCGTGCACAAGAGGACTGTCAAAAGATGACACAAATGGAGGCTACCATAGGGAGGTTCACGACAGCACTTAACAACTGGTATCGGAGAAGGTACGCACACAAATCAAGGCAATAAATGCCCAGACAACTACCCGTGACGGAGCCAATAACGGCCGCTGCGCACGCTCCTCAGAGGAACTCAGGCGACCCATGAGGTCATTCCCTCCAGCCTCCCTCTAGGATGGGAGCAATATGAAGTGTGCCCACTATATATACTTGAATTCCAGCGCTCTCTGTGGTCTATATGGGATTAAATTCCATCGCCTGGCTGCTTCGCGTCGACCCTTCATTGTAGGAAACTAAGGAGGTACAACAATAGTTGATTTTCAAAGTTTTTTTTCTTGAGATTAGGGAGACAAAAAGGACATTTTGGATCAAAATCTTGATAAAGAAATGAGATATATATGTAATATGGGTTGTGGAGATGGGCTATGGCTTTGGGGTGATTCAAATAAGTTTTAGTCCCTCAGTTTTGAGCTTCTCAAAGTCATTCATCCATGAAGATGAGGTTTTTCACTTTCCATCGGTGACATACCCGACTTCTCCACACCATAGCTTCTTCATACAATATTGGATTTTAAAAATCTTTATCACGTTTCGAAGCGACACTCCTAAGCTTCGCTTAGAAAACATCGGTGTTGGATTTAGACGAGATTTGCCCCACCAAAATCTCTCTGCAGCACTTCAACAGGAACTAGGCATGCACTCCCAGGCCTAGTTTTTCGTCATCCGGACTCCAAATCCACTTTTTTCACTTGGGATAGTCTCAAATTCTTGAAGTACAGGTGTTGGGCAGCAATTTGTGGACCGACGAGGATTTTTACATCTCTGAAATTGCTCAGTTTCACTTAGTTTGCCCGATTGGGGCTTTTCCCACGTGCTTTTGGTATTGTTTTGGATGGTTTATGGTGTTTAGAACCTCCCCGGACCAATCGGACATTTCCAATTTTCTTTTGGGCCTGGCGAGGATTCAAAATCAGCGACTTGAAGCATCAAGGACCACTTGGATTTCGCTTCCGCAGCTCTACCTTGTAACAGGGAAGTGCTCTTGTGATATATTTCTCTTCTTCTTGCATATTTGAGCTTTACTTCCATTCATTTTCATAGACTCTAGTTAGCAAACGGGGGAAGGGAACTTAAACATGGAAACTAAAGGCAACCAAGTAGTTGAGACCACTTCTCCATTTAAAGAGCAACTAGAGGACCCTAATTCTAGAATGGAAGAAGTAGAATTAGGGCAAGAAATAGAAAAGAACTTAGAAGAGAAAGAGCCTTCGCAGGAAGAATATACTTATGAAGAGCTTATAGATGAATTTGTCACTCATGACCAATTCATAGACTTGAAAGAGCAAACCCTTAAATTAGAGAAATATTTGGGTAGCATCACATCTCTTATACAGCAGCTTAAGTCTCAAATGATCTCACTTGAGACTAGTGTCACCTCTTTCCTAGCCAAGAAGGAAAGAGAGACCCCTCCTATTCCTCTAGAGATTACTAGGAAAGAGACTTCTCTTCCTAGTAAGCACAAAGGAGAGAGCTCTAGGGAAGCTCCCCTCCTGAAAGATTTGAAGCCACCTACCTTTACGGGGGATGACCGAGATAGGAATAAGGATGCAATCTACACTTTTTTACAAAAGTGGCATGATCTGCATCAATTGAAAGGCACCCCACCTGAGTATCGTGTGTTAGAGGCGAGTCTCTCCCTCGGCCCGCGTGCTTATAAGTGGTGGATGAGTCTTAAGGAGGCGAACTCTTTCCCTACTGACTGGACTCAATTTGAGACTCTTTTTCTAAAAGAGTTTCTTCCTGAGAATGAGGAGGAGAGGAATTGGGATGAGTGGGATAGGATTACAAAGAGAGCTAGGCCTCTTTCGGTCTACCTATCCCACTATAGAGAGATCATTTTGAAACTTAAGGGCTTAGATGATTTTCAGAAGACCAGAGGGTTTGTTAAGGGCTTAGACAAAGCCATAAAGAGGGAAGTCAGAAGGAATACGCCTAAGACGTTTGAGGAGGTGATCAAATATGCACAGATACATGAGGACCATAACCGTCCTCAGTATACTCCTATGGAGACGGATCAGCCCCTCAGGCCTCTTAGTACGACTAAATTCAAGAAGAAGTTGCCTTTTGAGAAAAACAAAGTTTTTATTAAAAAACAAAGATCACAAGGGCCTAGGCTATCCACAAATCAGTTTGAGAAGGCCAAAAGGGAGAACCTGTGTTTTAGGTGCCTATCTCCTAGCCATTCACAGTGGAACTGTCCACTCAAGAAGGGGGAAGAAAAAAAGAAGGCACCAGAGTCTAGTACGGCCCTTGAAAAGGGCAAAAAGGCGGTCCACCTAGTGCAGACCCTTCCTATTCATGGCAGCCCCAGCTGCAAGGGACTGGAGGTGATGCACGAGGATGTTCAGCACACCTATTGTTTGACTCAATCATTATGGTCACAGCAGTTTGGACCACATGACCTAGTCAAATTGCATGGTAGTGTATACGGGACCAGGGTGCGGGTCATGATAGATGACTCGGCTACTCATAATTTTATAAACTATGCTTTGGTCAAGAAATTAAAGATTCCCCAGCAGCCTAGTGCACATAAATACATTGTATCTATGATGCAAGGGCAAGATAAAAGAATATGGGATACTATGGTATCCAATTTGGAAGTCAAGATGCACGACTATACAGATTATATGGACTTCCAAATTATGAACATGGAGAGGACATATCTAGTCTTAGGAAGAGAGTGGCTATGGGGGTTGGGAGATACACTTAAACGCAGCTATCAAAACAACACACTCGAATTTGAAAAGAATGAAAGTAAAGTTTGTATTCAGGGAGAGAGAGATGTACCTAGTGCACCTCTCATTTCTTCACTAGAGTTGTATAGTCTCTGTTATTCTCAGCATGTACAGGACATGTTTTTATTGTATAGTCATGATATGGAGCATTGTACAGACAGCTCATCTGATGTATATTTTCATGCTATGAATGTAAATATGAACAGGACTTTCTACTATTCTTTTTTGCAAGAGTGTGTGGTTAAAAGTTTTCAGGATCTTATGTTTGAGTATAGAGATGTTTTTCCCACTGATTTACCTAGAGGGCTACCACCTGAGAGAGGGGACATTGACCATGCCATAGAGGTTGTTACTAACACTAACCCTATTTGTAGACCACCTTATAGGCTTAGTGTTTCTCAGCATGAGGAGGTTGAGAAGCAATTGCAAGATTATCTAGACAAGGGCTTCATCAAACCTAGTAACTCACCATGGGCATCACCAATGCTCCTAGTTAAAAAGAAAGATGGCTCTATGAGACTATGTATAGATTATAGAGCACTTGATAAGGTAACTATCAAAAATAGGTTTCCAATCCCTAGATTGGAAGACCTATTTGATCAGTTACATCAAGCTAGGTATTTTACCAAGCTTGACCTTCCACATGAGCCTGAGAGCATACTACGCACTCGAGAGAAACGGACGAGAAGTCACTTGCATAAAGAGTGTCTAGTAAAGTGGAAAGATAGTTCAGAAGATAGTGCCACATGGGAGTGGGTTAGCACCCTTCAAAGACGGTTTCCCAATTTTACTTTACCTTCCCAAGAGTCTTCTTAAGGGGAAGGATATGGGGAAACAACACGGAGACAGGACCATGTATTTTTATACATGGGGATATAGTGGGAGTGGTGATGCTAATATTTCTCTCTCTCAATCATACCTTCCAGTACCATTTTTGAGGACAAAAATGGAATTAAGGGGAAGGAAATGTCACATGGAGTATCATATGAATAGGAAGTAGAGGTGTGACTCTCCTCTATTACACATAGAGTATGATACACATATGAGTGCCAAGTGGCATTCATATGAGGAGCTTGGACTTTGACCCCTTTTGGGGTACGTAGGAGAGAGAGTATAATATAGAATAGACCACGCGGCTGGGCGGTTCGAAATATCTCTCGATCTCCGTGTGCAAGAGGACTATCAAATGATGACACAAATGGAGGCTATCACAGGGAGGTTCACGACATCACTTAACAAAACCATTTCAATTTTTGCAAGCATAGCAAACTATCAAAGTTCAAATGACCAAAGTGTGGATGCCAAAGATTTGTATCTGAGATAGCTTGAGAATCTTGAACTCTACATGCTGAATGATTCATATATTTTGCATAGTCTATGAGGATATACAATGCACCACATAAAATTCCTAAAGCAATAATAAGATCTCCATTTAAGAGATCATAAACTGTACATCTATCATCAACAAATTTGACAACCAAGCCAATCTTGGCTAATGTTGAAACTAACAATATATATTTTTTTATCATTGGTACATACAAAGCATCTAACAATGTCAAAGAACTACCATCAGTAGTAGTCAAAATGATCTTGCCAAACCCCATTACAAGATAAGAGGAGTTTATAGCACATGTGATAGTATTCCTTGTAGGGGTAGGCTCAAGTGAACTGAAGAAATAGCAATGCGAGGTAATATGTTTGGTTGCCCCTCTATCAAAGTACCAAACATTTGAGTCTACTATAGATGTACACTACTCATGAGAACATGGGTCATAGGTGCATATAGTAGTAAATGCCCATTCTTCATTTTGAACAAGATTAGTAGACTATTTTAGGTGTAGAGGTCTATGTAATAACCATTCTAGCCTCTTTCTTTCTTTTGTAGCAAGTTATAAACAACTCTTTATGACATGATCATTTCCCTTATAGTATTTACAAAATTGTTTTTGCTTTTCTATTTTCTTCTCATCTTTGTTTCACTGCTTTGATTGTGCAACATTAGCAGATTTTTGCTTACTAGAAGATGAGCCCCATTTACCTTTGCCCTTCTTAGTATGCTTGCAAAAATTTGATCGAACATACATACACACACACACAAACACACACATATATACATATGTGTGTGTGTGTATATATATATACATATACATATATAGGAATTGATATTACTTGATCAAACATATTTTTGTTACCTTTGCTTACTAGTAGATGAGCTCTATTTACCTTTGCCCTTATCACTCCTCAAATGTTAAGGTATTTGGGTTGCCTTTCATCATCAATCGAAGAGTAGAAGAAAATATTTGATATGAATCTGGAAGACGGTTAAGAACATTTTGCACAAGTGATCTATCTAGCAAGAATTCATCAATAGAAATCAACTTGTCCTTCAAATACTTGATCTTTGTCGAAAAATTGTCCATAGAATCTCCTTCATTTATATGATCACTAGGGCAATAGGTGTATATACAAGCCAGGGGAAAAAACCTCCTAAAGAGGGAAAAAAGTGCCTTGATGGTCCTAGTGTGTTCACACACATCACTACCTAAGTATATCAACAAATCCCCCCTTGGAGTGATGTGGTGAACAAGGAGCTGGCACTCATGTATAAGGAAGTGCCAAGCTATGTGGAAATCACTCCACAAAAGGAAGTAAGCCCAAAGCTTTGCGGAAAGCTTCAAACTTCTCCCTAGGCAAAGCCTTCGTGAAAAGATCTGCAATGTTCTCCTATGTGGGCACATATGCCAAGCTGATCTCCCCATCATAGAACGTCTCCCTAACATAATGATAATGCACCTCAATGTGCTTAGTGCGAGCATGTAACACAGGGTTCCTCACAACTACCAATGTGCTCTGATTGTCATTAAAGATGGTGGTGGCAAAGGACTGACCAACACCCAAATCAGCCATAAGGCATCTGAGCCACACACAGTCAACAGTCACTGTGAAAGCTTCCCTATACTCAGCATCACAACTGGAAGTGGCCACAGTAGGCTCCTTCTTGCTCAACCAAGGTATACATGAGCTACAAAGCATGAAGCGAAACCCACTGGTGGACACACGTGTGTCATAGCAACCAGCCCAATCACTGTCAGAAAAAACATGCAAATCTGGTGGTAGTGATGCCCCCTTGGGATAAAACAATCCAAGTAGTCGGGTACCACTCAAGTAGTGAAAGATATGCTTAACCACCTGCCAATGCTTGACACCTAGGCAATGCATAAACTTGCTCATCTGTGAGACATCAAACTGAATATTTGGCTGAGTAATGCATAAGTAAATCAAGCATCCAACAGTGTGCTAATAGAGAACAACATCAAATGCATCTCCAGCATCATGAAGACTCAATCATAAACCTGTCTCCATAGGTGTGGCAATAGGCTTACAGTCTTCAAGGACAAAATGCTGCAATAATATGTGTTACCCTCTTAGTCCAAGGGAAAGTGCCTATACACAATGATGTTTTACCCAACTCTCCTGATACTAGGTCAATTTTGGTTTCCCCTAAGTCCACAATTTCACTCCAAAGTTTTGATGGAGGAGGTGATAAAACGCATGCGCGATTGGATATCCACCTCCAGTGGTCACTTCCTGTAACCTCCCTTTCTTCACTCAACTCCCTCCTTTCATGTCGGGTTCACCAGGTATGTCGTAGAGGTTCATGGAAAGGAGGATTCACTCAAGTGGCAGGTTTCTTGCGCACTTAAGGGTGCACACAGAGTGCCATGAAAATGCCTTGACTCTAAAACACAGTAGTCGAAGAAAAGAGGGTGACTAGGAATTTTAGTCTTGATTAGATTCTAGTCGTAAATCGGTTCTCGGTGTATATGACCATATTTAGTTGTGCATAGGGCACACGAAGCCATGCGATTTCATCCTTTTTAAAATACGAAATCAATTGACTTGGCTTTATTTTCTCCTATGTTACGTTCAAGTGGGTTTCAATGTTTACGTGCAACCTGTAATAACTATGTAACCGTTTTTGTGTCATACTTTAGTTTCACTTGGTTCTATCATTAAATCTCATCAAAAGTCTTCATCTATTTCATCAAAACCTGTTGCATGAAACTTAATGATGTGATGTATGCACGTAAAAACCAATCGAATGAACTATGTGGTGTTTTTGACTATTGCAAAAATGCATTTCAAAACAATTCAACTTTCGAGTCAATGGTTGGCATATAAAATTTCGATAGTCACGTCCATTTCCCCTCAACCATCACTAGAATATTTGTCACAATATGGCACAATAATCGATACACACAGAGCATGGTAACTGTGCATTCTAAATCTTCATTCGAATATTTTTGTTGAAATATCACAAGTCTGCATATGCATGCTCTGTTTTTAAGGCACTTTCGGAGTTGAAAGTAGCGAATTGCATTTCCATAAAAACACATGATGTACAAAGCATAAGTAGGCAGGTAAGAGATTATAAACTGCACGAAATTTGTCAATATACTGCTTCAGAACATCATGCTAAACAATCTTAATGACATCATCTGAAGCAGCCATGATAACTTATCACAAACGCACGCTTGTGAATCACAGAATTATGGCATGAGTTTACAACAAAACCTGATCTGACTTATTTCCATCCTATAAATTTTCGCTCATTCTGAATATTCTGAGTTTTTCTGTTGTCTTTCTGTGTTGTACAGACTAACATGAAATGGATTTTCCTTAGTATGTTCAGTTCTCCGAACTCTAGTAGTGCTATGTTCCCTACCTCCACAACCAAGACTTATGCAGATGCACAAATGCGACAGAAGAGGCCTTGATTGCTTCGTTGCAGAATCTGTTTCAATTCAAATGGATATTTTATAAAAGTTGAACATCATCTTATTAAGCGTAGTATGCGTTTGACATATACATCTTCACCATTCTTCATATATATATTTTCGCTTCAGAATTCACCTTGAGAAGTACAAATGAGCGAGCATATTAGAAGTCAAAGGTGTGTGTAGAAATTTAGAATGGGATCGAAGTGAAGACTTTTCACGCCACATGCTGACTCCTGAACACGCTCTATTTCGACTACAATGATCATGTTTTCACGTGCACACAAATATAAAACTCTTAATCCTATAAGCGCAAATAGTTTTAAGTTTCAAAGAGCAGTGAACTATACAAAATCTCTGTAGAATTATAGACAAAAAGAAAACGTCTATCATACCCATCAGTTTGTTTATTGATATATACATATATATGTATAAATATACATGTACATAATCTTCATCTTTACGAATTCTTCACATCATCCATGAAAGCATATATTTCCTGTTCGTGATGAATGCTTGGCGTTTTTATGACGATGAAAAGTCGAGAAAAGATAAGTCTATAACAGAAGATACCTTCAAATAAAACTGAGGGAAGAAATAAGCTACCTTCAGGTAAACTGAATACATGCATAACGACTTTTGCTCTTCGAGAGTGCTGAGCTTTCGAGCTTTATTCGTCTCCAACAAGGTTATCTGAACATTTTGTTCTCGCACAGACATTCCAAGAAGATCGTTTGGTAATGGAATCACAGGTGCATGGAAAATGACAACATCAAGATCTCAGCATCTGTGGCTGTTGTGCCATGAACCCGTCTTTGGTAGCTTGTCATCTCCGCGTGTTAACTTGTCAGTCTATTCCATTCCGTCTAATCAACATGCACACAACACTACTCTCCTACTTTTCCTCCTCTATGCGACCTCGAAATCCCCTTTCTTCCTCGGTCACCTATCTGAAAGAGCCCTCAGAACACTCGATTTCTCTCCAGAGCGCTTCCTGCCCTGTCTAGATCCACCTCTAAAGGGAAGAAGCCTTGCAGTCCAGCCTTTTGTTTCTAGCTTGCGTTCACCTCCATCAGCTGCAATGTTCCTCCTTCCTCTCGTTCTGCCGGATCCCTCCCACTCTAAGAGAGCACCCCTAAAAAAGCTCTGTTATCCTTCCTATCTTTCCACGATCATCCCCCCAAGAGCTCTGCCGCTTACCTCCCCCTTTTCTTCCTTGAGCAGAAGAAAAAAAAATGCCCCCAAAGCTGCTGCCTTTGTCTTTTTTCTCTCCTTCTCCGCGGATCAAATGAAAACGGTCAGAGATAAAGGTCTGCCGCCCTTGTCATACCTTTGCTACCACACAAATCAAAGAACTTCTCTTTTCTGCACACAAAACAGAAAGCTGCCAATTTGGTTTTTTATTCTCTGACAATTAAAACAACCAGCCTTTGGGATGAGAACAAAGAAATGGCTGAACACCTCCACATCTCTGAATTCTTTTTCGATGAGGTGTCGAAGATCATTTTCCAGAAATCAGTCAAACGATTGTATTTGATGTTTGATAAGAAAGCATCCCCCCTGAAACAAAGCCGCTTCTAATTTCCTCTGCACGTTAGGATTTCCTATGTTCTTAGGAGGCTTCTCCATGCTCAATCCCTGCGAAGCAACTTCTCAGAACCCTTGATGATAAAATATCCTCCAACTTCAAAAGCACAATGGCCTTTTTCAAGTGAAACCTTTTCTCCACATCCCTGCAATCTGCAATAAGAAGATCCCACCACCACCGGAATCCTCCAAATCGAAACATTCTTCACAGTTTCTTCTTGTTCGAGTTCTTATCCTTTCTCGTTCAAACAGCCCATGCTTGACTTCTCATTATAATTCATAGTCGATAGCCCTGTTTTTCCTTTACCAATATTTGTATATACATTGACCACCATGACAAAAAACCATGTCTCCAAGTATTGCCTCCCTTTACAGCCTCCCTTTTTGACCAAGAAGTTGTCGTGTTACCTCCAAATACTTCTCATCAATCATCAAATCCACTCTTCAAGTACCTGAAATCAAACGTATTTTCCTGCCAAATAGAACCACATTAGTGCATCAAAACCAACCATTTTCTGAGCTAACATACTCCCCTCTTCTTATTTGCGAAGTCGTCCTTGACGAGCCATTCTCGCTGCAATATAATCAAAACTGCCATCTGTTGAAATATCACAAGTCTGCATATGCATGCTTTGTTTTTAAGGCACTTTCGGAGTTGAAAGTAGCGAATCGCATTTCCATAAAAACACATGATGTACAAAGCATAAGCAGGCAGGTAAGAGATTATAAACTGCACGAAATTTGTCAATATACTGCTTCAGAACATCATGCTAAACAATCTTAATGACATCATCCGAAGCAGCCATGATAACTTAGCACAAACGCACGCTTGTAAATCACAGAATTATGGCATGAGTTTACAACAAAACCTGATCTAACTTATTTCCATCCTATAAATTTTCGCTCATTCTGAATATTCTGAGTTTTTCTGTTGTCTTTCTGTGTTGTACAGACTAACATGAAATGGATTTTCCTTAGTATGTTCAGTTCTCCGAACTCTAGTAGTGCTCTCTTCCCTACCTCCACAACCAAGACTTATGCAGATGCACAAATGCGACAGAAGAGGCCTTGATTGCTTCGTTGCAGAATCTGTTTCAATTCAAATGGATATTTTATAAAAGTTGAACATCATCTTATTAAGCGTAGTATGCGTTTGACATATACATCTTCACCATTCTTCATATATATATTTTCGCTTCAGAATTCACCTTGAGAAGTACAAATGAGCGAGCATATTAGAAGTCAAAGGTGTGTGCAAAAATTTAGAATGGTTGTGCTTCATCAAAGGAAACAGGCTCAGTCTCATCACAAAGACTAGATGCAGCCATATCATAGCAATATGATGCAAAAGAGGCACTATGAGAGCCTGATCGAGTATGATATGAGAGAGGTGCATCTAATTTGTTGTCACGCAAAATCTACACCATCCATTTTGGCATAGTTTTTGCTTGCTCAATATTAGCTCTCTCATCAACAAGTGCATCATGTAAATCTGCATAAAAAATAAATCGATTGTATCTCAAAAAGTTGAACAAAATTACCGAGATGAATTATGCTAAGCCTGTAGTAGACTTCGAGATGCTTATACTAGTGAACCTAAACTGGTATATACCTTTGGCACAAAAAGACAAAATAGCATGCACAAGCGCTACGATAGTGCGTTCAAAGGCCAAAAAGAGCTCAGATTGCAATTTCCGCACTACAGAGTGAAGCAATTTTGATCTCTGAAACACCCTGGGTATGCTTACCAAACTTTGTGTGATTTTGATATTGCAATTGGAGAGGTGTAGACAATGCCCTAGATGAAGCGGCGACCTGCTCTGATACCAATTCTTGTAGTTGAACGTCTGCAGAAGCACGCAAACAGCACAAGGAAGAAGAAGAAGCTTGGAGCACAACACACAATACTAAATTTATTACCACTAGAATGTACAAAGATAAGGGTAATAGGTCTATATACAAGCCGGGGTAGAAAACCTCCTAAAGAGGGAAAAAAGTGCCTCGATGGTCCTAGTGTGTTCACATACATCACTATCTAAATATATGAACAACCATATATGCCCGCAATGGGTAATTAGTACCATCCAACCTATCCTCAATAGCCAACATACAAAATACATAATTTCTTTCAGCCATGGCCACTAACTAAATACCTTGATGCAAAAAAATGAATGTATTTGGAAAAGTTGAAAAGAACGATGCTGTTGAGCTCTGCTGAACGTGTAGCAAACTTTGAGGCACTTGTACAGGCAAACAGAAATGTGTAAATATGTTTGGCACAAAAGGATAAAATTGCGTACATAGGCATTGCAATAATGCATTCAGAGGCCGAAACGAGCTCATATCAACATTTTGATGCCACAAAGCGAAGTAGTTTTTGGACTCCTAATTACCCAGAGTATACTCACCAATTTCATGCAATTATGAGATTGTGACGGAAGGGGTGTTGACAATGCCCTCGATGAAGCAGTGACCTACTTGATACCAATTGTTGGAGTTTTTGTTTCTGCGAAAACAATAAGCTAACCTCAAAAATGAGCTCTCCAGCCCTTTTTATAGTTTTTTGAATGGTTTTGGCCCTGTCCAGACCTTGTGTCCGACCTAGTTAAAAATTAGGTTCTAGGGCTTATTTGGGGGCTCAAACGGAGTCTAAAAATTATAAATATTGGTAGGGTGATGCTTCTAATACTCCTCAAGCTTGAGGACTCCTCGGATTGCAGAAAATGGAGTTGCAAAAATGGAAAATGGTATTTACAATGGTTTTTAGTGATGAAAATCACTATTTTTATAGGGATTTCTTCTGAAAATCGGACATGTGCTTCTTGGAGCTCCCTATATGCTCCATCTTCTTGTGTGTCCACCTCTTTTATGTGCTCCTATGCTTTGTCCTTGACCTTGAGCTTCAACATGTGTGCAACATATGTACTTAACAAGTGTCCCACTAAAACGATGTAGTCTATCACTCCATATGAGGCTTGGCATGGTCGCAAGCCATCTGTTGCTCATCTGTGTGTTTTTGTTGTTTGGCATATGCATTAGTGCTTGAACAACATCACAGAAAATTGGATGAAAAAAGTAGTAAAATGTATTTTTGTTGGGTACAATTATGAAAGCAAAGGCTATCGTTTGTATCATCTACAAAGTAAATGCATTCTGGTTAACCTTGATGTTGTTTTTGTGGAAAATGCTATTCAACCTTCACTTTCATGTACTAAGGAGACATCTGTTAGCTCCAAAGACATGTATGATACTTTGCTGCCTCTTTTTACAGGTGGACAGTGTAGTGTTGGTCTTAATGAGTCAACTTCTCAGCCTTTACATGTTTCATGTGATGATGTAGATCATTCCATTTCTAATGCAGATTTACATGATGCACTTGTTGATGAGAGAGTTGATATTGAGCAGGCAAAAAATATGCCAAAATGGCTAGTCCATACTTTGCGTGATAACAAATTAGATGCACCTCTATCTTATTGTACTCGTTCAGGCTCTCATAGTGCCTCTTTTGCGTGAGATTGCTATGCTATGGCTGCATCTAGTCTCTGTGATGAGAATGAGCCTGTTTCATTTGATAAAGCACATAATACTAAAAATTGGATGGCCGCTATGCAATCTAAATTATGATGCTATAATGAAGAATGGTCCCTGGTCTTTATGTGACTTGCCTCTTGGCAAGAAGGCCATTGGCACTAAGTGGGTTTACAAGCTGAAGGGTAAACTTGATGGAACAATTGATAAGTATAAGGCTAGGTTGTTGCAAAGGGTTATTCACAAGAAAGAGGCATTGATTTTGATGAGACCTTTAAACCTACATGTCGTATGACTATTGTTCATAGCATTTGTGCACTTGTAGCCCATCATGGTTGGAATGTACATCAGTTGGACATTAAAATTGCATTTCTGAATGGTGACTTGCATGAAGAAGTGTATGTTTTTCAGCCCCGTGGCTTTGTGTAGAAAGGGCATGAAGACCATGTGTGCAAGTTAAAGAAAGCCTTATATGGCTTAAAGCAAGCACCACATGCTTGGTATGAAAAGATACATGCCTATCTAATTGCACATGGTTTTGAGAACAGTCCAACTCAAAGCACGTAATATGTTAAGCGTGCTAATGATGTGCTTCTGATTATTGTTGTCTATGTTGATGACATGCTGCTCACTAGCCCTATTGAGGAGCATGTTGCTGATTTCAAGGCTGATTTGCATGCCTCATTTGAAATGTCTAATTTGGGGCATTTGCATTAGTATTTGGGCATTTAGTTTATGCAAGTTGATGGTGGAATGGTTTTGTGTCAAACAAAATATATTGACACATTATTGAAGTGTTTTGGCCTTGAAGATTCTAAGCCTATTGCCACTCCTAGAGACACGTTTACGATTGAGTCTTCATGATGCTGGAGATGCATTTGATGCTATTCTCTATCAGCAGGCTGTTGGATGCTTGATTTACTTATGCATTACTCGACCAGATATTTAGTTTGTTATCTCACAGATGAGCAGGTTTATGCATTGCCCAGGTGTCAAGCATTGATAGGTAGTTAAGTGCATCTTTCGCTACTTGAGTGGTACCCGGCTACTTGGATTGCTTTATCCCAAGGGGGGATCACTACCGCCAGATGTCCATGCTTTTTATAACAGTGATTGGGTTGGTTGCTATGACACTCGTGTGTCCATTAGTGGATTTTGCTTCATGCTTGGTGGCTCATGTAGATCTTGGTTGAGCAAGAAGTAGCCTATTGTGGCCACTTCCAGTTGTGAGGTTGAGTATAGGGTAGCTTTCACAACGACTGTTGAGTGTGTGTGGCTCAGACGCCTTATAACTGATTTGGGTGTTGGTCAATCTTCTGTCACCACCATCTTCAGTGACAATCATAGTGCATTGGCAGTTGTGAGGAACCCTATGTTCCATGCTCGCACTAAGCACATTGAGGTGCAGTATCATTATGTTAGGGAGAGGTTCTCTGCTAGAGAGATCAGCTTGGCATATGTGCCCACATAGGAGAACAGTAAAGACCTTTTCACAAAGGCTCTGCCAAGGGAGAAGTTTGAAGCTTTCCGCAAAGCTTTGGGCTTACTTCCTTTTGTGGAGTGATTTCCACAAAGCTTGGCACTTCCTTATACATGAGTGCGAGATCCTTGTTCACCGCATCACTCCTAGGGGGGATTTGTTGATATATTTAGGTAGTGATGTGTGTGAACACAGTAGGAACATTGGGGCATTTTTTTCCCTCTTTAAGAGGTTTTTTCCCCTGGCTTGTATATATGCCTATTTACCTAGCGGGTTACTTATCTTTGTACATTCTAGTGGTAATACATTCAATATTGTGTGTTGTGCTCCAAGCTTCTTCTTCTTCCTTGTGTTGTTTGCATGCTTCCGCAGACATCTAACTCCAACAATTATATGCATTGATATGTCTCCATTGCATAATTCATCCAAGAGAATGAATGAGTATGTCCAATCATAAGGATTAACATGTCTCATCATTTTTAGATTTAAAAAAATAATTGAGAAAATAGTTAGTGAGTAAGTAGCCTCATAGAGCTTTAGATGTTGCTCTTTGAGGGAATCCCCAAATTTATTGAATTTGAAGGACAATTAGCTCATAGAATTTGCTTTAAGCTGACCAATTTTCAAGTAATTTGCATACATTTACAAAGGTAAAATGACCTCTGCACTAGAAGTGCTGATAATAGTGGTAGAAGCATGAAACAAGTGACATAGGCCTGTTGCAAAGAGCATTGCTCTTCATTGGTAGATCCAAATTGCATTATCTTTCTTGTATATGAAAGTTGATAAATACACTTTGTTGTTACAAATTTGCATTGTTTTAAAAGATCATATGATGGGTCAAAAGATCTCCGCACATGAAAAGTATTTGTGAAATGACCAAAGATAATGTCACCTAGAGGTGATTGGTCCTCTTAGCTCATTTATTAAATTTGGATGATTTTTCTTTCCATCATTATCTCAATACCTCAAGATGGTGGTTACAAAATATAAAGATGAGATGAGTCTCTAATTAGGAGATATAACGAAAAGAGTAAAAGTTGGCCTCTGCAAATTCTTAAAATATTGAAGGTAAAGAGGCTTAGTATTTTGGTCATTGTGGAAGCTTCAAATGTCTAAATACTATGAAATTTTTATCAATAAAAGTAATAAGTAGTAGATAAATTTTTTTAATTTTTTTAATAAATTAGACATAAATGGGTAGGTCAAATGTGTTGGAGTTAGACGTCTTTGGAAGCACGCGAATAGCAGAAGGAAGAAGAAGAAGCTTGGAGCACAACACACAGTACTGAATGTATTACTAAAGAATGTACAAAGATAAGTAGCCCATTAAAGTGTATAAGGAAGTGCCAAGCTATGTGGAAATCACTCCACAAAAGGAAGTAAGACCAAAGCTTTGCGGAAAGCTTCAAACTTCTCCCTAGGTAGAGCCTTCGTGAAAAGGTCTGCAATGTCCTCCTGTGTGGGCACATATGCCAAGCTGATCTCCCCAGCAGAGAACCTCTCCCTGACATAATGATAATGCACCTCAATGTGCTTAGTGCGAGCATGGAACACAGGGTTCCTTGCAACTGCTAATGCCTCTGACTGTCAGTGAAGATGGTGGTGGCAGAAGACTAACCAACACCAAATCAGCCATAAGGCGTATGAACAACACACACTCAACAATAGCTGTGAAAGCTGCTGTATACTCAGCCTCACAACTGAAGTGGCCACAGTAGGTTGCTTCTTGCTCAACCAAGATATACATGAGCTACCAAGCATGAAGCAGAAGCCACTAGTGGACACATGAGTGTCATAGCAACCAGCCCAATCTGAGTCAGAAAAAGCATGCAAATCTGGTGGTAGTGATCCCCCCTTGGGATAAAACAACCCAAGTAGCCGAGTACCACTCAAGTAGCGAAAGATGTGCTTAACCGCCTACCAATGCTTGACACTTGGGCAATGCATAAACCTACTCATCTGTGAGACAGTAAAGTGAATATCTGGCCAAGTAATGCATAAGTAAATCAGCCATCCAACAACCTACTGATAGAGGATAGAATCAAATGCATCTCCAACATCATGAAGACTCAATGGTAAACATGTCTCCATAGGAGTGGCAATATGCTTACAGTCTTCAAGGCCAAAATGCTGCAATAATGTGTCAATATATTTCGTTTGACACAAAGACATTCCACCATCAACTTGCATAAATTGAATGCCCAAATAGTGATGCAAATGCCCCAAATCAGACACCTCAAATGAGGCACGCAAATCAGCCTTAAAATTAGCAATATGCTTCTCAATAGGACCAGTGAGCAGCATTCCATCAACATAGACAACAATGATCAGAAGCACATCATTAGCACACTTAACATATAAGGTGCTTCCAGTTGGACTGTTCTCAAAAGCATGTGTAATCAGATAGGCATGTATCTTCTCATACCAAGCACATGGTGCTTGCTTTAAACCATATAATGCCTTCTTTAACCTACACACCTGGTTTTCATGTCCTTTTTGCACAAAGCCACCGTTCTGAAAAGCATACACTTCTTCATGCAAGTCACCATTTAGAAATGCAGTTTTAATGTCCAACTGATGTACATTCCGACCATGATGGGCTGCAAGTGCACAAATGCTCCAAACAGTAGTCATACGGCATGTAGGTGCAAAGGTCTCATCAAAATCAATGCCTCTTTCCTGTGCATAACCCTTTGCAACAAGCCTAGCTTTATATCTGTCAACTGTTCCATTAGGCTTATGCTTCAGCTTGTAAACCCACTTAGTGCCAATGGCCTTCTTGCATGGAGGCAAGTCACATGAAGACCAAGTACTGTTCTTCATTATAGCATCATATTCAGATTGCATAGCAGCCATCCAATTTTCTGAATTTTGTGCTTCGTCAAATGAAACAGGCTCATTTTCATCACAGAGACTAGATGCAGCCATAGCATAGCAATATGATACAAAGGAGGCACTATGAGAGCCTGATCGAGTACGATATGATAGAGGTGCATCTAATTTGCTGTCACGCAAAGTCTGCACCCGCCATTTTGGCATAGTTTTAGCCTCCTCAATGTCAGATCTCTCATCAACAAGTGCATCATGCAAATTTGCATCAGAAACGGGATGATCTGTATCATCACATGAAACCTGCAAAGGCTGAGAAGTTGCCTCATTAGGACTAGCACTAAACTGTCCACTTGTAAAAAGAGGGAGCAAAGTATCATACATGTCTTTGGAGCTAATAGATGTCTCCTTGGTACATGAAAACAATGGTCGAATAGCATCGTCCACAAAAACAACATCACGGCTAACCAGAATGCGTTTAGTCTGTGGATGATATAGAAAATTGCCTTTACTTTTAGAACTGTACCCAACAGAAATACATTTTACTGCTTTATCATCTAATTTTCTGTGATGTTCTTCAGGCACCAATGCATATGCCAAACAACCAAAAACATGTAGATGTGCAACAGATGGATTGCGATCATGCCAAGCCTCATATGGAGTGATAGATTGTAGCTCTTTAATGGGACACCTGTTAAGTACATATGCTGCACACATGATAGCCTCAAGCCAGAAACTATGTGGGAAAGCCTGACTCTTGATCATACACCTCGCCATCTCCATGAGTGACCTGTTCTTTTGTTCAACAACTCCATTCTGTTGAGGTATATATGGTACTGTACAATGGTGTTTTGTCCCACGTTTAGCCAGAAATGCATTAAAATCAAAAGACATATATTCCCCCCCTCGATCAGAATGGAGTGTGCCCATTTTACATGCTGACAGATTTTCAGCCAACACCAAAAACTGTTTGAAGCCCATGAATACTTTGGACTTTGCCTTCAATGGATATACCCATGCATGCCTGGAAAAATCATCGATGAAAGTCACGAAGTAAAGATAATTTCCAAAAGAAGGTGTCTACATAGGACCATAGACATCACTATGTACAAGCTGCAATTTTTGAGTAGCCCCAACTGAACCATCTTTTGGAAAGGAGGAATGCTGCATTTTGCCCAAAATACGGCCTTCACAAACATGTTTTCCTGGTGCCTCAAGTTTGGGCAAAGAGGACACCATTTCATATTTCTGCAAGCGTAGCAAACTAGCAAAATTCAGATGGCCAAAGCGTGCATGCGAAAGCTTTGCATCTGACATAGCATGAGAATCATGTACTGCACATGCCAAATCATTTATAGATCTTTCATAGTCTATGAGCTTATACAGTCCACGACATAGAATGCCAGAAGTAATAATCACATTGCCATTTGACAGATCATGAACTGTACATCTGTCATCAACAAATTTCACAACCAAGGCAATCTTGGCTAATGCAAAAATTGATAATAGATTTTTCTTGATCCCTGACACAAACAAAGCAGCTGACAAAGTGAAAGAACTACCATCAGCAATAGTCAAAATGATCTTACCAACTCCCATAACAGGATAAGAGGAGTAGTTGGCGCATGTAACAATATTCCCTGTAGGGGCAAGCTCGAGTGAAGAGAAGAAATTGCGCTACGAGGTAATATGTTTTGTCGCCCCACTGTCAAAGTACCAAACATCTGAGTCTACTACAGACATGCACTGCTCATGAGAAGATGGGTCAAAACTGCAAACAGTGGTAAACGCCCATTCTTCTTCTTGCGCAAGATTAGCAGACTCCATTTTTGGTGTAGAGGCTTCTGCAACAACTATTCTAGCCTCTTTCTTCTTTGCCTCTTTAGCAGCCAATTTTGGACAGTTCTTTATGATATGATCATTCCCTTTACAGTACTTGCAAAACAATTTCTGCTTTTCTAAATTTTTCTCATCTTTATCTTGGTTCTTCAAATGTGCAGCATTTGCTGATTTTTTGCTTACTAGTAGAAGAGCTCCATTTTCCTTTGCCCTTCTGACTAGCCAGGAAAGCTTGATCTACAACACGCATGATGGAGCTGTTCTGCCTGGACTGATCTTCCTGCAATAGAACAGAGACTAACTCCTCAAATGACAAGGCATTTGGATTGCCTTTCATCATCAACCGAAGAGTAGAAGCAAAACTCTGATATCAATCAGGAAGACCATTCAGAACTGTGTGCACAAGTGAGCTATCTGGTATAACCTCATCAACAGAAATCAACTGTTCAATTCCTTGATCTTTGTTAGAAAACTGTCCATAGAATCACCTTCATTCATGTGCTCACTCTCCAATTGTTTTTGGAGGTAAGCAACAGGAGCCTCATTCCTAGCTTGGTACAATGTGGTAAGTGTGTCCCAAGCATCCTTAGCTATTCTGCAAGAGCGAATGTGAGGAATAATGGCATGTTTGACAGACAAAGCTTTCAATGCATGTGCTTGAGCATCTCTGCCATCCCAACGAATCTTCTCTATAGTAGGTGCAACAAAAACTACAGCATGAACAGGAATATGCAGAATATCATCATCTTCGACACCTTCTGCATCAGCTTCATTACCTGTAGTTGTAACAATTGCAGGTGTGATAGGATGTTTTTCAATACCCTGCACAATGTTCCACAGTCTTGTTGCAACCAATACATGTCACATCATATAAGCCCTCAACGGGTAGTTGGTACCATCCAACTTATCCTCAACTGCCAACATACGAAATACATCACTGCTTTTAGCCATGGCCGATGACTGAAATACCTTGATGCAAAAAATTGACTGTATCTCAAAAAGTTGAAGAGAATTGCCCAGACGAGTTCTGCTAAACTTGTAGCAGACTTTGAGATGCTTATACTGGCGAACCAAAATAGGTATATACCTTTGGCACAAAAAGATGAAATAGCATGCACAAGCACTGTGATAGTGCATTCGGAGGCCGAAACGAGCTCAGATCGTGATTTCGACACCACAAAGCGAAGCAATTTTGATCTCTGAAACACCCTAAGTATGTTCACCGAATTTCGTGTGAATCTGAGACTACAACCGGAGGAGTGTCGACGACGCCCTAGATGAAGCGGCGACCTAATCTGATACCAATTGTTAGAGTTAGACGTCTGCGGAAGCATACGAACAGCACAAGGAAGAAGAAGAAGCTTGGAGCACAACACACAATACTGAATGTATTACTAGTTAATGTACAAAGATAAGTAGCCCATTAGGGCAATAGGCATAAGCCGGGGGAAAAAAACCTCCTAAAGAAAGAAAAAAGTGCCCCAGCGGTCCTAGAGTGTTCACACACATCACTACCTAAATATATCAACAAAATGACCTATTCTTCTTAGAACAAAGTCTCACGAGGATTTGCCAAAGAGTGGTACATGTGTTTGCTGAACACATGATTGTTTCATATTGGAAACTCTGATTTCAAAAAAAATTCTTGGAGAAGCTAGTCCAGTATAGACCCGATGATATACCCAAAATTTAAAGATTTTTGAATTTATCTTCATAGTTAAAAGATATTCTAAAAGTGAAGCAGCATTGTTTTTAGGGTCACTTAAGCACAGGTGTAGCAGAGATAGAATGATACCTTTGAATGAGTATTTGATTCAATTTTAAGTTGAAATTTTGTGAAACCAAACTAAGTAAGTAGATCTAGATTTGATCACAAAGAAAATGAAATTTGAAGTTTTTTTGGTCAGTCTAAGGGCTTCAAGAAGATGACCCTATCAATTTTCAAAGTTGGTCATCAAGTGTTCGACCCTTCCTATGAAATGATTATAAAACTCTGAGAAAATATCCAAATCAAGTGATTTTTGAGCCTAATGAAATCTTGAGCAAAGCTACATAAGGCTCAAAAATTTTGTAGATTTTGCATGAGTAAAATTTAATGAAAATTAAGCTTTAATCTGCTGCTATTAGAAATTCACAACAACATATCAGGGGCATACCGACATTGTGCATATCGATGGTCACGTCTCGACGTCATATGACCATTGAAAACCTTGAAAAACCACGGAGGCAATATACATGTCAGAAACTACTGCATCAATATGAGCATCGGTATAAGCATCGGTATAAGCATCAGTATGAGTGTCGATAGTTTCCAGTGATTTATCGATGCTCATACCAACGCAGTGTTTTAACCGGACCTGAGAGCAAAAATTCGACATTCATTGCGTTTTTGCTACTGTCAAGTTTGCGCATGCAAGCTACATCTCTTTGTTTCTCTCTCTTTCTCTCTCTCTCTATGCACACCTCCCTATTTCTCTAGATCTAAAATTTTGCTAAGTATTGCACACACTGTAGCACTTTTTTCTCTTTCTTTATATTTTCCCTTTTTTAGTTTCTCTTCTCTTTAGTTTTGCAATATATTTTGGCGTCAGGTCTTTGGAATTCGATGAAGGACAACATTAAGTGGACTTTGACAACAACGATCCAAACAATTACATCGATGTAAGTGATTGTTTTGTTTTCGATTGACATAGAGAGAGAGAGACGAAAGAAAGAGAGAGATCTAGAGAAACATAAAGAGAGAGAGAGAGAGAAAGAGAGAGACATATACACATACATATACATACACACTCACATATGTATACACACACATATGTGCATACACACATGCATATGCATACATACATACACACACATATGCATATACATACACACATGCATATACATACACACATGTAGATACATACACACATATGTGCATACACACATACACATGCATATGCATACACACATACACACATGCATATGCATACACACATACACACATGCATATGCATACACACATGCATATCCATACACACATACACACATGCATATGCATACATACATACACACACAAGTTGCATATACATACACACATGCATATACATACATACATACATACACACATGCATATGCATATACATACATACACACATGCATATACATACACACACATGTATACATACTATTTCTATGTGTTTTTTCAGCATTCATAACCTCTGTGTGTGCGTGAATTAAGATAAATTTGCATTGGAGAATCTATAAATCATGGGAGCCGCCCTCTAAAATGTCAGAGAAAGGGTATGTGGGCTTAATTTCTCATGGGGGGGTTGTCTCAATCTCTCTGTGTGTGTGTGTGTATTGCTCACGTGCTTCCTGGCAGGTGGAGGAGTTATGCCCCCTAAATACACACAAGCTGGGCAAGTGAAGGAGAAGAAGATTTTTTGCAGTTGTGCATGGAGAGGAGGCAATGGCAATCTTCGTGGCATGAACATGTGCAACTACGAGGGGAAGATTATTCTATCATAGTGTTGGATCCTTCCCGGCAGCAAATAATTGTGGACATACAAAAACCTCTTTTACATCTAGTAGAGGTGCTTGGGGAGGTTGTTCATGATATATGCTGAACTGGTTTGGAGGCTGGATGGTGGTGTGCATTGAGGGAGGCCAGAACCTTGCATCATCAGAAGGGGGAGGAACAAAAATTTGTGGGGGAAGCTATGCTAAAGACAGAGAAGGTAAGAGAACAGGGAAGAGAACCATGCATCGAGTAGAGAAATAGGTATGGCAGCATGGTTTCTTTTGGACAAAGGCCATGGCATGGAGTTCGACATGCCATCATCATCTTTTGTGAGTCATTGAGGGAAGCATTGGTAGGGTCACTCTATCTCAACATTTGTGTTCTCGCAGTTTCTCTATAGGATTGAAGAGATTTTTTTCACTAGTAGAGTGTGGTTCGTTTGGACTACAAGGACACCACACCTTGTATAGATATGTATCCACTTTAAGAGATCATGTACTTAGCTCAGTATCAAATGAAGGGGTAGTACACCCTTCTCCTTTGACTATGGTTCTGACACCCATTGGAGGAACTAAGAAAGATTTGGGTCAAGTAGATAGAACTAGACCAGTTCAAGTAGTGTTGAAGAAGATAAAGGAGAGTCCAAAGGAGGTGACTCGGGTAGCCTGTCTACTTACACAAATTGAAGTTTCCTAGCTCAAGGGTCATCTGCTTCTCTTATCACTCATCATCAGAAGATCAAAATTTCTGGGAGTGCCAATCAGGTGGGAAGGAGCCAAAGTTCCCCTCTCAAAATCAGATCTAACCAAGCTTGCACATGAACATGGAAAGAGAGTGAGGTCTTGTGTCAAGAACTCACTCATTAGAGTGAAGGATTCAGTACAAGGATGACTGCCACATGCACAAGCATCTGAGAGAGTTCTTGCAAGAAGACATAAAGGTATCCCAATTCCTTGATCCAATGGTGGTACCTCACCTAGAATATCTCCCCGCATATCAGCTGGCAATGTTTGCATGGTTAGTAGAATTGACAATGGGTGGAGTTGGCTATCTGTTAAGTTCAAGGAGATCCGCACAAATAAATTCCTTAAAGCTTGCTAAGGAGAATAGCCTCTTGAATTGATCAAGGTCATTTGGGACTCACATAATCTCAAACTTTGCCATCTATCAAGCAATTCTTTTAAGGGCATCAATAAATGGAGACTTCCATTGATCCAGAGTTAGAAGTGAAAAAAATACTAGAGGAAAGACAGGATGAAAGTGGTAAGGAGAACCCGACCAAAAATCTGATGGACTTGACGGAGCCTTGCCAAGTACATTTGTGAGAGAAAGATTTAAATGTGTGCAGATCAAGCAGCAAAAGAAGACTTGGGTGTGTTTCTAGGGGGTATTGTGTAGATATGTACGTCTAGTCGATGGGGGTGTTCTTTGTTGGGCCTGGATAGGTGTCGACAGAGGGAGAACATTTGGGAAGCAAGAGTCCTTCCAAGGGGACATAATATCAGAGGGAGTGGGTGAGTCTCTCTATCTCTCTCTCTCTCTGGTGTTTTTTTGTCTGCTTCTTCATGTCTATAGGTGTGTAGAGGACATAAGAGGGAGGTTTTTGTAGCTTTATTTTAGATATGCAGGGGATGTGAAGGCATTGGGGGTGCTCTTGTAGAAGGATATATGAGAGGTATTGCCCTTGAAGTATGTGATGCCATTCTTCATGCTGATTCGATTCATAGGGGTGGTGGAAGATTCTCTCTAAGGAATTTGGGTGGGATAAGGATTTAGCAAAGAAGATCTGGTGTTTCGGTCCAAAAACTACTCTTTTAGCTTGGTTGTGGACGTGTGTAAAGGAGTTCAGTACTCCCATGTGACCTTGTGGCGTGGTAACAATACGATCAAGTTCAACTATGTTAGTCGAGAAGTCGAGCAGATGAGCTATGCTTCTATAACTTCATGATGATCATGACTTTTTGGCTATGAATGCATATCATACGGCTTCCCCTTTCTTTTGTCTTAATGGAAACAAGGTTTAAAATAGGAGGGATGTGTCAATGGTGGGAGTTAGTATAAAAGAGGGGGATCGAAGTCACGGACTTCACCTAGAAACTTCAATTGATAAGTCCATGTTCAGCGTTCTTACTTTGAAAATTATCTTTCTGCAAGGATCCGAATGTAAAATTCTATGGGAGTAGATTCAGTTTATGCATGCTCTTACCCGAAGGTTTCTTTGTGACGTAGAGCAGATTTCGGCAAGGTGTTTTTTTAGATGTATTTCCGCTCTTAACATTTGCTGTGAATTTTGTATCTCAGTACATCCTTACTGCATCTGGAGATTTAAACCATGAAAGAATCTTGGCGTATATCCACATTATGATCAGGGAGTTAATGTTTACTAGGTTGTGATCTTATTCCTCAAGGTGACTCAGCATTTCATGAAATTGTCTATAGATATATACTTTGTGACTGTCGTGGGTATGTGTGTGAAAGAGAAGAAGAGAGAAAGTGGGAAAGAGAGAGTGGGAAAAGGGGGTGAGTGTGTGCAACTCTATGCATTAGAGTGCAAGTGTGTGTGTATGTCGGTGTAAGTGCAAAAGCAAAGGTGCGGGGAAAGGAAGAGGAGAGAGTAGGTAAAGTAGGAAGGGAAAGGAAGAACGGAAAGAGAAAGTGTGTGTGAGTGCATGAGAGAGAAAGTGGGAGAAAAGAGAGAAAGAGTAAAAGAGAGAGGAAGGGAGTGTGTGTATGAGTGTAAGAGGGCTGGTGGGAGAGTAGGTGTGTGCATGGGTGCGAGAGTAAATGAGGGTGTATGTGTAAGAAAGTATGTGTGTGGGTGTGCAACAAGGGAAGATGAGGGTATGTGTGTATGTGAACATAGGTGTATGTGAGTGAGTGAGTGTGATTGAGTAAGAGAGAGGAGGAGAACAAGGGAGTGTGAGTTTATGTATGTGTAAGTGGGTGCGACATAGTAAGTGAGAAAAAGAAGAACTCTGAGAGGAAAGAGTGAAAGAGAGTGTGGGTGCTTGGGTATATATGTGTGGTATTGTTGGAGTTCAACGTCTGCGGAAGCATGCGAACAGCACAAGGAAGAAGAAGAAGCTTGGAGCACAACACACAATATTGAGTGTATTACTAGAGAATGTACAAAAATAAGTAGCCCGTTAGGGCAATAGGCGTATATACAAGCCAGGGGAAAAAAACCTCCTAAAGAGGGAGAAAAGGTGCCCCGGCGGTCCTACTGTGTTCACACACATCACTACCTAAATATATCAACAAATCCCCCCTGGGAGTGATGTGGTGAACAAGGAGCTGGCACTCATGTATAAGGAAGTGCCAAGCTATGTGGAAATCACTCCACAAAAGGAAGTAAGCCCAAAGCTTTGTGGAAAGCTTCAAACTTCTGCCTAGGCAAAGCCTTCGTGAAAAGGTGTGCAATGTTCTCTTGCATGGGCACATATGCCAAGCTGATCTCCCTGACAGAGAATCTCTCCCTTACATAATGATAATGCACCTCAATGTGCTTAGTGTGAACATGGAACACAGGGTTCCTTGCGATTGCCAATGCGCTCTGACTGTCAGTGAAGGTGGTGGTAGCAGAAGACTGACCAACACCCAAATCAGCCATAAGGCGTCTGAGCCACACACACTCAACAGTTGTTGTGAAAGCTGCCCTATACTCAGCTTCACAACTGGAAGTGGCCACAGTAGGCTGCTTCTTGCTCAACCAAGATATACATGAGCTACCAAGCATGAAGCAAAAGCCACTAGTGGACACACGAGTGTCATAGCAACCAACCGAGTCTAAGTCAAAAAAAGCATGCAAATCTAGCAATGGTGATTCCCCCTTGGGATAAAACAGCCCAAGTAGCCGAGTACCACTCAAGTAGTGAAAGATGCGCTTAATTGCCCGCCAATGCTTGACACCTGGGCAATGCATAAACCTGCTTATCTGTGAGACAACAAACTGAATATCTAGCCGAGTAATGCATAAGTAAATGAGGCATCCAATAGCTTGCTGATAGAGGACAACATCAAATGCATCTCAAGCATCATGAAGACTCAAATGTAAACCTGTCTCCATAGGAGTGGCAATAGGCTTACAGCCTTCAAGGCCAAAATGCTGCAATAATGTGTCAATATATTTTGTTTGACACAAAGCCATTCCACCATCAACTTGCATAAACTGAATGCCCAAATAGTGATGCAAATGCCCCAAATCAAACATCTCAAATGAGGCATGTAAATCGTCCTTGAAATAAGCAATATGCTTCTCATGAGGACCAGTGAGCAGCATGTCATCAACATACATCACAATGATCAAAAGTACATCATTAGCACGCTTGGCATATAAGGTGCTTTCAGTTGGACTGTTCTCAAAACCATGTGCAATCAGATAGGCGTGTATCTTTTCATACAAAGCACGTAGTGCTTGCTTTAAACCTTTCAAATGCCTTCTTTAATCTGCACACATGGTTTTCATGCCCTTTCTGCACAAAGCCATGGGGCTGAAAAACATACACAAGTCACCATTCAAAAATGTTGTTTTAATGTCCAACTGATGTACATTCCAACCATGATGAGCTGCAAGTGCATAGATGCTATGAACAGTAGTCATTCAGCAAGTAGAAGCAAAGGTTTCATAAAAATCAATGCCTCTTTCTTGTGCAAAACCCTTTGCAACAAGCCTAGCCTTATACCTGTCAACTGTACCATCAGGTTTACGCTTCAGCTTGTATACCCACTTAGTGCCAATGGCCTTCTTGCCAGGAGGCATGTCACATAAAGACCAAGTACCATTCTTCAGTATAGCACCATATTCAGATTGCATAGCAGCCATCCAATTTTCTGAATTTTGTGCTTCATCAAATGAAACAAGGTCAATCTCATCACAGAGACTAGATGCAGCCATAGCATAACAATTTGATGCAAAAGAGGCACTATGAGTGCCTGATCGAGTATGATATGACAGAGATGCATCTAATTTGCTGTCACGCAAAGTCTGCACCAGCCATTTTGGCATAGTTTCAGCCTCCTCAATATCAGCTCTCTCATCAACAAGTGCATCATGCAAATCTGCATTAGAAATGGGATGATCTGTATCATCACATGAAACCTGCAAAGGCTGAGAAGTTGCCTCATTAGGACCAGCACTAAACTATCCACCTGTAAAAAGAGGAAGCAAAGTATCATACATGTCTTTGGAGCTAATAGATGTCTCCTTGGTACATGAAAACAATGGTTGAATAGCATCTTCCACAAAAACAACATCACGGCTAACTAGAATGAGTTTAGTCTGTGGATGGCCTTTACTTTCAGAATTGTACCCAACAAAAATACATTTTATTGCTTTATCATCCAATTTTCCACGATGTTGTTCAGGCACTAATGCATATGCCAAACAACCAAAAACATGCACATGAGCAACAGATGGCTTGCGATCATGCCAAGCCTCATATGGAGTGATAGAATGCAGTGCTTTAGTGGGACACCTGTTAAGTACATATGCTGCACACATGACAGCCTCAAGCCAGAAACTATGTGGTAAAGCCTGACTCTTGACCATACACCTCGCCATCTCCATGAGTGACCTATTCTTCTGTTCAGCAACTCCATTCTGTTGAGGTGTATACGACAATGTACACTGGTGTTTCATCCCATGTTCAGCCAGAAATGCATTAAAATTAGAAGACATATATTCCCCCTCTTGATCAGAATGGAGGGTGCCCATTTTACATGCTGACAGATTTTCAACCAAAACCAAAAACTGTCTGCAGCACATGAACACTTCGGACTTTGCTTTCAATGGATATACCCATGCATGCCTAGAAAAATCATCAATGAAAGGCATGAAGTAAAGATAGTTTCCAAAAGAAGGTGTCTGCATAGGACCATAGACATCACTATGTACAAGCTGCAATTTCTGAGTAGCCCAAACTGAACCATCTTTTCGAAAGAAAGAATGTTGCATTTTGCCCAAAATATAGCCTTCACAAACATGTTTTCAAGGTGCCTCAAGTTTGGGCAAAGAGGACACCATTTCAGATTTCTGCAGGCATAGCAAACTAGCAAAATTAAGATGACCAAAGCGTGCATGCCAAAGCTTTGCATCTGACATAGCCTGAGAATCATGTACTACACATGCCAAATCATTTATAGATCTTTCATAGTCTATGAGCTTATGCAGCCCACAACATAAAATGCTAGAAGCAATAATCACATCACCATCTAATAGATCATGAACTGTACATCTGTCATCAACAAATTTCGCAACCAAGCCAAACTTGGCTAATGCAGAAACTGATAACAGATTTTTCTTGATCCCTAGCACAAACAAAGCATCTGACAAAGCGAAACAACTACCATCAGTAGTAGTCAAAATAATCTTACCGATTCCCATAATAGGATAAGAGGAGTTGTTGGTGCATGTACAATATTCCCTATAGGGGCAGGCTCGAGTCAAGAGAAGAAACTGCGCTGCGAGGTAATATGTTTGGTCGCCCCACTGTCAAAGTACCAAACATCTGAGTCTACTGCAAACATGCACTGCTCATGAGAAGATGGGTAAAAACTGCAAAGAGTAGTAAATGCCGATTCTTCTTCCTGCACAAGATTAGCAGACTCTATTTTTTGGTCTAGAGGCCTCTGCAACAACCATTCCAACCTCTTTCTTCTTTGCCTCTTTAGCGGCCAATTTTGGACAGTTCTTTATGATATGATCATTTGCTTTACAGTACTTGCAAAAAAATTTCTGCTTTTTTTATTTCTTTTTGTCTTTGTCTTCCCTCTTCGATTGTGCAGAATTAGTAGATTTTTGCTTACTACTTGAAGAACTCCATTTTCCTTTGCCCTTCTGACTATCCGATTTATTGATAGCAAACTGCTATTGGGTGATGATCGAAAATGAGTTCCAACAAGGGGAGGTGGACCTCATGGGAAGAATTGAGCGAGGAGAGCGGGAAATCAAGAGAGTCAGGAATTAATTTGCAAATATAGTGATCAATTGGGTAGAATTAGTGAGGACTTCCAATTGGAATTAGAGAAGATTAGGTGTGTCCAGGTAGAGAGTGATAAGAAAATGAGAGAACTTGGAAACGAGAATGTGAGGTTGAGAGGACATCTCGATAGATGGATGAGTCAGAGAGAACATGAAAGACGAAGATGAGTAGAGAGAGATGAAACACTAGATAGAATGGAAGAAGAGTTGAAGACAATGATAGATAAGCTGAGCACATTTGGAAGAGAGATAGAAGAGACGAACACTTTGAAGAGAACGATAGAAACCCAAGCTAGTCATGTAGAGAAGAGTTTTCAAGAAGTAAATCAAAGAGTTGGAGAAGTAGAATCAAAGGGGGACGAGTTAAAAAGCAAGATGGAGAATTTAGGGAGAGGAATATCAGAAGAGTTAGATCCTTTAGTGAAGAAGGTTGAAAAAATTGAGCAAAAACATAAAGACAGGATTGAGAAGCTTGAAAAGGAAAGCATGAAAATGCAAGAGAGGATTGAGAAGCTATATATATTATTTGGGGAAATCAGAAATGACCTTCGAAAGAATGAAAAAAGTATGGATGAATGGGGATCGAAAAATGAGAAATTGCAAGAGGGGATGAGGCACTTGGAACGAAATGACGAAATGCCAAGGTGATATTGAATTGTTTAGGCAAAGATTGAGCGAATTGATTATGGAAGTGGATGAATTGAGGAACATAGGAAATGAGAGTGCACAATGCCTTGCAAAGTGCCTTCTTTCGATAGAGAACTATTTACAAAAAACTACAAATCACGTGGATTCTTCACAAAGATGATTCTTGAGAGAAAAAGGGAATTGATCAAGGAGGTGTTGAAGAGATGGTTTGCTTCGTGATGATGGGGCTCCTGAGGCGGAGCCTGACTCACCTTCTGGATGACATTGATCATCAATGGTGAATAAGACTAGATAGGAATTTTTGAGATTGTCGTGCTACCTTCCATCTGAGGAAGGGACTTAAAGGTAAGATGGGGAAACCCAGTTTCATAAGCTTGTTTGCGATTAGTTGGTTATGTTATATAATCGCTATGCCCTAGTGACTAACGACGAAGGGAAGATCGATCTATCAGCTTCCACGGACATGTTTTTTATGTTTTTTGGTGTATGGATGATGTGCAGGACAGTGGGGGAGATGCTCCTTTCTATCTCTCCCTAACTCTCGGGACATGGGAAATGAAGAAAAAAAGAAGAAGAAAAAAACAACAAAAACAAAAACAAATGTGTGCTATGACGGGTTACTAGGCAAGTGGAGTCATGCTAATCGGGTGGTCAAGACCTTGAGCTGACGCTAGCTTCATCATAGGCATGGATAGTGATGTGATATATATGTTTGGTGCTACATGCCATAGCAGGTTGATAGGTGAGTGGAACCCTCTTTTCCAGGCGGTCTAGATTATGAGCCGCACCCAACTTCGCTATGGGCTAGTGCGTATATATGTGTGTGTACATCACATATATGTTTATTGCACACTATGTTGTGTTGGTAGACACGTGGAACAAACCTGGCTGGGTGGTGAGGGCCACGAGCTGCATCCAGTTGCAACATAGGCCAACTCGTGAATCAAAAAAATAACCAGAAAGAAAAACACAGGAAAAGACTCCTGAGGGGGAGAGATAGAGAGGAGGAGGGCGATGATCACCCAGATGGATGTGTTTTTGCATGTGCATATTTATGAGGATGAGATGTTGGGTGCTGATAGATTGATCCCCTCGAGGCCAATTCTAACGAAGGTATGATAATTACATGTACATGGCTGGTTAGTTTGTAAGCAACTTATCGAATTCAGCTCTTCTTATGTTATCCATATGTTCATTCCAAAGGCGAGTAATGGTGTATGTGCTTCTTGGAAATTCTTCACATGTCTTGTTTTGTTTTGGATGATGGGGTTTTTTGGGATGTGAGTGAGGTTGCACTTTAGAAGGCCTCATTTTTGCTCATAGATACATAGCAGGTATAGAGGGATTTATTGGATGTAGATGCACCAGAGCATGTGTTTTGATTCTCTTGTCATGAGTTTGGATTCGTTTTTTGATGAGTTTGCAGATGAGAAGGGTGTGTTGATGCAGGAGGACTTCACCAAGGTGCTCAACCAAGGTAAGGGATTTTTTGTTTATTGATATCAGGTGATGTTGACTAAACATGTGCTTGCAAGACAGTCTTGGGAGAATCAGACTTATGATCATGTCATTGATGCTTTTGAGTTTTTGGTTTTCTTCAATGCATTTATGATTTGGATTGTGGGAAACGTATGAGTGACATGTTTTGTTGAGGTTTTATTGTAGGAGAGAATGAAATGTGGAAGGAATTGTGTGAGCAGGTATGAGAAGGTATGGGAGCAGCTTAACTAGTGTGCAATGGAAGGTGGATATGTGAATGCACTGATGCAGGTGGTCATATCCTCCCCGAGTCATTGGGTTTGATCATGGCATTGATGATTTAGATTGTAGGAAAGCATATGGATGACATGACTTTTTTGTTGAGGTTTGTTTGCAACAAAGAAGGAGTTGAGAAAGGAATTGTGTATGCACAGGTTGGGAGCGAGCATCTGAGCCATGGTGCAATGGATGTGTGTATGTGCATGCATGGACACATGTTATGGTATAGTTGGTAGAATATATTGCATGTTTGATGGAAATTTTGTGCATAATGATTATGTGTGCGTAGAGAGTTTGGAATATGCTTGTGTGATTTGTCATGGTCGAATGGGTTGAAGGATTAGACTATGATGATCTATGTTTACACAAACGTGAGCTAACTGTTTGAATGAGTAACATGTGAGAAGCAAGGTTGCACATGTGGTAGAGAGGCTCATCGGGGACGATGTCGCAAGCAAGCAGAGGGGAGTATGTTACATATTAATTGGTGTTGACATGTTGGTCTATCAATGTGATTTTGATGCGAGGAAACAAGAAATAGTGTCCCATATGAGGATGATTGAGTAGTTTGCATTAATACATGTGTGCATTATCTACCAAAGTATTCAATATTAGCCATGGAAGTCAATATAATATGGAACAAGTGCAATCAGTTGTGACATTTCTCACATTCTATTGATTGGTGACAGGGATTTTCAATTCTATTCTAGGGCATCCTCACATGTGGCTGTGGCACAGATCTGGACTATGCCATGCTTGTAGTTGGCTATTGGAAGAAAGAGTCATTTTTTACGCTTGGATTTGGGGGCCATGGCTACCAAGTAGAGGAGGAAGGAGCAGGCCATAACTTTGATTTAGAGATAGCTGCACGTAAGGAATAGTGATGGCCAAAACCGTATGCTAGCTGAAGAATCATCATATGCTAAAGAACTAACATCTTTTGCTCCTGTAGAATAGAAGAACCTAGATAAAAACCCAAATGGGAGACAGGATCTGCAATCAAATGCATGAAGATTAGAAGAGGAACAAGGATCCACGCTTTAAGGAAGGACACTCTAGAAGAGAAGCTATTAAGGAGCAGCCAACAGTTGCAGTAACAAAAGAATCAGGCAACTATGATTAGAAGCATCAAGCAGAGAAGATTGGAATAAGCCTTGCAATAGGAGGCTTCATATATTTTGTGCAATAGCTAGAAAGACAGCTATGTGGGGTATTCGACAAGCTAACATACCTATTAGGAGGAGAAAAATTTTTACATCTTCATCATTCATTCGTAGGGGGATTTACGAGGAGAAATTGTGCATTTGAAAGGCTTATAGAAGCATCTGTGGAGAACCAGATCGAACCCTCAAGTATGGTGTAAGGGACCTTCTTCATCAAGAAGCTCTCTGTCCTCACATATATATATGATGGAGGTCATGAATTTCCCTAAGTTGCACTACAGTGAGACAGAGCAGGACGACACCATGTTAGTGGAAGAACTTAATCTTGGAGAGGAGATAAGGGTGGCTAAAAAGAGAGAGAGAAAGTAACACAAAGGAGTGCTCTGTTTTGACATCAAGAGGTGTGCAAGGGGTGATAGTAGTACAACACATGAGTACTATATTACAACAATTCATGGAAGGATATTAGATCAAGAGCGCACTCTTACAAGGTTGCCAATGAGATACATTTAAAGATACGCTGAGAAGTTTGACATTAGAAAGAAGCTTAATAAGAGATGATATGTACTTGCAATTGGAGGGAATTGTGGAGGTCCTCATTGAATTGCTAACATTGAAAGAGACAATTATTTCTATCAAGGCTGGTTGAAAAGAGACTATGAAGTTTCAATTGTGGTGACAAAGATGCCTTCAGAGAGCCTTTTGTGAAAAGGGCCAATATCTTATATCAACATTTATGCATGAAAATCTGCATTGGAGAATCTATAAATCATGGGGGCGCCCTCTGAAATGTCAAAGAAAGGGGATGTGGGCTTAATTTCTCACAGGGCTCTCTCTCTCTCTCTGTCACATCCTCCTTGGCAGGGGGGGTTATGCCCCCTAAATACATACAAGCTCAGCAGGTGAAGGAGAAGGTGTGCACGGAGAGGAGGCAATGGCAGGTGTGCACGGAGAGGAGGCAATGGCAGTTTTTGTGGCATGAACATCTGCAGCTACGAGGGGAAGATTATGTTGGTGTGAATTACAAGCCTACACATTTGGCTTAAAGGATGCATTGAAGTCTATACATACATGAAGAAGCATAGGAACATATGCTAGTGGCTAATTACTACTTTATCTCATTGTAAAAGTCAAATTGCCTTGGAATCTTTTTGTAATCACCTACCAAAATGATTCGTGGAAAAGTTAGCTGTTTGATTGAAGGAATATCTCCTAGTATGTAGGAGCTTGATTATAGGGAGCCAAAAGTTTGAATTTGAATTCAAACTTTTACCCATCTCTTATAAAAATGGACATGGAAAAGTCGCAGGTAGACATCATCACTCCCGAGCTTCTCATTATTGATTTTGAGTGTGCATGAGGCCTACACTCTAGCATACACCTCTCTATACCATTAGGCAATGTTATTCATGCCAATGGAGTTGTATACAAATGTTCATTAATACATACATTCATATTGTTCATCTCTGAGTTCTCTGTGAGACTACTCAAAAGTCTCTCAACTTGTGAAGGGCATATCTCAGTCAATTCTTCACCCAATTCAGTGATTCAAAGCTTGTTGGACTCAGCTTGAAGTAATCTACATGCTCTCAAAGTTTGAAGAGATTCTATTCAGCCATTTCAGAGAAATCTGTGTCGAGGTGATCTCTGGTCATTTTCTGCTACAGTCCTAAAAAGTCGAGGGTATAGCTTAACTTGCTAAATTTATTTCTCTAAGCATAGTTTATCTTTTTACATCATTCCACTTGGAATAGTTAGCTTAATAAGCTAATTAGATACTCCTAAAAAGAATTTTTCCAATTCCTACTGTTCTGGTCATACTGAGCAAAATACCCAGCAGGTGTCAAGACATAAATAGAAGGTTTTCTAGAGTTTGTGAGTTTCAGAGTTATCTGTTTTGACTGAATCATTGCACAAATCATTTCCAAAGTACATAGGACATTTTATGGTGTCATTGGAATGCTAATGAGGTCTACTTATCAAGTCTGAAGCAAAAGAGGGTTGGTACAAAGCAGGTTTTAGCAGTACCTACTCAGTCTCTTGGAGCATCCTTCCATCTTTCCCAACAGTGGTATCAGAGCAAACAAAGGTAAAATGGGAGATGGTTTTCCTTCATTGATTGATAAATTGGACAGGAACAACTATCAAGCATGGTCTCTAAGGATGAAGACCTACTTACAAGGAAGGAGTCTCTATGGATACATCTCAGGAGATAAGGAATTGCCCTCATTCAAAACAAGAGGATTACCAACCAAGGAAGAACATGAAAAGCTCAACACATGGTGTGCTAAGCATGCATTGGCAAGGTATTACTTACTCAACTCCATCTCTGATTTTCTTTTGCCACATATTAGAAATTGTAAGACATCCCAAGAGACTTGGGAAACCTTGTCATCATATTTTGCTTCCAACACAAGGGCTAGGAAAAATCAGTTGTGGATTGAATTCACAACACTAAGGAAGCAACCTAAGCAAGCAGTTTCAGAATTTGTAACCAAGATTAAAGATGTAGCAGATCAGTTAGCAAACATAGGAGAAGAGATTGAAGAAGAGCAGATTGTAAGGCAAGTGATCAATGGGATCAAGGCTGATGACAAATGGGAAAGCTTCACTACTGCCATGGATCTTTACATGGACATGCACACTCCAGATCTTACAACTCTCATGGGACAATTGTTCACTCATGAAGCAAAGCTCAACAAGAATGGAGATACATCCAAAGGTAATAACTCTTCTGCCTTATACACTGATAAGAAGTCTAAGGACAAAGGTAAAAGCAAGAAGATGGAAGATGAAGGCTCTACCTCCCAAGCCAACTATGCAGGGAGAGGTAGATCTTCAAGAGGAAGGGGCAGAGGAGGTAAGCAAGGTAGGGGGAGAACCTATAACTCCTCACCATGCAACATTTGTGGTTTATCAAATCATACTACAGATGAGTGTTTCAGGAACTACAAGAATCAGAGAGGAAGAGGATACCAAAGAGGTGGATACTCATAGTCAAGAGGCAGATTCAACCATCACCAAGGCTACAACAACAACTACAACAACAATTACAACAATAATTACAATGGCAACTACCAAGGAGGTTGCAAATCCAGAAAGGATTACAACAACTACACAGAGGAGCAGGATGACTCTCTTCTGATCATGAATATGACTTCAAAGTTAGGTACAAATGATGACCACCTATTCTACATTGACTCAGGGTGCTCAAATCATGTGGCTGGCAATGTAGCATTACTCTCTGATCTTGAGGAACCAAAAGGTAAGCATCAAGTCCAAACAGGTGATGATACAAAGCATTCAGTAGTTAAAGTTGGAAATGTTAAGACTTATGATGGAAATCAGAATTTGTTGAGTAGGGTACTCTATGTACCAACCATTACCAAAAACTTGATGAGTGTTAGACAGATTGTGGAGAAAGGTTTGTAGGTTAGATTCAACCAATATGGAGCATTTGTGGAGGATCCAAGACATGGATTCAAGAGGATAGCTAAAGGAGAAAAAACAGGTAGACTATTCACTTTTGAGTTAGAAGACACAAAGAATATTGCACTATACAGTTATAAGGATCAAACACTTTCAGAGATTGAGATTTGGCACAAAAGATTAGGACATATAGGGGAAAGAACCTTGAAGCAAATGTGCAGGGACCAATGTGTGCTTGGGATACCTAATGTATCCAAGCAACATATGATATACAAGTGTGGTGCTTGTCAATTTGGGAAGTCACACAGATTACCTTTCTCAAGGAAAGGATACATGAAGACTACCTAGAGCTTGTCCACACAGATGTATGGGGACCAAGCAAAGACCCCTCAGTCTCAGGATCAAGGTACTATGTGTCTTTTATTGATGATTATAGCAGATGGACTGTATTGTACTTTATGAAACACAAGGATGAGGTATTTAACTGCTTTAAAAAATATCTTGCACTAGTTGAAAATTAGACAGGAAGAAATTTGAAGAGGCTAAGGTCAGATGGAGGAGGTGAGTACTTCTCCAATGAATTTGAAAACTTCTTGCGGGACAGAGGCATCAAAAGAGAAATAACCACAAGGTATTCCTCCTGAACAGAATGGGGTAGCTGAGAGAAGAAATAGGTTAATTGTGGAGACAACTAGGTCTATGTTGAATGAAAAAAAGTTACCTAACTATCTATGGGCAGAAAGTGTTTCTACTGCCACTTACCTCATAAACAGGTTACCATCTAAGTCTCTTGATGGTATGACACCCTATGAAGCATGGCATGGGAAGAGACCCTCAGTTGACCATTGCAAAATATTTGGATGTGTAGCATATGTACACATTCCTTCTCAGATAAGAGGTAAGCTAGACCCAAAGGCTGAAAAGTGCATCTTTATTGGGTATGATTTAAATTAAAAAGGTTACAGGTTTTATAACCCTACCAATAAGGGATTCATGGTAAGCAGAGATGTTGTCTTCGATGAAAATGATTCTTGGTATGAGAATGAATGCAGGAAGGTTAAACTACCCTATGATTTGGAAGAGGGATTTCCAAAACTTGCAAAGGAGGAACCTACTCAGAATGAAGACTCAAGTTCAGATGATGAAGACACTATCAACCTTGAAGAGTTCAAGGCATGGAAGTCCAAGGGCAAAATGAAGATGAAGAAACTTGAAGACATACCTGAATCTTCAACTCAACCATTTAGAAGATCACAAAGAGAAAGCAAAAAACCTATCAGATATGGGTATGATACATCTCTTGTTACTAAACATTCAATTTATCTTGCCAAAGATTTGTTAAATGAAGAACCAGGGTCATATGAAGAAGCAATAACTAAATCAGAATGGAAAGAAGCTATGAATGAGGAGATTGAAGCACTCAAGGAGAGTGACACATGGGAGTTAGTACCTAAGAAGGACTCCATGAAGGTAATAGGATCCAGATGGATCTATAAACTGAAAAGAAATTCTGATGGCACAATTAATAGGTACAAAGCCAGATTGGTAGCAAAGGGTTTTGCACAAACCCAAGGCATTGACTATGAAGAGACATTTTCTCATGTGGCCAAGATGCCAACAATCAGAGTGTTGGTAAGTGTGGTTGCATCAAAAAATTGGAATATGTATCAATTGGATGTCAAGAATGCTTTCTTGAATGGATGGATTTTAGAGGAGGTATATATGTCACAACCTCCTGGCTATGAAGACCCTAAGAAGGTAACATATGTTTGCAAATTAAAAAAGGCTTTATATGGATTGAAGCAGGCACCTAGGGCATGGAATTATAGGTTAACCACATACCTCCAAGACCAAGGTTTTGTCATGAGCAAGGCAGACACTTCTCTATTCATCAAGAGAAGTAATTCAGAGGTAATATATCTTTGTGTTTATGTTGATGACATCATCATTACAGGTAATGATGTCAATGGAATCAGATATATCAAGAGTCAAATGATGAAGGAGTTCAAGATCAATGATCTTGGTCTATTGAAGTATTTTCTAGGGCTTGAATTAGTTTACACTAATTCAAGTATATACATTACTCAGAAAAAATACATATAGGATATGTTGAAAAAGTTTCACTTGCAGGATGCCAAAGTAGCAAGCACTCCAATAGAGGTAAACCTAAAACTAAGTGCTCATGAAGGTGATGAAGTCAATGACATTACAGGTTATCAAAGTATGGTGGGTAGCTTGAACTATGCTACTTTAACAAGAATTGATATTGCATATGGAGTTAGTGTGCTAAGTCAATTTATGCACAAGCCAAGGATACCTCACTTAGAGGCTGCCAAGATAATCTTGAAGTATCTCAAGGATACACAGAACCATGGTTTGTATTTCCCTTACACTTCAGATATTGACATAAAAGTCTATTCAGATGTAGATTGGGCAGGATGCAAGGATGATAGGAGAAGCACTTCTGGATACATTTCTTTTGTAGGTGACAAACCAATTTCATGGTCTGCAAAGAAGCAACCAACTGTGGCATTGTCTTCTACAGAGGCAGAGTATAGAGGACTGGCTAATGCCACACAAGAAGCAATTTGGATTAAGCTTTTGTATACAGAATTGGGATTATATACTAGGTCACCCATTATCTTTGGAGATAATACAAGTTCTCTTCACCTTGCAGCTAATCCTATCTATCATGCTAGGACCAAACATATAGAGGTCCATTATCATTATGTGAGAGAGAAGTTGATAAGCAAGGACATTCAACTAACCTATGTATCAACCAACATGCAGTGTGCAGATTTGTTGACTAAACCTTTGGATGGAACCAAACTTTGCAGGTTCAAAGCAATGATTGGATTACAAGATATACATGAAGTTTGAAGATGAAGACCAAGCCAAAATGTTTGGCTTGAGGGGGAGCTGTTGGTGTGAATTACAAGCCTACACATTTGGCTTAAAGGATGCATTGAAGTCTATACATACATGAAGAAGCATAGGAACATATGCTAGTGGCTAATTACTACTTTATCTCATTGTAAAAGTCAAATTGACTTGGAATCTTTTTGTAATCACCTACCAAAATGATTCGTGGAAAAGTTAGCTGTTTGATTGAAGGAATATCTCCTAGTATGTAGGAGCTTGATTATAGGGAGCCAAAAGTTTGAATTTGAATTCAAACTTTTACCCATCTCTTATAAAAACAGACATGGGAAAGTGGCGGGTAGACATCATCACTCCCGAGCTTCTCATTATTGATTTTGAGTGTGTGTGAGGCCTACACTCTAGCCTACACCTCTCTATACCATTAGGCAATGTTATTCATGCCAATGGAGTTGTATACAAATGTTCATTAATACATACATTCATATTGTTCATCTCTGAGTTCTCTGTGAGACTACTCAAAAGTCTCTCAACTTGTGAAGGGCATATCTCAGTCAATTCTTCATCAAATTCAGTGATTCAAAGCTTGTTGGATTCAGCTTGAAGTAATCTACATGATGTCAAAGTTTGAAGAGATTCTATTCAGCCATTTCAGAGAAATCTGTGTCGAGGTGATCTCTGGTCATTTTCTGCTATAGTCCTAAAAAGTCGGGGGTATAGCTTAACTTGCTAAATTGATTTCTCTAAGCATAGTTTATCTTTTTACATCATTACACTTGGAATAGTTAGCTTACTAAGCTAATTAGATACTCCTAAAAGGAATTTTTCCAATTCCTACTATGCTGGTCATACTGAGCAAAATACCCAGCAGGTGTCAAGACATAAATAGAAGGTTTTCTAGAGTTTGTGAGTTTCAGAGTTATCTGTTTTGACTGAATCATTGCACAAATCATTTCCAAAGTACATAGGACATTTTAAAGAGGGCTGGTACAAAGCAGGTTTTAGCAGTACCTACTCAGTCTCTTGGAGCATCCATCCATCTTTCCCAACAGATTATTCTATCATAGTGTTGGATCCTTCCTGGCAGCAAATAGTTATTGACATACAAAAACCCCTTTTACATCTAGCAGAGGTGCTTGGGCAGGCTCTTTGTGATATACACTAGACTCGTTCAAAGGCTGGAGGGGGTGTGCATTGAGGGAGGGTAGAACCTTGCATCATCGAAAGGGGGAGGAAGAAAAATTCATGGGGGCATGCATCGAGTAGAGAAATAGGTATGGAAGCGTGGTTTCTTTTGGATGAAGGCCATGGCATGGAGTTTGACATGCCATCTTCATCTTTTGTGAGTCGTTGAGGGAAGCATTGGTAGTGTGGCTCCATCTCAGCATTTGTGTTCTCACAGTTTCTCTATAGGATTGAAGATATTTTTTTCCTCATTGGAGTGTGGTTTGTTTGGAATACAAGGACACCACACCTTGTATAGATATGTATCCACTTTAAGAGATCATATATTTAGCTCAATATCAAATGAAGGGGAAGTACAACCTTCTCCTTTGACTATGGTTCTGACACCTATTGGAGGAACTAAGAAATATTCCGATCAAGTAGATAGAACCAGACTAGTTCAAGTAGTGTTGAAGGAGATAAAAGAGAGTCCAAAGGAGGTGAATTGGGTAGCCTGTTTGCTTATACAAATTGAAGTTTCCTCGCTCAAGGGTCGTCTGCTGCTCTTATCACTCATCATCAGAAGATCAAAAATTCTGGGAGAGCCAACCGTGTGGGAAGGAGCCAAATTTCCCCTCTCAAAATTGGATCTAACCAAGTTTGCACGTGAACATGGAAAGAGAGGGAGTTCTTGTATCAAGAACTCACTCATTGGAGTGAAGGACGACTGTCACATGCACAAGCATCTGAGAGAGTTCTTGCAAGAAAATATAAAGGTATCCCAAGTCCTTGATCGAGTGGTGGTACCTCACCTAGAATCTCCCCGTATATCAGCTGGCAATGTTCGCATGGTTAGTAGATCTGACAATGGGTGGAGCTGGCTATCTGTTAAGTTCAAAGAGATTTGCGCAAATAAATTCATTAAAGCTCGCAAAGGAGATTGCCTCCTGAATTGATCAAGGTCATTTGGGGCTCACATAATCTCAAACATTGCCATCTATCAGGCGATTCTTTTAAGGGCATCAATAAAAGGAGACTTCCATTGATCTAGTGTTAGAAATGAAAAAATATTAGAAGAAAGACAGGATGAAAGTGTAAGGAGAACCCGATTGAAAATCTGATGGACTTGATGGAGCCTTGCTAAGTACATTTGTGAGAGAAAGATTTAGAGGTGTGAAGATCAAGCAACAGAAAAAGACCTGGATCCATTTCCAAGGAGTATTGTGTAGGTATCTACATCCAATCGACGGGGGTGTTCTTTGTTGGGCATGGATAGGTGTTGGATTAGGGAGAACATTTGGGAAACAAGAGTCCTTCCAAGGGGACATAAAATCAGAGGGAGTGGGTGAGTCTCTCTATCTCTCTCTATGGTGTTTTTTTTGCCTACTTCTTCATGTATGTAGGTGTGTAGAGGGCATCAAAGGGAGGTTTTTGTAGCTTTTTTAAGATATGCAAGGGATGTGAAGGCATTGGGGGTACTCTTGTGGAAGGAAATATGAAAGGTATTTCCCTTGAGTATGTGATGTCATTCTTCATGCTAATGCGATTCATAGGGTTGGTGGAATATTCTCTCTGAGGAATTCGGGTGGGATAAGGATTTAGCAAAGAAGATCTAGTGTTTCAGTCCAAAAACTAGTCGTTCTAACCTAGTTGTGGACGTGTGTAAAGGAGTTTAGTACTCCCATGCGACCTTATGGTGTGGTAACAATACTTGCAAGTTCAACTGTGTTAGTGGAGAAGTCGAGCAGATGAGCTATGCTTCCCTAACTTCATGATGATCGTGACTTTTCGGCTACAAATGCAGACCATACGTCTTCCCCTTTCTTTTGTCTAAATGGAAACAAGGTTTAAAATAGGAGGGCTATGTCAATGGTGGGAGTTAGTATAAAAGAGTGGGATTGAAGTCACGTACTTCACCTAGAAACTTCAATTGATAAGTCCATGTTCAACTATCTTACTTTGGAAATTATCTTTATGCAAGGATCCGAATGTGAACTTTTGCAGGAGTAAATTAGGGAGTTAATGTTTACTAGGTTTTGATCTTATTCCTCGAGCTGACTCAGTATTTCATGAAATTTTCTATAGATATGTACTTTGTGACTGTCGTGTGTGTAAAAGTACGATATTGAAGAGTGGGTATGTGTGTGAAAGAGAGGAAGAGATAAAGTGGGAAAGAGAGAGTGGGAAAAGGGGGGTGAGTGTGTGCAAGTTTATGCATAAGAGTGCAAGTCTATGTGCATGTGGGTGTTAGTGCAAAAGCAAAGGGGGGGGGGAGGAAGAGGAGAGAGTAGGTGAAGTAGGAAGGGAAAGTAAAAAAGGAAAGAGAAAGTATGTGTGAGTGCATGAAAGAGAAAGTGGGAGAAAAGAGAGAAAGAGTAAAGAGAGAAAGAGTAAAAGAGATATTGTTATATCAATATACATTCATTTTTTATCTTCACTTTGCTCTTCTCCTATTTCCCTGTATCATTTTCTCTAAGATCCATAAAGCAAGTTGTTTCTCACTTCTCAAAGATTCAATGCTTATTAGTAAGCTCTCATTTTAAAGGTGGTAGTCTCTAATTTTTACATCGTTTAATTCATTTGAATGTGAGAAAAAAGGTTTTTATGGTCTCAGGGTCTACCTTTGCACATCCCTGAAAAGTCGAGATCACCATCTATCAATGCTAATCTTGTAATTAACACATAGCTTCTTGATAAGTCCAACTATTATGCATTATAGCAACTTAACCCTATTAGCGACCATCCTTTGAAAGGATTTCAGCCAATTGTAATCAGTCTTGGAAAACTGAGCATTACAAGATGCATGATTCATCCATAAATATCAAGATTCTTGAAATAGTGAATGTGAAAATATATTATTTTGAATCTAACTTTTCTCAATGACATTCCTAAGCATATAGGGTATTTTATTGCATTAATTTTAACCTCATAAGGTGTATTAGTCTCTCCAAAAGCAAAAGGTCTAGTCTTGTGTTAGCTGGTTCGATCAAACTTCAACACTTTACAATACGAATTTCTACTACTCAAACCTCTCCAAGTATTCATAGATTTTCATGGACATATCGCATCCATATATGGGATATATGGCATCCATGGGATCCAAGGATACATGGAATCTCTAGAAATATACTTCGAAATAATCATTTTGTGGGGATTCGGGGACATATGGGATACCTAGATATGTAGAAGGGTTTAGTTCATGGGATAGGTGGTGCTTTGGATCCATTTTCCTCCTTTTGTTGTAGACTTCCTTGAGATCCTCTCAATGTATCTTGTGTGGATAAAGTCCTATTTTTACATTCTTCTTATTGATGAAACCTTTTTTCATTGTAGTAACAATATTCTTCTTCCTTGTTGTTGTAGTTGTATCTCCTATTGTTATCTTAAGTTGTTGTAACCTTCTTCTCTCGTTATGCCATGTCCTACTTGAAAGAAATGGAGAGAGTACATATGAAATGGCTTTGGGAAGTTCTTATCATTCCATTTGGATGGCACTTTCGAATCCCTTAAATTATAGCCTGTATACATGTATGTTTTAATGCAAAAGAAAAAATACAATTGATGATGTTTGCAACTGTAAGAAAAAGTTTTTTTCCTATGAAAGAGAAGGGAAAAACTTTACATAAATGAGACCCAAATCACATTGGGATTTTTCTCCCCTCTTTCTCAACTACACATGATAACAAAACTTCCTAAGATTGAGGGAAAATTGTGTTCAAGCTTTATGGGGAAAAGTGCCATGGTAATAGGTAGGTTTGTCAAAGAGGGGTGCTAAAAGCCTCCTACTCTATGTATCCTTCCCAAAATCCATGCTTGAAAATTGTGTCGAATGGTTGAACCAACTACTCAGTGCATTTGTCTCTCTTTGGAGTTTTTCTTTCAGGTAGAGCAAATTGCTCCTCCTTGCTATGCATACAGAAATTGGAGATGGTGTCCTCTCTACCCAAAATTGAGGCACCTTGTAAACATGTATGTGAAGAATATATTTTGGGCAAAATGCAATGTTCATGCTTCCCAAAAGATGGTTCAATTTGAGCAACCCATAAATTGCAACTTGTTGATAGTGATGTATGTGGTCCTATGCAGACTCCTTGTTTTGGGATCTACCTTTACTTCATGAATTTTACTATTTGTTTCTCCAAGCATGCATGGATGTGTCCATTGGAAGCAAAGTTGAAAGTGTTTATGTGCTTTAAAGAGTTTTTGGTTATGGCTGAAAATCTATTAGCATGTAAATTGGATACCCTCCGTTCTGATTGAGGGGGAAATGCATGTCTTCTAATTTTAATGCATTTTTACCTCAGTGTGATATAAAAACTCAGTGTACAGTGCTGTATACACCTCAACAAAATGGGTTTGATGAAAGAAAGAAAATTTCTCTCATGGAGGTGGCAAAGTGTATGGTCAAAAGTCAAGCTTTACCACATAGGTCTTGACTTGAGGTTGTTATGTGTGCATCATATGTACTTAACAGGCATCCCACCAAAGCACTACAATCTATCACTCCATATGCGGCTTGGCATGGTCACAAGCCATTTATCATTCATCTGCATGTATTTGGTTGTCTGGCATATGCATTGGTGCCTAAACAACAATGCAAGAAATTGGATGATAAAGCAATAAACTGTATTTTTGTTGGGTACAATTCTAAAAGCAAAGGCTATCGTCTGTATCATCCAGAGATTAAACACATTTTGGTTAGGCATGATGTTGTTTTTGTGGAAGATGCAATTCAATCATTACTTTCATGTACCAAGGAGACTTTGAAGGGCTTTGCTGTGCTGAACAAGAGGAGCAAGGAGGAGATGGAGGGAGAGAGAGAAGAGGAGATACGTGCAGACATGCATGGGATCCTCGAAACCCACATAATGATCTCTCTTGAGGCAATGCTCTATATATGATGTATATGTATGAATATAGGGATAAGGTCACATGATCATTACATCCCCAACAATCTCCCACTTAAGGGTCAATGTGAACATAAGTGGAAAATATACAAAGAATGATGTAGGAATATACACTAATGTACATGAAGAGTGTGGATCTCAACCCATACAAATCAGCCTATACCAATTGCCTCGGACAAGCTGTATCCATGCACCTCAAATTGCTCTAGACTTTATAAGAGTTGGTCTCATATTTGACTGATGCAAGAACTGATGAAGTTCCTCCAAAGCTCCCACTTGCTCTATGCCTGTGTCAATCATCGAAGTAGAAATGCTCCAATAGCAACTCCAAGTGCAAATGCTCCAATAGCGACTGCAATGTCTGGTCTTGAGCATAACAACTCGTACATCAGGCTCTCGAATGCTGATGAAACATGTGCTATCCTGGCTAACCTAATCATGTCAGCCATGCCTATATCGAAGTCAACCATGCCTATATCCAAGGCATCCAAAGCACCATCTTCAAGACCAACATGTCTTGACATATCTGTGTCAACATCTGGCATGAGCGAATCCAAGAATGAATACATGATCACTAGCTCATCAACATCTAAATTAGTCATCCTCTCAACGAAGGATGTGTCTAGTTGTGCACCCTAGGAGTTAGTATGCTCTCGCATACACTATGTATCATAAGATCTATTATGCTCTACCAAACCAAGTGTATCATCATGCTCCACATGAGCTAGTTTCACAGCATCAACACCAAGATCAAACTGATGATCAAACTCTAACTGAGTATCATCACAATGCTCTACATGAGCATCCACATCATGCTCTAAAGCATCCAACTGATCATCTGACATGTGCTCCATAAGAGCATCCACATGGTCAATAAAATCATGCTCTATATAAGCATCATGAGCATCGAAAACATGTCACGAGGAAGGAGATAAGAAAGAGAGCTCACACACACACACTCTCACTCTCAAGGAGAAACACACACACATATTGAGGCAAGGAAGAATGATCTTGTTGTTGTTGTTCTTCTTCTTCTATTACATAAAAAGGAATGTACAAGAATGACCTAAAAACAAGAATACAACAAGTGCAATATATAAAGATCAGTTCATAAGGAAAAATCTAATGTCCCCGAATGAGTGAGTTGGCAAGTAAAAAATGTGCCATCACTCTTGGTAGATAAATCTAATAAAGCTCAATGAAGTACCCCTGACATATACCGGCGTGACCACTATACATGTCAGAGAAATGAAAAACTAATACGTGTCATCTTGGATCATCACATGTTGAGCTTGATATCTCAACAATCCCCCTCAAGCTCAACATCATGTCCTCTAATCCAAGCATCTTCCGAAACTTCTTCAGCTTCTCTACTCCAAGTGCTTTAGTGAAAATATCAACAACCTGTTCATCTGTTCTCACATAAACAAGATCAATATCACCTTCCAATACCTTCTCTCTGGTGAAGTGATAATGTACCTAGATATGCTTCATGCTAGCATGGAAAATAGGATTCCGTGCTAACTATATGCTACTAAGATTATCATAATAAATAGTGATAGGCTTTTGCACTTCCATACCTAAATCTGCAAGTAGCATTTCTAGCCATGATGCCTCACATGCTGCCATTGCAGCATCTCTATACTCAGCCTCTGTACTCGACAAAGCAATAGTGGGTTGCTTCTTGCTGCTCCATGTAATAGCTCCGCTCCCAAGTGAGAATAGAAAACCACTAGTAGATCTTCTATCTGGAATGCTACCAATCCAATCTGCATCGATGTATCCATAAACCTGAAAATCTACACCAACCTCATAAAACAATGCATAATCCAAAGTAGCACTCACATAACGTAGAGTGTGCCTCAAAGCATCCAAATGTGGCTTCCTTGAAACCGGCATAAACTGAATTTCAAGTCCAATAGTGTAGCTAAGATTAGGCCTCATAGTTGTGAGATATATCAAGCTCCCCACAATTTTCTTGTACATAGTAGCATTTTCCAATGCTTCACCTGACGTAGTATCTAACTTCAAATTCTGATCTAATGGCATAGATCATTAGGGGAAAAGTGAGCCCTGGATGGGCCTTGTAAGGATCCCTAATGTTTAGGGATTAAAATTAATTTTTGTGGGATTAAGGAGAGATTCTAAACCACTAGTGGTATTTTTGAGCTCTCAAAATTCATGAAATCGTAGCCATTAGATGCTAAAAATCAATGGTTGAAGTTCAAATGGAAGGGTGGCGAAAACGCAATGATTGCTTCTACGTGGAAGGACGGACCCATCATGGGCTAAGGCTCTGTAAAAATTAGGAGCGTCGGATCTAGCCAAGATCGAAGGGATGGCCGCATTTGGCGCTGATCCTTCTTGGGAAGCCATGAGAAGCGTCCGATTTACCTCCAATCTAAGGGAGGAGAACAAGACCTATAAGTGGAAAGGTGCAAATCGCCATGGGCCATCCGATCAAGCTCTGATCCAAGCACATACAACAAAAGGTGCATTTTTAAGCTAGAATCAAGCCTAGCCATTGGATGAGATCCATGATCCAAGGGCCTCAAATGAAAGGCGCCTTTTCCCAACGGCTATTCACTGCAACCACACGATTTAAGCTCCATTCAATGGCTAGGATTGCATTGTGCCTTGACTTTTGCAAAAGAACATAAGCCCTTGGATCTTTGAGGCCATCCAAAGGTAGATAAGCATTCGAAAACTTTTCCAAACAACCCACACCATAGAAAACCACGAATTGGGGCTGTTTTCAAGCCTTTGACTAAGAAAAAACCATGGAAACCTATGCCTTGTTGATATATTTAGGTAGTGATGTGTGTGAACACACTAGAGACTGCCGGGGCACTTTTTTCCCTCTTTAGGAGGTTTCTTTCCCCCGGCTTTTATATACGCCTATTGCCCTAATGGGCTACTTATCTTTGTACATTCTCTAGTAATACATTCAGTATTGTGTGTTTGTGCTCCAAGCTTCTTCTTCTTCCTTGTGCTGTTCACGTGCTCCTGCAGACGTCTAACTCCAACAATTGGTATCAGAGCAGGTCATCGCTTCATCTAGGGCGCCGTCGACACTCCTCCGTTTGCAGTCTCAGAATCGCACAAATTTTGGTGAGCATACTCAGCGTGTTTCGGAGATCAACACAGCTTTGCTGTGTGGTGCCGAAATCGCGATCTGAGCTCGTTTCGGCCTCCGAACGCACTATCGTAACGCTTGTGCAGGCTATTTTGTCTTTTTGTGCCAAAGGTATATACCAGTTTCTGTTCGCCAGTTTAAGCGTCTCGAAGTCTGCTACAGGTCTAGCAAAACTCGTCTGGGCAGTTCTGTTCAACTTTTTGAGATACAGTCAATTTTCTGCATCAAGGTATTTTAGTCACTAGCCATGGCTGAAAGCAATGATGTATTCCGTATGTTGGCTGTTGAGGATAAGTTGGATGGTACCAACTACCCATTATGGGCTTATATGATGCGACATGTTTTGGTTGCAAAAGGATTGTGGAACATTGTGCAGGGTGTTGAAAGACGTCCTGTTACACCTGTAACGACAAGTACTACAAATACAGGTGCTGGAGCTGATGAAGATGGTATCGAAGATATTATTCCGCAGATTCCTGTTCGTGCTGCTGTTTCTGTTGCACCTACTATAGAGCAAATTTTTTGGGATGGCAGAGATGCCCAGGCACATGCATTGATAGCTTTGTCTGTCAAACGTGCCATTATTCCTCATATTCGCTCTTGTAGAATAGCTAGGGATGCTTGGGATACACTTACCACATTGTACCAAGCTAGGAATGAGGCTCGTGTTGCTTACCTCCAAAAACAGTTGGAGAGTGAGCACATGAATGAAGGTGATTCTATGGACAGTTTCCTAACGAAGATCAAAGATTTGAAGGAACAGTTGATTTCTGCTGATGAGGTTATACCCAGATAGCTCACTTGTGCAGACCGTTCTGAATGGTCTTCCTGATTCATATCAGAGTTTTGCTTCTACTCTTTAGTTGATGATGAAAGGCAATCCAAATGCCTTATCATTTGAGGAGTTAGTCTCTGTTCTGTTGCAGGAAGATCAGTCCAGGCAGAACAGGTCCATTATGCGTGTTGCAGATCAAGCTTTCATGGCTAGTCAGAAGGGCAAAGGAAAATGGAACTCTTCTACTAGTAAGTAGAAATCTGCAAATGCTGCACATTCGAAGAACCAAGATAAAGATGAGAAGAAATCAGAAAAGCAGAAATTGTTTTGCAAGTACTGTAAAGGAAACGATCATATCATAAAGAACTGTCCAAAACTGGCTGCAAAAGAGGCAAAGAAAAAGGAGGCTGGAATGGTTGTTGCAGAAGCCTCTACACCAAAAATAGAATCTCCTAATCTTGTGCAGGAAGAAGAATGGGCATTTACTACTGTTTGCAGTTTTGACCCATCTTCTCATGAGCAGTGCATGTCTGCAGTGGACTCAGATGTTTGGTACTTTGACAGTGGGGCGACCAAACATATTACCTCGTAGCACAGTTTCTTCTCTTCACTCGAGCCTGCCCCTACAGGGAATACTGTCACATGCGCCAACAACTCCTCTTATCATGTTATGGGAGTTGGTAAGATCATTCTGACTACTGCTCATGGTAGTTCTTTCACCTTGTCAGATGCCTTATTTGTGCTAGGGATCAAGAAGAATCTGTTATCAGTTTATGCATTAGCCAAGATTGGCTTGGTTGTGAAATTCGTTGATGACAGGTGTACAGTTCATGATCTATCAAATGGCGATGTGATTATTGCTTCTGGCATTTTATGTCGTGGGCTGTATAAGCTCATAGACTATGAAAGATCTGTGAATGATTCGGCATGTGCAGTTCATGATTCTCAGGCTATGTCAGATGCAAAGCTTTGGCATGCACGCTTTGGTCATCTGAATTTTGCTAGTTTGCTACACCTGCAGAAATCTGATATGGTGTCTTCTTTGCCCAAGCTTGAGGCACCTGGAAAACATGTATGTGAAGGCTGTATTTTGGGCAAAATGCAGCATTCCTCCTTTCCAAGAGATGGATCAATTCGGGCTACACAGAAATTGCAGCTTGTACATAGTGATGTCTGTGGTCCTATGCAGACACCCTCTTTTGGGAATTACCTTTACTTTGTGACTTTCATTGATGATTTTTCCAGGCATGCATGGGTATATCCACTCAAAGCAAAGTCCGAAGTGTTCATGTGCTTTAAACAGTTTTTGGTTTTGGCTGAAAATCTGTCAGCATGTAAAATGGGCACCCTCCGTTCTGATCGAGGGGGGGAATATATGTCTTCTGATTTTAATGCATTTCTGGCTGAACGTGGGATAAAACACCAGTGTACAGTGCCGTATACACCTCAACAGAATGGATTTGCTGAACGAAAGAACTGGTCACTCATGGAGATGGCGAGGTGCATGGTCAAGAGTCAGGCTTTACCACATAGTTTCTGGCTTGAGGCTGTCATGTGTGCAGCATATGTACTGAACAGGTGTCCCACTAAACCACTACAGTCTATCACTCCATATGAGGCTTGGCATGACTGCAAGCCATCTGTTGCTCATCTGCGTGTTTTTGGTTGTTTGTCATATGCATTAGTGCCTGAACAACATCGTAGAAAATTGGATGATAAGGCAGTAAAATGTATTTTTGTTGGGTACAGTTCTGAAAGTAAAGGCTATTGTCTGTATCATCCACAGACTAAACGCATTCTGGTTAGCCGTGATGTTGTCTTTGTGGAAGATGCTATTCAGCCATTGCTTTCATGTACTAAGGAGACATCTGTTAGCTCCAAAGACATGTATGATACGTTGATGCCTCTTTTTACAGGTGGACAGTCTAGTGCTGGTCCTAATGAGGCAACTTCTCAACCTTTGCAGGTTTCATATGATGATGCAGACCATTCTATTTCTGATGCAGATTTACATGATGCACTTGTTGATGAGAGAGCTGATATTGATCAGGCAAAAACTATGCCAAAATGGTTGGTGCAGACTTTACGTGACAGCAAATTAGATGCACCTTTGTCATATCGTACTCGCTCAGGCTCTCATAGTGCCTCCTTTGCATCAGATTGCTATGCTATGGCTGCGTCTAGTCTCTGTGATGAGAATGAGCATGTTTCTTTTGATGAAGCACAAAATTCAGAAAATTGGATGGCTGCCATGCAATCTGAATATGATGTTATAATGAAGAATGGTACATGGTCTTTATGTGACTTGCCTCCTGGCAAGAAGGCCATTGGCACTAAGTGGGTATACAAGCTGAAGCGTAAACCTGATGGTACAGTTGACAGGTATAAGGCTAGGCTTGTTGCAAAGGGTTATGCGCAAGAAAGAGGCATTGATTTTGATGAGACCTTTGCACCTACATGCCGTATGACTACTGTTCAGAGCATTTGTGCACTTGTAGCCCATCATGGTTGGAATGTACATTAGTTGGACATTAAAACAATATTTCTGAATGGTGACTTGCATGAAGAAGTGTATGTTTTTCAGCCCCGTGGCTTTGTGCAAAAAGGGCATGAAAACCAGGTGTGCAGGTTAAAGAAGGCATTATATGGTTTAAAGCAAGCACCACGTGCTTGGTATGAGAAGATACATGCCTATCTGGTTGCACATGGTTTTGACAACAGTCCAACTGAAAGCACCTTATATGTTAAGCATGCTAATGATGTGCTTCTGATCATTGTTGTCTATGTTGATGACATGCTGCTCACTGGTCCTATTGAGAAGCATATTGCTGATTTCAAAGCTGATTTGCATGCCTCATTTGAGATGTCTGATTTGGGGCATTTGCATCACTATTTAGGCATTCAGTTTATGCAAGTTGATGGTGGAATGGCATTGTGTCAAATGAAATATATTGACACATTATTGCAGTGTTTTGGCCTTGAAGACTGTAAGCCTATTGCCACTCCTATGGAGACAGGTTTACGATTGAGTCTTCATGATGCTGGAGATGCATTTGATGCTGTTCTCTATGAGCAGGCTGTTGGATGCTTGATTTACTTATGCATTACTCGACCAGATATTCAGTTTTTTGTCTCACAGATGAGCAGGTTTATGCATTGCCCAAGAGTCACACATTGGAAGGCGGTTAAGCGCATCTTTCGCTACTTGAGTGGTACTCGGCTACTTGGGTTGTTTTATCCCAAGGGTGGATCACTACCGCTAGATTTGCATGCTTTTTCTGACTCTGATTGGGCTGGTTGCTATGACACTCGTGTGTCCACGAGTGGTCTTTGCTTCATGCTTGGTAGCTCATGTATATCTTGGTTGAGCAAGAAGCAGCCTACTGTGGCCACTTCCAGTTGTGAGGCTGAGTATAGGGCAGCTTTCACAGCGACTGTTGAGTGTGTGTGGCTCAGACGCCTTATGGCTGATTTGGGTGTTGGCCAGTCTTCTGCCACCACCATCTTCACTCACAGTCAGAGTGCATTGGCAGTTGCGAGGAACCCTGTGTTCCATGCTCGCACTAAGCACATTGAGGTGCATTTTCACTATGTCAGGGAGAGGTTCTCTGCTGGGGAGATCAGCTTTGCATATGTGCCCACGCAGGAGAACATTGCAAACCTCTTTATGAAGGCTCTGCCTAGGGAGAAGTTTGAAGCTTTCCGCAAAGCTTTGGGCTTACTTCTTTTTGTGGAGTGATTTCCACATAGCTTGGCACTTCCTTATACATGAGTGCCAGCTGCTTGTTCACTGCATCACTCCGAGGGGGGATTTGTTGATATATTTAGGTAGTGATGTGTGTGAACACACTAGGGATCGCCGGGGCACTTTTTCCCTCTTTAGGAGGTTTTTTTCCCGCCGCTTGTATATACGCCTATTGCCCTAATGGGCTACTTATCTTTGTACATTCTCTAGTAATACATTCAGTATTGTGTGTTTGTGCTCCAAGCTTCTTCTTCTTCCTTGTGCTGTTCGCGTGCTCCTGCAGACGTCTAACTCCAACATGCCTAGTCTAGTAGTTGAAGAATCTAGACTGTGGCCACTGCCCTTCTCTCATTGGTGGATCACTAATCAGCCCTTAATCTAAAGGGCCCAAAGAGGGTTCATTTTTTCCCCTAATGTATTGGCTTACAATCAGCCATACCATACTTTTGCAGCATGTTCAAGGCATATTGCCTTTGTGACATCCATATATCTGTTTCTGTATGAATAAACTCAATGCCTAAGAAATAGCATAGCACACCAAGATCTTTCATGTCAAATTTCTGCATAAGAAGTTGCTTTACCTCTTTGATGTTTTCTTCATTATCACCACCTACAATCAGGTCATCAACATAAATAGCCACAATCATGATGCCATCATCAGCCTTCCTTGCATATAGTAAATGATCTGCATCATGCATAGAAAACCAAATGTTGGTTAAGTAATCAACAATTCTTGCATGCCATGCATGAGGAGCTTGCTTCAGCCCATACAAAGCCTTTTGCAACTTGCAAACATATTCTGGATGCTTTGAATCTTCATATCCTTGTGGCTGCTCCATATATACTTCTTCCTGTAACTCATCATGTAGGAAAGCATTCTTCACATCCATTTGATGCAGATTCCATCCTTTTGCTGTAGCTAATGCAACAAGTGTTCTGACAGTAGACATTTTACTTCCAAGGCTGAATGTTCCCTCATAATCAATGCCATATGCATGTGCATATCCTTTAGCTACCAATTGTGCTTTATACCTCCTTATGCTACCATCCACATTATGCTTTACCTTGTAACATTTGCAGCCTATAGGTTTCTTTCCTTGCGGAAATGGAACCATCTTCCATGTATCATTCCCATAAAGTGCAGCCATCTCCTCATCCATAGCTTTTTTCCAATCTGCATTTCCAATTGCATCTTCAAAACAAGAAGGTTCAGCATCTTGTATTACCTTGGTCATGTAGGCACAAGCCATATAACTATCATACGTCAATCTTTGGACTGAATTTCGCATCTTCCCAGATCTTCTTGGTCCATGGTCACTTTTCCTTATATCATCTACATGTGCCCTTCTTACTCTTGGAGTCTTCACAGAAGGCAATCCAAGTTCCTCATTAAGACTCTTTCTGAACTACTTGAATCTCCATCACTTGCACATGTTTTACTACCAACGGAAAGCTTTTCTTTACCTTTCTTGGATGTATTTGAATTTTTTGGACTGAAATTTCCATGCAATCTTCCACTCCATGGATTTGAGTTGGAATTATTGCTTGGTGATGCATCCGGTCCACTCAAAACTTGAGATATTTTTCAGCATTCTTTGTCATTTGGTTCAAGATTCAGTCCTTCTTTGCACCTGCATAGAAGCTTGACATTTCATCAAATACCACATCTCTGCTCACCTTCACCTGTCGTGTGAGTGGGTTATAACATTTGTACCCCTTTTGCTCAAGGGAGTATCCAATGAAGACACATTTTTCTGCTTTCGAATCAAGCTTCATCCTCAACTCATTTGGAACATGTACATATGCAATACAACCAAAAACTTTCATATGTGATAAGTTTGGCTTTTTACCTATAAACTTCTCTTTAGGTGTAACTTGATGTACAATAGTAGTTGGAGTTCTGTTCATGATGTATACAGCCATATGCACAGCTTTTGCCTAATAACAATGAGGCATATTATTTTTAGCCATCAAGGCTCTTGCTATTTCTACAATATGTCTATTTTTGTGTTTAACAACACCATTCTGTTGTGGTGTGTACCTGCATGAAAACTGATGTCGAATTCCATGATTTTTAAGAAAATTGTTGAACTCATTTGACATGTATTCACCTCCTCCATCAAATCTTGATGTCTGAATATACTTCCTTGTCTGCTTTTCCACCATAGCTTTAAAATTTTGGAAGTGAGTGAATACCTCACTCTTCTCTTTCATGAAATATACCCACACTTTTCGTGTATGGTCATCAATGAAAGTAACATAAAACCTGCAACCGCCCATAGATGTGGTCTTGCAGGACCCCAAACATCTGTATGTACTATTTCTAGCACATTATCACTAACATGCTTGTCATGTGGAAACACTGATCTTGACTGTTTACCAAATTGACATGCTGCACATACCTTTTGCATCTTTGAAACCTTGAAGTTTGGTAGTCCATGAACGATCTCCTTTGACTGCATCAATTTCAACCTTTGTAGATTTGCATGTCCAATTCGTTTGTGTCGGATCTCTATATCAACAATAACTCCTGGACCTTTTGCAAACATGGATACATTCATTTCAGGAATTTTCACATTTAAGGTGAACATCCTACCCACTTTGTTTCCTTTGGCGATCAATCGTCCACCTTGTTCATATTCTTCTACATCAGCATTGAACCTGTCTTCTAATCCCTGATCAACCATTTGTCCAACAAAAACTAGATTCTTTGTTATGTTTGGAACATGCAGCACATCAGCAAGATGTTTTACCTTCCTGTCCTCCATAGACAATGCTATGTTTCCTGTATGCTCAATAGGATGCGATGTATCATCACCTATTTCAATGTATCCAGGAACTGGCAATTTCTCCAAACTACTAAACCATTCTTCATGACTGGTCATGTGATTTGAAGCACATGAATCAACATACGAGACATTATCATTCGATTTTGAAACACCAGTAGACATCATATTCATCATGTGATGTTGAACCATGAACAGCTTCTCAGAATCATCTGCACTTGTGGATGCATAGTTATTCTGTTGCCTTTTGTTATTTTGATTCTTCAACTTGCAATCACGTTCAAAGTGTCCATGTTTACCACAATTCTAACATCTTTTACTATCACTACCTAAATCATTTCTTTGGAAATTTTTGTGGCGTCTTTGGCTCCCACTACCTTGAAACTATCCTCCTCCTCCTGCATGATTTTGTTGTTGACTTTGGCCTTGGTTACTATTTCCTCTTCCACTTTTGAAACCTCTACCTTTGCCTCTTCCTCTGCCAAAGTAGAATACCTACTCAAAACTAGATTTTCCTTGGGAGTTTGAATCCTCACCAAGATTCTTTACTTCAATAATCAGCATAGATACTAGACAAGCAAAATTTAGAATATTTTCCCTAGTCTGTATAGAAGTTCTAAACTGCTTATATGCAGCTCCTAAACCACGAAGACACACTTCCACCTTATCATCATCATCTACATTCACACCAATAGATGCAAGTGACTCACATATGCTTTTGATTTTCAAGGTGTAGTCACTTATCGGCATGCTCTTCTTCTCCAATGTATGCAGCTCATTCTTGAGTTGCAATTTCCATGCCTTTGTATTGGTCTCATACAATGTGAACAAACTGTTCCAAGCCTCTTTCAGAGCCTTGGCTTCCTGTATGCTAACAGATAGCCAGTACATTACCTTTCATGCTCCTTGATTCCATTCCTCATATGCTCTTAACTGATATGCAATCTGATTCCTTTCTAGTAACTGCATAGCATTTTCATTCTCTCCTTCGATGTACTTCCAGTAGCCTTTTCTCGTCAGGAAATTGTCATTCTGAATCTCCAAGCATGGAAATTATTCTTGTCCAACTTATTACTCATAAGCTGACTCATTCCTTCTACGTTTGCCATTTTTGTAGCAATTCTCAACACCACAAAGCACTACAAGTAGCTTTTCTACTTGAACACTGTCGCACTATGATGTGATAGTTCGATCTCAGAAAAACACAGTTTTTGTGTACCAAAAGTACACGGAATGGCTTGAAATTTCGGATTTGGAATATATGAGTGTTTCCGAACACAACACAAGTTACAATTTCTGAAACTCACCTACTTTTTTTGTGGGCCTCACCTTGCGGGCTCGAAATGGAGGTCCAAATGGCTCTGAAACTTCGATCTGACAAAACTTAGTGAGCCTAAAGGGATAACTCGCAAATTTTTATCGCAAATGGAGGTCATTTGTGGATCGCATTTTCTCCACGACTTGCCACATACTCTTCACCGTCACCTTCTCCACGAGCTCTCTATAGCCACGCTGGCTCTGATACCATGCCACAAGGAAGGAGATAAGAAAGAGAGCTCATACACACACTCTCACTCTCAAGGAGAAGCACACACACAAATTGAGGCAAGGAAGAATGATCTTCTTCTTCTTCTATTACATAAAAAGGAATGTACAAGAATGACCTAAAAACAAGAATACAACAAGTGCAATATATAAAGATCAGTTCATAAGGAAAAATCTAATGTCTGCGAATGAGTGAGCTGGCAAGTAACAAATGTGTCATCACTCTCGATAGATAGGCTGAACTCCCAGTGAGACGAGACTATCTCTCACATGGAGTACCTGCAATGGATACCTAAGCCCAACTTTGGCACCTCTGACAAGCATAAGTCGTCCCAATTGCAACTGAAAATGATGCTTAATGAGGAATGTGTAACATTTGCTCTCCTGTAACTGGCTAACTGAAATCAAGCTCATAGGGAATGAAGGCACATAACATACATGTCTGAGCATAAGTGATGCTCCACTAGGTAGCATAAGGCATACATCTCCTGCACCCTCACTGTCATATATCATACCATCAGGCATGTGCACACATCCATGACTATCACCTAAAAATCAACAAAAGGATACATGATGTGGAGTAACATGAAAATTGGCTAATGCATCAAGCAACCAAGCCATATGTGTACCATCCAATGAACAAGAGGAATCCTTAGAGGAACCATAGGAGAAAGTGATATCACCATCACTAGCGTAATCAACTTCCATAGACTCTCTTGAAACCAATACCTAACCTGCATCACATGCATATCTTTGATGTCATCATTGCATCCGCTCGAACCAATGTCGTCGAGTATGGCCCTCATGACTACAATGCCAACATTGAAGTTGTTGATGTGATCTATGTCTCATATGAGTCAATGGACTCGCATACATATCATGTAGTCTCTGCCATAATGCACTACTCGTTTCCTCATACATCAAAAACTCATATATAGAACCTGCAAGCTATGATCAAATAGTGGAGTTGGCCAATGCATCCATATCCATCCATATGTGGTCAGGCATGTCACGAGGCCTTTGTGCATCTCTATGCACATACAGGTGTAACCCTGCATGAACCATGTATGCCACATTTGAGCTTTCCATCTTGGAAAGTCAGTGCCATCAAATTGAGAAGACACCATGCTTGCAATCCAAGAGAATAGAAATGTAAAAGAGACTAAAAATAATACCCTATCACCAATAGAATCACATTTGCATATCCATATGCATAACTCACATCACAAATGTCTCACTGGAGAGGAAACCATGTGAACCACCTATCACATGATCATGCATCTAGTATGCACATAAAACAATGAGCATAAGCTTACTCATCGAGTCTCCAAATTGTCCAAGTAGATGTGAAAGAATCCTGGAAAAAATATGATAGAGTATCCCCTGTAAATTGAGCAATCAAACAAGATAATCAATAGCAAAAGAACAATGAGTAATCTGTCACCACCTATCACTAATCCAATCAAAGATAATGGCAAATACACATGCCAAAAACTGATGGCAATACATGTCAATACATGGCGATACACCTCCCACTCAAGAATGAATCCTATAAGATGGTCCAATCTCTCACGAATAACCCATGACCAAGTCCAAGTGAATGGAGATAAGCACGATCCAAAGCTATCACAGAAGTATAGAGGATCTACTAGAGTACTCTTCTAGCATATAAAGTTGACAAAATTTTGATAGCATCTCCTGTATAAAATGGACTTTGAACCAAATAAACCATGTGGGAATCACCATCCACATATGCCAAGAATCACACTTACAAATGAGATATCAAATCAATGACCATAGGCTAAAATATATCCAATCAAGGTGACAAACAGATGTGCAACTGAGGCTCCAATCTGGATCATGTACCTGCAAAGAAAACCAAGATACAATTACGAACCAAGATCCAAATCAACTCTCATAAATTATGTGCAAGTGGCAAGTAAATCCATAACCAAGTGGCATAAGCAATATATAGACTACAATGCCACTATACATCCATTGATATATCATTATCAAACTCATGATGACATAAACCTCACAATGTCATGTCACATGCCAAATACGTGACAAGATCATGCTTTACTCTCAAACAGAGTAGGTACCACAATGGTCATACATGGATAATGCCTTCGAGCTCTAAAAATAAGAGCTCGCACACCAAAAAATCTCTCTCGAACAAGTTCCACAACAAAATGAACCTCCAAAAGCAATTGGGATTCTTGTGGTGAAAATATGCTACGTTATGTTTTGTTGTTTCAGAGATGAAAACCTCTTTCTCTTCAGCAAGCTTCAAGAATCTTTTTGAACTACGTAACGATATATAGAACACCTCAATCGGAGGTGCATAGCTCATGATATACACAAAACATGCATGTGCTCTTAATTTCACCTTCACCTACAATATTGTTGCTCTATATTCTACATTTTTGGAAATCTAGGACTCATAATTTGGACTAGCATCTTGTAAACTTGTAGCTTCTTTTTCAAGCTACACACATGAAGTTGAATCACTTGAATCGGACTTGTAAAACTCAAGTTACAGCCCAAAAGTGATGTGATCTCCAAGTAATTATAGATTCGTTTTCTACATTAGTCTACATTTTTTGAATTTTCGATGGTTTAGAACTCCAAACCAGGTTTTGCACCCCGTTGTGAAGTTTTAGTTGGTGGTCTGTCTTAGTTATGCACAAAACTTTGAAACACACCAATCCGAGCTTCCTACCTCGAGTTATGGCCAAAATACCGAACATCTATTGAGAGGTGCCGACCTACACATTCACTCTTGTGACCTAAGCTTTCATTGAAGCTTCTTGCACACAAGCCTTCAACAAGATCTGATAGCAATGAAGGGGCTTTGGTGTGTTGAACAAGAGGAGCAAGGAGGAGATCGAGGGAGAGAGAGGAGGAGATACACACATGCAAGGGAGCCTCGAAACCCACATAATGATCTCTCTTGAGGCAATGCTCTATATATGATGTATATATATGAATATTGGGATGAGGTCACATGATGCTTACACCCCCCTATAGACTTGAGTTAGCTTTAGAGATGTGTATGACAATTTGCTACCTCTTTTTACACATGGACATTCAAGTGCCAGTCCAAATGAGGCAATTTCACAGCCTTTATATTTTCCCCATGATGATGCAGATAATTTTATTTCTGATGCAAATTTACATGATGCACTTATTGATGAGAGGGTTGACATAGAAGATGCTAAAACAATGCCTAAATGATTGGTGTGGACTTTGAGAGATAGCAAATTAGATGTAGCTCTATCATATCATACTCATTCATGCTCTCATAGTGCTTCCTTTGCATCAGATTGCTATGCAATGGTTGCATCAGGTCTTTATGCTCTTTATGTAATTTGCATCCAGTGAAAAATTTACATGTCATTATGATTCATCATCACATTCTACATGTATGATTGTGAATGAGCTTGATTCATATTGGTTTTTTGATAGGGATGCTTCAAAGCATATCACTTCATGCAAACTATTTTTTGCATCTTTGAAAGATGCATGTGCAAACGATGCTTCTTATCTTACTATCAGAGTTGGAGAATTCACCTTATAGCTAAAAATGGAGTTATCGCTACTCTTAAGAATGCATTATATGTACCCGATGTAAAAAAAAAAACTTGATTTTGGTTCCTATTATTGCTAGTGTTAGACTTCATGTACACTTTGTTGATGACAAATGCACGATTCATGATTTTAACAATGGTGATGTTATTGTGATGACGGGGACATTATGCAATGGCTTGTATTGCTTGGATACATATAGAGAGTTGCCTCAACTGCCTTTCTTACACATACTTCATCTATGGTCGATATGGAGTTTGACATGCTCATTCTAGTCATTTGAACTTCATAGTTTGCTTTAATTGCAAAAGAGGATATGTTATTGGTTTTCCAACACTTGAATCCATTGAAAAGGATGCATGTGAAGGTTTTATACTTGGAAGAATGCATTGTGCTCCTTTTTCCAAAGCTGGTGCTACACATGCTACACAAAAGTTGCAATTTTTTTCATAACGATGTATGTGGTCAGGTGAAGAATCCATCTTTTAGTAAACATATATACTTTGTTAGGTTCATTGATAGTTCAACATGTCATATTTGGGTGTATGCTATGAAAGCAAAGAATGAGATATTCTCTTGCTTTAAAATATTTTGAGCTATGGTAGAAAACTTTTATGGCAATAAGCTTTTGACTCTCAATAGGGATGTCACATGAACTTAATGCTTTTCTTTTTGAAAGAGGTATTGTGTACCAATGTGTGACATATGCACCTCAACAACAAGGTGTTGTAGTGTGCAAGAATAGAACACTTCTTGAAATGGCATGATGTATGATTGAAAGAAAGCATCTTCCAAATAAGTTTTAGATGGAAGCAGTTATGTGTGAAAAACTATGTATTGAATCATTGTCCTACAAAAGCATTGAGCATCATTACACCTTATGAGGCTTCGAATGGGCAGAACATATGTGCATATTTGGTTGTTAGGCATATGCTCTTGTGCCATCACAAAAATGTCACAAACTTGATGACAAGGAAAATAAATGTATATTTGTTGGATATAATAGTGAGAGTAAAGGTTATCACTTATACCATCCATTGATGGGAAAATTTGTTGTAAGTTGGGATGTGGTATTTCTTGAAAATTCAACCTATCCTTTATTTGAATGCAAATTTCAGCCAACAATTAGCTCACAAGATGTGTTTGATACACTCATGCCTTTGTTTCAAGGTGGTGTGCTTTACTATGGCCATGTAGGCCATCCGAATGAGGTTCAAAGATCTGAAAATTATAAGCCAAATATGGCTTAAAAATTCCATCCAAACATGAATGAAAATTCCCAAAATCTGCAAAGAAACATGGCTAAAAAATTCCAACCAAAGTTGGCTATAAATGTTCAGCCAAGCATGGCTGAAATTCAGCATGATATTCAACCACGCATGGCTGAAATTCAGCATGATATTCAATACACTCCTTATGTATATTTTGATGATGTATTACATAAGAAAGGAGTGTATATCAAGCATGCACAATCTATGCCAAAATGGCTGCCAAAAACATTGCAAGCTATCATCTTCAGTGCTCCTTTACTTGGTAAAACAAAATCAAGCTCTTGCCATGCATCATGTGACTTTGTGGATGTTTCTCTTATTGCAATTGCATGTAATGAAGAGCCACTCACTTTTGAATATGCATGTGATTGTTCAAATTGGATGAGTGCAACACAATTAGAACTGGATTCTATTAAAAAAAAATTGTGTCTAATTGTAAAAGGCTAGTGCAAAAATATGGCATAGATTATGAGGAGACTTTTGCACCTGCTTTGTGCATGATTATCATTTGTTTTGTGATGATTGGCTACCCATCATGGTTGGAAAGTGCATCAACTGGATACAAAAACAACTTTCTTGAATGATGATCTACAAGATGCGGTCTTTTTTACCCATGACAATAAAGTACATTTTCCTTCTCTTCCTTGTGATGTGGTCTTTTGTAGTGCTTCCTACTTAGTCTAGTTGTTACAAGGACCAATTCTAACATAACATCAAGCATACTTAATATAAGCTCCATTCTTAGCATCATTTCCTTTCTTAGCAATTTTGGAGTCGCAAGCCCTATGTATCCCTTTTGTTATCGTGGAGTCGCAAGCCCTATGTTTCCCTTTCTTATGTTTGTGTATATATCTTATCTTTGTGTATATGTGGATATGGTGTCAAGACCACATCTCTATGTTGAACTATGTATATTTCACGTAAGGACAAAAAACCCTACCTAGCCTTCTACCCAACATTTCCTTCAGCCCTCTAAGTGTTTCACTCTCGAGTTCAAAAGTGCAGCTCTCATGTAATACACATTTTCAATAAAAAAACATTATTTAAAAACAAAATCTTGTTTTTCAAAACTCTTTATTTATTTATTATTATTTTGTGAAAAATGTTCCAATCTTGTGTGTAAACGAAATAACAATGAAACTTGTGGAAATTTTTGCCACATACTAGTTAGTGTTCTACCCATAGCAATGGTGAACGAAGTTTAGCTCCTTTCTAATCTTCTCCTATGTATTCTCGTCAGTCATAAAACATAAGCCATTTTCATGCAAAAAAAGTTTCCACTCTTACGGGGGGCACATGCATAGTCCGGCCACCCGAAGTCCGGTGAACTATGCACTTTTTTCCACGTTGTCATCGAAAATGTAGTTTTGTAATCCAACGTGTAAGGTTCAATGTTGGGTGACCCGAACGGACTGACGCGAGTCAGTTCGGATCACCCAACGACTTAAAAATATTGCTTTCCATATATATATATATATATACGAATCTGTAAAGAGTTGTTCAATTCTGTTACATAACTTCACGTTCAGACATATGAGGTTTGATTGCGCCATGATTTAATGAGGAGATAGCTTGTCTTGCGCGTCGACATGATCATCACTTACAGCTTGCTTTGCACTTCATCGTTTATCTCATATGAGGTTACATCGCCGTAGCTTAATTGTGGATGCGCCATGAATCATTAACACTTGCACGCGCTGGGGACGATATGCTATGCTCTTCATTAGTCGATATATTATGATCATTAAATCATGAAATCATTATGTTTCAAAACATAGCAAGGCCTGAAGCATTATTCAAAAACGAAAACAAGATTTGGAGTATTATTCACAGGCGTTGTTAATCATCATGCGCTGGAGCAATGTTTATTATCATGCACTGTAGGATTATCATGCGCTGTAGGATAGTTAATTTGCGTAGTATATATGTTATGTATGTTCGTTTTCTATGTATATTTTGATAAAGGCAACTAGAGTAATTTTGTATACTATCGTAAGACTCTTTTTTTGAAGACGCTCGAAATATAATTAAGAATTCTCATTTAAAAAAAAAAATAATTTTTCTTACAAGGAAAGGAGGTTGCTTTTTCGATTGTGTTTTTTTCTTGAAAACGCGTTCTATTTTCTATTATACTTTTGTGTATACACTTCCACAAAAAATGGAAAATAGATGCATAGATATATAAATAGATCATGAAACGGATAGCTAAGAAATATGTCGTGAATATGAAACATGTGCCTCTATTTTTGGTCATCGAAAGTTGGGTGGTCGTTATACATGTGCTCATAATTTCGATGATCGGGTTCACCGGATCTATGATGCATGTGCCTCTAATCTCAGTTCGGTGACCCAAAAAGTGTAATTCCATCATCCAAAAAAAAACTCATGTGTCCTGCCTATCTATCCCAATTAGTGTTGATTTTTGACGGCCGTATTGTCCCTTTTGGCCTTTGTTTAACCGTAAAATACAGTCAAAAAATATTTTTGACCTTCAAAAAATACATTAAAATAGAAAATACAAAAAACATTAAAAATAGAAAATACAGGTAGGATCTCTAGATAACCTTCAAAACTGACTGGCATAGTAGACCGTCAAAATGCAACACTGATCAAGGTGGGGAATATATCTGATCAGGTGCAAAAGGAATCGTGGAGGCCCAAGGTGTTTCACAGTCGACCGCTTTGTGGCGAGGCCAATACTCTTCACGGAGGAATTGTGGAGGCCCAAGGTGTTCCACAGTCGACCGCTTTGTGATGAGGCCTATGCTCTTGACGGAGGCTTCGAGATCGATGTGCAGTGAAAGGTCGTAGTCCGATTCAGAAGAGGTCTCAAGGCAGAGGACGGAGATGCGGGTGCCTGGCTGTTGTACCAGATGGTCTGGACGTGCCCGCTCCAGTTTAAAGTACAAGCTCTTCTGGGCGGAGGTTAGCGGCGCTTTGGGTGATTTGGGCACTTTCGTCCCCATCGCCATAGCTCTAACTCTAGTCAATGGTCTGGATCTTGGTACTACACTCGTTTCACAGGCGCATACAACATCGTGACAGGCCTACTTTTCGGAATACCCATGCCTGTGCAGCCTATGAAGTCCATCGCTGCCGTTGCCATCTCGCAGTCTGATCCTTTCTCCCTCACGGAGATTGCTGCTGCGGGCCTATGTACTGCCGCTGTTCTCTTTGTCCTCGGTATTACAGGTCTCATGGACTATATTCAACGCATTCTGCCTATGCCTGTGGTGCGTGGCATCCAGCTATCCCAAGGCATCAGCTTCGGTAAAACAGCCGTCAACTATTTTCTTCACGAGCAAGACTTCTCCACGGGATCCAGCAGTGGTTCACGACCTTGGTTAGGCTTGGATGGCATGTGTAAGCCTTGTTGCTCTTCTTTTTATTATTGTGATCACCGGATCAGGTGATAACTATTGTCAGCATCAAGCGTCTACAGCGGTTTAAGTGAGGCTTCGGAAGACGTTGAAACGGAAGCGCAAACTAGCGAATACTCACAGAAAACTGAGCCATCTTGGGTGGGAAAGGCTGAAGCTCTACCAACTGCACTTATTGTGTTCTTGGTTGGCGTTGTCTTGGCCGGTCTTCGTAGCCTAGTGTCTGGAGTAGCCTTACGTTTGGCCCTTCGATGCCACATGTTATGGCCATCTCTTGGAGTGATTGGAAGACAGGTTTTTTGAGGGGTTCCATTCCTCAGTTACC
>CM035406.1:181666893-181716893 GCA_020310875.1 Ceratopteris richardii
AACTTCAATTTGTGTAAGTAGACAGGCTACCCGAGTCACCTCCTTTGGACTCTCCTTTATCTTCTTCAACACTACTTGAACTGGTCTAGTTCTATCTACTTGACCCAAATCTTTCTTAGTTCCTCCAATGGGTGTCAGAACCATAGTCAAAGGAGAAGGGTGTACTACCCCTTCATTTGATACTGAGCTAAGTACATGATCTCTTAAAGTGGATACATATCTATACAAGGTGTGGTGTCCTTGTAGTCCAAACGAACCACACTCTACTAGTGAAAAAAATCTCTTCAATCCTATAGAGAAACTGCGAGAACACAAATGTTGAGATAGAGTGACCCTACCAATGCTTCCCTCAATGACTCACAAAAGATGATGATGGCATGTCGAACTCCATGCCATGGCCTTTGTCCAAAAGAAACCATGCTGCCATACCTATTTCTCTACTCGATGCATGGTTCTCTTCCCTGTTCTCTTACCTTCTCTGTCTTTAGCATAGCTTCCCCCACAAATTTTTGTTCCTCCCCCTTCTGATGATGCAAGGTTCTGGCCTCCCTCAATGCACACCACCATCCAGCCTCCAAACCAGTTCAGCATATATCATGAACAACCTCCCCAAGCACCTCTACTAGATGTAAAAGAGGTTTTTGTATGTCCACAATTATTTGCTGCCGGGAAGGATCCAACACTATGATAGAATAATCTTCCCCTCGTAGTTGCACATGTTCATGCCACGAAGATTGCCATTGCCTCCTCTCCATGCACAACTGCAAAAAATCTTCTTCTCCTTCACTTGCCCAGCTTGTGTGTATTTAGGGGGCATAACTCCTCCACCTGCCAGGAAGCACGTGAGCAATACACACACACACACAGAGAGATTGAGACAACCCCCCCATGAGAAATTAAGCCCACATACCCTTTCTCTGACATTTTAGAGGGCGGCTCCCATGATTTATAGATTCTCCAATGCAAATTTATCTTAATTCACGCACACACAGAGGTTATGAATGCTGAAAAAACACATAGAAATAGTATGTATACATGTGTGTGTATGTATATGCATGTGTGTATGTATGTATATGCATATGCATGTGTGTATGTATGTATGTATGTATATGCATGTGTGTATGTATATGCAACTTGTGTGTGTATGTATGTATGCATATGCATGTGTGTATGTGTGTATGGATATGCATGTGTGTATGCATATGCATGTGTGTATGTGTGTATGCATATGCATGTGTGTATGTGTGTATGCATATGCATGTGTATGTGTGTATGCACATATGTGTGTATGTATCTACATGTGTGTATGTATATGCATGTGTGTATGTATATGCATATGTGTGTGTATGTATGTATGCATATGCATGTGTGTATGCACATATGTGTGTGTATACATATGTGAGTGTGTATGTATATGTATGTGTATATGTCTCTCTCTTTCTCTCTCTCTCTCTCTTTATGTTTCTCTAGATCTCTCTCTTTCTTTCGTCTCTCTCTCTCTATGTCAATCGAAAACAAAACAATCACTTACATCGATGTAATTGTTTGGATCGTTGTTGTCAAAGTCCACTTAATGTTGTCCTTCATCGAATTCCAAAGACCTGACGCCAAAATATATTGCAAAACTAAAGAGAAGAGAAACTAAAAAAGGGAAAATATAAAGAAAGAGAAAAAAGTGCTACAGTGTGTGCAATACTTAGCAAAATTTTAGATCTAGAGAAATAGGGAGGTGTGCATAGAGAGAGAGAGAAAGAGAGAGAAACAAAGAGATGTAGCTTGCATGCGCAAACTTGACAGTAGCAAAAACGCAATGAATGTCGAATTTTTGCTCTCAGGTCCGGTTAAAACACTGCGTTGGTATGAGCATCGATAAATCACTGGAAACTATCGACACTCATACTGATGCTTATACCGATGCTTATACCGATGCTCATATTGATGCAGTAGTTTCTGACATGTATATTGCCTCCGTGGTTTTTCAAGGTTTTCAATGGTCATATGACGTCGAGACGTGACCATCGATATGCACAATGTCGGTATGCCCCTGATATGTTGTTGTGAATTTCTAATAGCAGCAGATTAAAGCTTAATTTTCATTAAATTTTACTCATGCAAAATCTACAAAATTTTTGAGCCTTATGTAGCTTTGCTCAAGATTTCATTAGGCTCAAAAATCACTTGATTTGGATATTTTCTCAGAGTTTTATAATCATTTCATAGGAAGGGTCGAACACTTGATGACCAACTTTGAAAATTGATAGGGTCATCTTCTTGAAGCCCTTAGACTGACCAAAAAAACTTCAAATTTCATTTCTTTGTGATCAAATCTAGATCTACTTACTTAGTTTGGTTTCACAAAATTTCAACTTAAAATTGAATCAAATACTCATTCAAAGGTATCATTCTATCTCTGCTACACCTGTGCTTAAGTGACCCTAAAAACAATGCTGCTTCACTTTTAGAATATCTTTTAACTATGAAGATAAATTCAAAAATCTTTAAATTTTGGGTATATCATCGGGTCTATACTGGACTAGCTTCTCCAAGAATTTTTTTTGAAATCAGAGTTTCCAATATGAAACAATCATGTGTTCAGCAAACACATGTACCACTCTTTGGCAAATCCTCGTGAGACTTTGTTCTAAGAAGAATAGGTCATTTTGTTGATATATTTAGGTAGTGATGTGTGTGAACACTCTAGGACCGCTGGGGCACTTTTTTCTTTCTTTAGGAGGTTTTTTTCCCCCGGCTTATGCCTATTGCCCTAATGGGCTACTTATCTTTGTACATTAACTAGTAATACATTCAGTATTGTGTGTTGTGCTCCAAGCTTCTTCTTCTTCCTTGTGCTGTTCGTATGCTTCCGCAGACGTCTAACTCTAACAATTGGTATCAGATTAGGTCGCCGCTTCATCTAGGGCGTCGTCGACACTCCTCCGGTTGTAGTCTCAGATTCACACGAAATTCGGTGAACATACTTAGGGTGTTTCAGAGATCAAAATTGCTTCGCTTTGTGGTGTCGAAATCACGATCTGAGCTCGTTTCGGCCTCCGAATGCACTATCACAGTGCTTGTGCATGCTATTTCATCTTTTGTGCCAAAGGTATATACCTATTTTGGTTCGCCAGTATAAGCATCTCAAAGTCTGCTACAAGTTTAGCAGAACTCGTCTGGGCAATTCTCTTCAACTTTTTGAGATACAGTCAATTTTTGCATCAAGGTATTTCAGTCATCGGCCATGGCTAAAAGCAGTGATGTATTTCGTATGTTGGCAGTTGAGGATAAGTTGGATGGTACCAACTTATCCTCAACTGCCAACATACGAAATACATCACTGCTTTTAGCCATGGCCGATGACTGAAATACCTTGATGCAAAAAATTGACTGTATCTCAAAAAGTTGAAGAGAATTGCCCAGACGAGTTCTGCTAAACTTGTAGCAGACTTTGAGATGCTTATACTGGCGAACCAAAATAGGTATATACCTTTGGCACAAAAAGATGAAATAGCATGCACAAGCACTGTGATAGTGCATTCGGAGGCCGAAACGAGCTCAGATCGTGATTTCGACACCACAAAGCGAAGCAATTTTGATCTCTGAAACACCCTAAGTATGTTCACCGAATTTCGTGTGAATCTGAGACTACAACCGGAGGAGTGTCGACGACGCCCTAGATGAAGCGGCGACCTAATCTGATACCAATTGTTAGAGTTAGACGTCTGCGGAAGCATACGAACAGCACAAGGAAGAAGAAGAAGCTTGGAGCACAACACACAATACTGAATGTATTACTAGTTAATGTACAAAGATAAGTAGCCCATTAGGGCAATAGGCATAAGCCGGGGGAAAAAAACCTCCTAAAGAAAGAAAAAAGTGCCCCAGCGGTCCTAGAGTGTTCACACACATCACTACCTAAATATATCAACAAAATGACCTATTCTTCTTAGAACAAAGTCTCACGAGGATTTGCCAAAGAGTGGTACATGTGTTTGCTGAACACATGATTGTTTCATATTGGAAACTCTGATTTCAAAAAAAATTCTTGGAGAAGCTAGTCCAGTATAGACCCGATGATATACCCAAAATTTAAAGATTTTTGAATTTATCTTCATAGTTAAAAGATATTCTAAAAGTGAAGCAGCATTGTTTTTAGGGTCACTTAAGCACAGGTGTAGCAGAGATAGAATGATACCTTTGAATGAGTATTTGATTCAATTTTAAGTTGAAATTTTGTGAAACCAAACTAAGTAAGTAGATCTAGATTTGATCACAAAGAAAATGAAATTTGAAGTTTTTTTGGTCAGTCTAAGGGCTTCAAGAAGATGACCCTATCAATTTTCAAAGTTGGTCATCAAGTGTTCGACCCTTCCTATGAAATGATTATAAAACTCTGAGAAAATATCCAAATCAAGTGATTTTTGAGCCTAATGAAATCTTGAGCAAAGCTACATAAGGCTCAAAAATTTTGTAGATTTTGCATGAGTAAAATTTAATGAAAATTAAGCTTTAATCTGCTGCTATTAGAAATTCACAACAACATATCAGGGGCATACCGACATTGTGCATATCGATGGTCACGTCTCGACGTCATATGACCATTGAAAACCTTGAAAAACCACGGAGGCAATATACATGTCAGAAACTACTGCATCAATATGAGCATCGGTATAAGCATCGGTATAAGCATCAGTATGAGTGTCGATAGTTTCCAGTGATTTATCGATGCTCATACCAACGCAGTGTTTTAACCGGACCTGAGAGCAAAAATTCGACATTCATTGCGTTTTGCTACTGTCAAGTTTGCGCATGCAAGCTACATCTCTTTGTTTCTCTCTCTTTCTCTCTCTCTCTATGCACACCTCCCTATTTCTCTAGATCTAAAATTTTGCTAAGTATTGCACACACTGTAGCACTTTTTTCTCTTTCTTTATATTTTCCCTTTTTTAGTTTCTCTTCTCTTTAGTTTTGCAATATATTTTGGCGTCAGGTCTTTGGAATTCGATGAAGGACAACATTAAGTGGACTTTGACAACAACGATCCAAACAATTACATCGATGTAAGTGATTGTTTTGTTTCGATTGACATAGAGAGAGAGAGACGAAAGAAAGAGAGAGATCTAGAGAAACATAAAGAGAGAGAGAGAGAGAAAGAGAGAGACATATACACATACATATACATACACACTCACATATGTATACACACACATATGTGCATACACACATGCATATGCATACATACATACACACACATATGCATATACATACACACATGCATATACATACACACATGTAGATACATACACACATATGTGCATACACACATACACATGCATATGCATACACACATACACACATGCATATGCATACACACATACACACATGCATATGCATACACACATGCATATCCATACACACATACACACATGCATATGCATACATACATACACACACAAGTTGCATATACATACACACATGCATATACATACATACATACATACACACATGCATATGCATATACATACATACACACATGCATATACATACACACACATGTATACATACTATTTCTATGTGTTTTTTCAGCATTCATAACCTCTGTGTGTGCGTGAATTAAGATAAATTTGCATTGGAGAATCTATAAATCATGGGAGCCGCCCTCTAAAATGTCAGAGAAAGGGTATGTGGGCTTAATTTCTCATGGGGGGGTTGTCTCAATCTCTCTGTGTGTGTGTGTGTATTGCTCACGTGCTTCCTGGCAGGTGGAGGAGTTATGCCCCCTAAATACACACAAGCTGGGCAAGTGAAGGAGAAGAAGATTTTTTGCAGTTGTGCATGGAGAGGAGGCAATGGCAATCTTCGTGGCATGAACATGTGCAACTACGAGGGGAAGATTATTCTATCATAGTGTTGGATCCTTCCCGGCAGCAAATAATTGTGGACATACAAAAACCTCTTTTACATCTAGTAGAGGTGCTTGGGGAGGTTGTTCATGATATATGCTGAACTGGTTTGGAGGCTGGATGGTGGTGTGCATTGAGGGAGGCCAGAACCTTGCATCATCAGAAGGGGGAGGAACAAAAATTTGTGGGGGAAGCTATGCTAAAGACAGAGAAGGTAAGAGAACAGGGAAGAGAACCATGCATCGAGTAGAGAAATAGGTATGGCAGCATGGTTTCTTTTGGACAAAGGCCATGGCATGGAGTTCGACATGCCATCATCATCTTTTGTGAGTCATTGAGGGAAGCATTGGTAGGGTCACTCTATCTCAACATTTGTGTTCTCGCAGTTTCTCTATAGGATTGAAGAGATTTTTTTCACTAGTAGAGTGTGGTTCGTTTGGACTACAAGGACACCACACCTTGTATAGATATGTATCCACTTTAAGAGATCATGTACTTAGCTCAGTATCAAATGAAGGGGTAGTACACCCTTCTCCTTTGACTATGGTTCTGACACCCATTGGAGGAACTAAGAAAGATTTGGGTCAAGTAGATAGAACTAGACCAGTTCAAGTAGTGTTGAAGAAGATAAAGGAGAGTCCAAAGGAGGTGACTCGGGTAGCCTGTCTACTTACACAAATTGAAGTTTCCTAGCTCAAGGGTCATCTGCTTCTCTTATCACTCATCATCAGAAGATCAAAATTTCTGGGAGTGCCAATCAGGTGGGAAGGAGCCAAAGTTCCCTCTCAAAATCAGATCTAACCAAGCTTGCACATGAACATGGAAAGAGAGTGAGGTCTTGTGTCAAGAACTCACTCATTAGAGTGAAGGATTCAGTACAAGGATGACTGCCACATGCACAAGCATCTGAGAGAGTTCTTGCAAGAAGACATAAAGGTATCCCAATTCCTTGATCCAATGGTGGTACCTCACCTAGAATATCTCCCCGCATATCAGCTGGCAATGTTTGCATGGTTAGTAGAATTGACAATGGGTGGAGTTGGCTATCTGTTAAGTTCAAGGAGATCCGCACAAATAAATTCCTTAAAGCTTGCTAAGGAGAATAGCCTCTTGAATTGATCAAGGTCATTTGGGACTCACATAATCTCAAACTTTGCCATCTATCAAGCAATTCTTTTAAGGGCATCAATAAATGGAGACTTCCATTGATCCAGAGTTAGAAGTGAAAAAAATACTAGAGGAAAGACAGGATGAAAGTGGTAAGGAGAACCCGACCAAAAATCTGATGGACTTGACGGAGCCTTGCCAAGTACATTTGTGAGAGAAAGATTTAAATGTGTGCAGATCAAGCAGCAAAAGAAGACTTGGGTGTGTTTCTAGGGGGTATTGTGTAGATATGTACGTCTAGTCGATGGGGGTGTTCTTTGTTGGGCCTGGATAGGTGTCGACAGAGGGAGAACATTTGGGAAGCAAGAGTCCTTCCAAGGGGACATAATATCAGAGGGAGTGGGTGAGTCTCTCTATCTCTCTCTCTCTCTGGTGTTTTTTTTGTCTGCTTCTTCATGTCTATAGGTGTGTAGAGGACATAAGAGGGAGGTTTTTGTAGCTTTATTTTAGATATGCAGGGGATGTGAAGGCATTGGGGGTGCTCTTGTAGAAGGATATATGAGAGGTATTGCCCTTGAAGTATGTGATGCCATTCTTCATGCTGATTCGATTCATAGGGGTGGTGGAAGATTCTCTCTAAGGAATTTGGGTGGGATAAGGATTTAGCAAAGAAGATCTGGTGTTTCGGTCCAAAAACTACTCTTTTAGCTTGGTTGTGGACGTGTGTAAAGGAGTTCAGTACTCCCATGTGACCTTGTGGCGTGGTAACAATACGATCAAGTTCAACTATGTTAGTCGAGAAGTCGAGCAGATGAGCTATGCTTCTATAACTTCATGATGATCATGACTTTTTGGCTATGAATGCATATCATACGGCTTCCCCTTTCTTTTGTCTTAATGGAAACAAGGTTTAAAATAGGAGGGATGTGTCAATGGTGGGAGTTAGTATAAAAGAGGGGGATCGAAGTCACGGACTTCACCTAGAAACTTCAATTGATAAGTCCATGTTCAGCGTTCTTACTTTGAAAATTATCTTTCTGCAAGGATCCGAATGTAAAATTCTATGGGAGTAGATTCAGTTTATGCATGCTCTTACCCGAAGGTTTCTTTGTGACGTAGAGCAGATTTCGGCAAGGTGTTTTTTAGATGTATTTCCGCTCTTAACATTTGCTGTGAATTTTGTATCTCAGTACATCCTTACTGCATCTGGAGATTTAAACCATGAAAGAATCTTGGCGTATATCCACATTATGATCAGGGAGTTAATGTTTACTAGGTTGTGATCTTATTCCTCAAGGTGACTCAGCATTTCATGAAATTGTCTATAGATATATACTTTGTGACTGTCGTGGGTATGTGTGTGAAAGAGAAGAAGAGAGAAAGTGGGAAAGAGAGAGTGGGAAAAGGGGGTGAGTGTGTGCAACTCTATGCATTAGAGTGCAAGTGTGTGTGTATGTCGGTGTAAGTGCAAAAGCAAAGGTGCGGGGAAAGGAAGAGGAGAGAGTAGGTAAAGTAGGAAGGGAAAGGAAGAACGGAAAGAGAAAGTGTGTGTGAGTGCATGAGAGAGAAAGTGGGAGAAAAGAGAGAAAGAGTAAAAGAGAGAGGAAGGGAGTGTGTGTATGAGTGTAAGAGGGCTGGTGGGAGAGTAGGTGTGTGCATGGGTGCGAGAGTAAATGAGGGTGTATGTGTAAGAAAGTATGTGTGTGGGTGTGCAACAAGGGAAGATGAGGGTATGTGTGTATGTGAACATAGGTGTATGTGAGTGAGTGAGTGTGATTGAGTAAGAGAGAGGAGGAGAACAAGGGAGTGTGAGTTTATGTATGTGTAAGTGGGTGCGACATAGTAAGTGAGAAAAAGAAGAACTCTGAGAGGAAAGAGTGAAAGAGAGTGTGGGTGCTTGGGTATATATGTGTGGTATTGTTGGAGTTCAACGTCTGCGGAAGCATGCGAACAGCACAAGGAAGAAGAAGAAGCTTGGAGCACAACACACAATATTGAGTGTATTACTAGAGAATGTACAAAAATAAGTAGCCCGTTAGGGCAATAGGCGTATATACAAGCCAGGGGAAAAAAACCTCCTAAAGAGGGAGAAAAGGTGCCCCGGCGGTCCTACTGTGTTCACACACATCACTACCTAAATATATCAACAAATCCCCCCTGGGAGTGATGTGGTGAACAAGGAGCTGGCACTCATGTATAAGGAAGTGCCAAGCTATGTGGAAATCACTCCACAAAAGGAAGTAAGCCCAAAGCTTTGTGGAAAGCTTCAAACTTCTGCCTAGGCAAAGCCTTCGTGAAAAGGTGTGCAATGTTCTCTTGCATGGGCACATATGCCAAGCTGATCTCCCTGACAGAGAATCTCTCCCTTACATAATGATAATGCACCTCAATGTGCTTAGTGTGAACATGGAACACAGGGTTCCTTGCGATTGCCAATGCGCTCTGACTGTCAGTGAAGGTGGTGGTAGCAGAAGACTGACCAACACCCAAATCAGCCATAAGGCGTCTGAGCCACACACACTCAACAGTTGTTGTGAAAGCTGCCCTATACTCAGCTTCACAACTGGAAGTGGCCACAGTAGGCTGCTTCTTGCTCAACCAAGATATACATGAGCTACCAAGCATGAAGCAAAAGCCACTAGTGGACACACGAGTGTCATAGCAACCAACCGAGTCTAAGTCAAAAAAAGCATGCAAATCTAGCAATGGTGATTCCCCCTTGGGATAAAACAGCCCAAGTAGCCGAGTACCACTCAAGTAGTGAAAGATGCGCTTAATTGCCCGCCAATGCTTGACACCTGGGCAATGCATAAACCTGCTTATCTGTGAGACAACAAACTGAATATCTAGCCGAGTAATGCATAAGTAAATGAGGCATCCAATAGCTTGCTGATAGAGGACAACATCAAATGCATCTCAAGCATCATGAAGACTCAAATGTAAACCTGTCTCCATAGGAGTGGCAATAGGCTTACAGCCTTCAAGGCCAAAATGCTGCAATAATGTGTCAATATATTTTGTTTGACACAAAGCCATTCCACCATCAACTTGCATAAACTGAATGCCCAAATAGTGATGCAAATGCCCCAAATCAAACATCTCAAATGAGGCATGTAAATCGTCCTTGAAATAAGCAATATGCTTCTCATGAGGACCAGTGAGCAGCATGTCATCAACATACATCACAATGATCAAAAGTACATCATTAGCACGCTTGGCATATAAGGTGCTTTCAGTTGGACTGTTCTCAAAACCATGTGCAATCAGATAGGCGTGTATCTTTTCATACAAAGCACGTAGTGCTTGCTTTAAAACCTTTCAAATGCCTTCTTTAATCTGCACACATGGTTTTCATGCCCTTTCTGCACAAAGCCATGGGGCTGAAAAACATACACAAGTCACCATTCAAAAATGTTGTTTTAATGTCCAACTGATGTACATTCCAACCATGATGAGCTGCAAGTGCATAGATGCTATGAACAGTAGTCATTCAGCAAGTAGAAGCAAAGGTTTCATAAAAATCAATGCCTCTTTCTTGTGCAAAACCCTTTGCAACAAGCCTAGCCTTATACCTGTCAACTGTACCATCAGGTTTACGCTTCAGCTTGTATACCCACTTAGTGCCAATGGCCTTCTTGCCAGGAGGCATGTCACATAAAGACCAAGTACCATTCTTCAGTATAGCACCATATTCAGATTGCATAGCAGCCATCCAATTTCTGAATTTTGTGCTTCATCAAATGAAACAAGGTCAATCTCATCACAGAGACTAGATGCAGCCATAGCATAACAATTTGATGCAAAAGAGGCACTATGAGTGCCTGATCGAGTATGATATGACAGAGATGCATCTAATTTGCTGTCACGCAAAGTCTGCACCAGCCATTTTGGCATAGTTTCAGCCTCCTCAATATCAGCTCTCTCATCAACAAGTGCATCATGCAAATCTGCATTAGAAATGGGATGATCTGTATCATCACATGAAACCTGCAAAGGCTGAGAAGTTGCCTCATTAGGACCAGCACTAAACTATCCACCTGTAAAAGAGGAAGCAAAGTATCATACATGTCTTTGGAGCTAATAGATGTCTCCTTGGTACATGAAAACAATGGTTGAATAGCATCTTCCACAAAAACAACATCACGGCTAACTAGAATGAGTTTAGTCTGTGGATGGCCTTTACTTTCAGAATTGTACCCAACAAAATACATTTTATTGCTTTATCATCCAATTTTCCACGATGTTGTTCAGGCACTAATGCATATGCCAAACAACCAAAAACATGCACATGAGCAACAGATGGCTTGCGATCATGCCAAGCCTCATATGGAGTGATAGAATGCAGTGCTTTAGTGGGACACCTGTTAAGTACATATGCTGCACACATGACAGCCTCAAGCCAGAAACTATGTGGTAAAGCCTGACTCTTGACCATACACCTCGCCATCTCCATGAGTGACCTATTCTTCTGTTCAGCAACTCCATTCTGTTGAGGTGTATACGACAATGTACACTGGTGTTTCATCCCATGTTCAGCCAGAAATGCATTAAAATTAGAAGACATATATTCCCCCTCTTGATCAGAATGGAGGGTGCCCATTTTACATGCTGACAGATTTTCAACCAAAACCAAAAACTGTCTGCAGCACATGAACACTTCGGACTTTGCTTTCAATGGATATACCCATGCATGCCTAGAAAAATCATCAATGAAAGGCATGAAGTAAAGATAGTTTCCAAAAGAAGGTGTCTGCATAGGACCATAGACATCACTATGTACAAGCTGCAATTTCTGAGTAGCCCAAACTGAACCATCTTTTCGAAAGAAAGAATGTTGCATTTTGCCCAAAATATAGCCTTCACAAACATGTTTTCAAGGTGCCTCAAGTTTGGGCAAAGAGGACACCATTTCAGATTTCTGCAGGCATAGCAAACTAGCAAAATTAAGATGACCAAAGCGTGCATGCCAAAGCTTTGCATCTGACATAGCCTGAGAATCATGTACTACACATGCCAAATCATTTATAGATCTTTCATAGTCTATGAGCTTATGCAGCCCACAACATAAAATGCTAGAAGCAATAATCACATCACCATCTAATAGATCATGAACTGTACATCTGTCATCAACAAATTTCGCAACCAAGCCAAACTTGGCTAATGCAGAAACTGATAACAGATTTTTCTTGATCCCTAGCACAAACAAAGCATCTGACAAAGCGAAACAACTACCATCAGTAGTAGTCAAAATAATCTTACCGATTCCCATAATAGGATAAGAGGAGTTGTTGGTGCATGTACAATATTCCCTATAGGGGCAGGCTCGAGTCAAGAGAAGAAACTGCGCTGCGAGGTAATATGTTTGGTCGCCCCACTGTCAAAGTACCAAACATCTGAGTCTACTGCAAACATGCACTGCTCATGAGAAGATGGGTAAAAACTGCAAAGAGTAGTAAATGCCGATTCTTCTTCCTGCACAAGATTAGCAGACTCTATTTTTTGGTCTAGAGGCCTCTGCAACAACCATTCCAACCTCTTTCTTCTTTGCCTCTTTAGCGGCCAATTTTGGACAGTTCTTTATGATATGATCATTTGCTTTACAGTACTTGCAAAAAAATTTCTGCTTTTTTTATTTCTTTTTGTCTTTGTCTTCCCTCTTCGATTGTGCAGAATTAGTAGATTTTTGCTTACTACTTGAAGAACTCCATTTTCCTTTGCCCTTCTGACTATCCGATTTATTGATAGCAAACTGCTATTGGGTGATGATCGAAAATGAGTTCCAACAAGGGGAGGTGGACCTCATGGGAAGAATTGAGCGAGGAGAGCGGGAAATCAAGAGAGTCAGGAATTAATTTGCAAATATAGTGATCAATTGGGTAGAATTAGTGAGGACTTCCAATTGGAATTAGAGAAGATTAGGTGTGTCCAGGTAGAGAGTGATAAGAAAATGAGAGAACTTGGAAACGAGAATGTGAGGTTGAGAGGACATCTCGATAGATGGATGAGTCAGAGAGAACATGAAAGACGAAGATGAGTAGAGAGAGATGAAACACTAGATAGAATGGAAGAAGAGTTGAAGACAATGATAGATAAGCTGAGCACATTTGGAAGAGAGATAGAAGAGACGAACACTTTGAAGAGAACGATAGAAACCCAAGCTAGTCATGTAGAGAAGAGTTTTCAAGAAGTAAATCAAAGAGTTGGAGAAGTAGAATCAAAGGGGGACGAGTTAAAAAGCAAGATGGAGAATTTAGGGAGAGGAATATCAGAAGAGTTAGATCCTTTAGTGAAGAAGGTTGAAAAAATTGAGCAAAAACATAAAGACAGGATTGAGAAGCTTGAAAAGGAAAGCATGAAAATGCAAGAGAGGATTGAGAAGCTATATATATTATTTGGGGAAATCAGAAATGACCTTCGAAAGAATGAAAAAAGTATGGATGAATGGGGATCGAAAAATGAGAAATTGCAAGAGGGGATGAGGCACTTGGAACGAAATGACGAAATGCCAAGGTGATATTGAATTGTTTAGGCAAAGATTGAGCGAATTGATTATGGAAGTGGATGAATTGAGGAACATAGGAAATGAGAGTGCACAATGCCTTGCAAAGTGCCTTCTTTCGATAGAGAACTATTTACAAAAAACTACAAATCACGTGGATTCTTCACAAAGATGATTCTTGAGAGAAAAAGGGAATTGATCAAGGAGGTGTTGAAGAGATGGTTTGCTTCGTGATGATGGGGCTCCTGAGGCGGAGCCTGACTCACCTTCTGGATGACATTGATCATCAATGGTGAATAAGACTAGATAGGAATTTTTGAGATTGTCGTGCTACCTTCCATCTGAGGAAGGGACTTAAAGGTAAGATGGGGAAACCCAGTTTCATAAGCTTGTTTGCGATTAGTTGGTTATGTTATATAATCGCTATGCCCTAGTGACTAACGACGAAGGGAAGATCGATCTATCAGCTTCCACGGACATGTTTTTTATGTTTTTTGGTGTATGGATGATGTGCAGGACAGTGGGGGAGATGCTCCTTTCTATCTCTCCCTAACTCTCGGGACATGGGAAATGAAGAAAAAAAGAAGAAGAAAAAAACAACAAAAACAAAAACAAATGTGTGCTATGACGGGTTACTAGGCAAGTGGAGTCATGCTAATCGGGTGGTCAAGACCTTGAGCTGACGCTAGCTTCATCATAGGCATGGATAGTGATGTGATATATATGTTTGGTGCTACATGCCATAGCAGGTTGATAGGTGAGTGGAACCCTCTTTTCCAGGCGGTCTAGATTATGAGCCGCACCCAACTTCGCTATGGGCTAGTGCGTATATATGTGTGTGTACATCACATATATGTTTATTGCACACTATGTTGTGTTGGTAGACACGTGGAACAAACCTGGCTGGGTGGTGAGGGCCACGAGCTGCATCCAGTTGCAACATAGGCCAACTCGTGAATCAAAAAAATAACCAGAAAGAAAAACACAGGAAAAGACTCCTGAGGGGGAGAGATAGAGAGGAGGAGGGCGATGATCACCCAGATGGATGTGTTTTTGCATGTGCATATTTATGAGGATGAGATGTTGGGTGCTGATAGATTGATCCCCTCGAGGCCAATTCTAACGAAGGTATGATAATTACATGTACATGGCTGGTTAGTTTGTAAGCAACTTATCGAATTCAGCTCTTCTTATGTTATCCATATGTTCATTCCAAAGGCGAGTAATGGTGTATGTGCTTCTTGGAAATTCTTCACATGTCTTGTTTTGTTTTGGATGATGGGGTTTTTTGGGATGTGAGTGAGGTTGCACTTTAGAAGGCCTCATTTTTGCTCATAGATACATAGCAGGTATAGAGGGATTTATTGGATGTAGATGCACCAGAGCATGTGTTTTGATTCTCTTGTCATGAGTTTGGATTCGTTTTTTGATGAGTTTGCAGATGAGAAGGGTGTGTTGATGCAGGAGGACTTCACCAAGGTGCTCAACCAAGGTAAGGGATTTTTTGTTTATTGATATCAGGTGATGTTGACTAAACATGTGCTTGCAAGACAGTCTTGGGAGAATCAGACTTATGATCATGTCATTGATGCTTTTGAGTTTTTGGTTTTCTTCAATGCATTTATGATTTGGATTGTGGGAAACGTATGAGTGACATGTTTTGTTGAGGTTTTATTGTAGGAGAGAATGAAATGTGGAAGGAATTGTGTGAGCAGGTATGAGAAGGTATGGGAGCAGCTTAACTAGTGTGCAATGGAAGGTGGATATGTGAATGCACTGATGCAGGTGGTCATATCCTCCCCGAGTCATTGGGTTTGATCATGGCATTGATGATTTAGATTGTAGGAAAGCATATGGATGACATGACTTTTTTGTTGAGGTTTGTTTGCAACAAAGAAGGAGTTGAGAAAGGAATTGTGTATGCACAGGTTGGGAGCGAGCATCTGAGCCATGGTGCAATGGATGTGTGTATGTGCATGCATGGACACATGTTATGGTATAGTTGGTAGAATATATTGCATGTTTGATGGAAATTTTGTGCATAATGATTATGTGTGCGTAGAGAGTTTGGAATATGCTTGTGTGATTTGTCATGGTCGAATGGGTTGAAGGATTAGACTATGATGATCTATGTTTACACAAACGTGAGCTAACTGTTTGAATGAGTAACATGTGAGAAGCAAGGTTGCACATGTGGTAGAGAGGCTCATCGGGGACGATGTCGCAAGCAAGCAGAGGGGAGTATGTTACATATTAATTGGTGTTGACATGTTGGTCTATCAATGTGATTTTGATGCGAGGAAACAAGAAATAGTGTCCCATATGAGGATGATTGAGTAGTTTGCATTAATACATGTGTGCATTATCTACCAAAGTATTCAATATTAGCCATGGAAGTCAATATAATATGGAACAAGTGCAATCAGTTGTGACATTTCTCACATTCTATTGATTGGTGACAGGGATTTTCAATTCTATTCTAGGGCATCCTCACATGTGGCTGTGGCACAGATCTGGACTATGCCATGCTTGTAGTTGGCTATTGGAAGAAAGAGTCATTTTTTACGCTTGGATTTGGGGGCCATGGCTACCAAGTAGAGGAGGAAGGAGCAGGCCATAACTTTGATTTAGAGATAGCTGCACGTAAGGAATAGTGATGGCCAAAACCGTATGCTAGCTGAAGAATCATCATATGCTAAAGAACTAACATCTTTTGCTCCTGTAGAATAGAAGAACCTAGATAAAAACCCAAATGGGAGACAGGATCTGCAATCAAATGCATGAAGATTAGAAGAGGAACAAGGATCCACGCTTTAAGGAAGGACACTCTAGAAGAGAAGCTATTAAGGAGCAGCCAACAGTTGCAGTAACAAAAGAATCAGGCAACTATGATTAGAAGCATCAAGCAGAGAAGATTGGAATAAGCCTTGCAATAGGAGGCTTCATATATTTTGTGCAATAGCTAGAAAGACAGCTATGTGGGGTATTCGACAAGCTAACATACCTATTAGGAGGAGAAAAATTTTTACATCTTCATCATTCATTCGTAGGGGGATTTACGAGGAGAAATTGTGCATTTGAAAGGCTTATAGAAGCATCTGTGGAGAACCAGATCGAACCCTCAAGTATGGTGTAAGGGACCTTCTTCATCAAGAAGCTCTCTGTCCTCACATATATATATGATGGAGGTCATGAATTTCCCTAAGTTGCACTACAGTGAGACAGAGCAGGACGACACCATGTTAGTGGAAGAACTTAATCTTGGAGAGGAGATAAGGGTGGCTAAAAAGAGAGAGAGAAAGTAACACAAAGGAGTGCTCTGTTTTGACATCAAGAGGTGTGCAAGGGGTGATAGTAGTACAACACATGAGTACTATATTACAACAATTCATGGAAGGATATTAGATCAAGAGCGCACTCTTACAAGGTTGCCAATGAGATACATTTAAAGATACGCTGAGAAGTTTGACATTAGAAAGAAGCTTAATAAGAGATGATATGTACTTGCAATTGGAGGGAATTGTGGAGGTCCTCATTGAATTGCTAACATTGAAAGAGACAATTATTTCTATCAAGGCTGGTTGAAAAGAGACTATGAAGTTTCAATTGTGGTGACAAAGATGCCTTCAGAGAGCCTTTTGTGAAAAGGGCCAATATCTTATATCAACATTTATGCATGAAAATCTGCATTGGAGAATCTATAAATCATGGGGGCGCCCTCTGAAATGTCAAAGAAAGGGGATGTGGGCTTAATTTCTCACAGGGCTCTCTCTCTCTCTCTGTCACATCCTCCTTGGCAGGGGGGGTTATGCCCCCTAAATACATACAAGCTCAGCAGGTGAAGGAGAAGGTGTGCACGGAGAGGAGGCAATGGCAGGTGTGCACGGAGAGGAGGCAATGGCAGTTTTTGTGGCATGAACATCTGCAGCTACGAGGGGAAGATTATGTTGGTGTGAATTACAAGCCTACACATTTGGCTTAAAGGATGCATTGAAGTCTATACATACATGAAGAAGCATAGGAACATATGCTAGTGGCTAATTACTACTTTATCTCATTGTAAAAGTCAAATTGCCTTGGAATCTTTTTGTAATCACCTACCAAAATGATTCGTGGAAAAGTTAGCTGTTTGATTGAAGGAATATCTCCTAGTATGTAGGAGCTTGATTATAGGGAGCCAAAAGTTTGAATTTGAATTCAAACTTTTACCCATCTCTTATAAAAATGGACATGGAAAAGTCGCAGGTAGACATCATCACTCCCGAGCTTCTCATTATTGATTTTGAGTGTGCATGAGGCCTACACTCTAGCATACACCTCTCTATACCATTAGGCAATGTTATTCATGCCAATGGAGTTGTATACAAATGTTCATTAATACATACATTCATATTGTTCATCTCTGAGTTCTCTGTGAGACTACTCAAAAGTCTCTCAACTTGTGAAGGGCATATCTCAGTCAATTCTTCACCCAATTCAGTGATTCAAAGCTTGTTGGACTCAGCTTGAAGTAATCTACATGCTCTCAAAGTTTGAAGAGATTCTATTCAGCCATTTCAGAGAAATCTGTGTCGAGGTGATCTCTGGTCATTTTCTGCTACAGTCCTAAAAAGTCGAGGGTATAGCTTAACTTGCTAAATTTATTTCTCTAAGCATAGTTTATCTTTTTACATCATTCCACTTGGAATAGTTAGCTTAATAAGCTAATTAGATACTCCTAAAAAGAATTTTTCCAATTCCTACTGTTCTGGTCATACTGAGCAAAATACCCAGCAGGTGTCAAGACATAAATAGAAGGTTTTCTAGAGTTTGTGAGTTTCAGAGTTATCTGTTTTGACTGAATCATTGCACAAATCATTTCCAAAGTACATAGGACATTTTATGGTGTCATTGGAATGCTAATGAGGTCTACTTATCAAGTCTGAAGCAAAAGAGGGTTGGTACAAAGCAGGTTTTAGCAGTACCTACTCAGTCTCTTGGAGCATCCTTCCATCTTTCCCAACAGTGGTATCAGAGCAAACAAAGGTAAAATGGGAGATGGTTTTCCTTCATTGATTGATAAATTGGACAGGAACAACTATCAAGCATGGTCTCTAAGGATGAAGACCTACTTACAAGGAAGGAGTCTCTATGGATACATCTCAGGAGATAAGGAATTGCCCTCATTCAAAACAAGAGGATTACCAACCAAGGAAGAACATGAAAAGCTCAACACATGGTGTGCTAAGCATGCATTGGCAAGGTATTACTTACTCAACTCCATCTCTGATTTTCTTTTGCCACATATTAGAAATTGTAAGACATCCCAAGAGACTTGGGAAACCTTGTCATCATATTTTGCTTCCAACACAAGGGCTAGGAAAAATCAGTTGTGGATTGAATTCACAACACTAAGGAAGCAACCTAAGCAAGCAGTTTCAGAATTTGTAACCAAGATTAAAGATGTAGCAGATCAGTTAGCAAACATAGGAGAAGAGATTGAAGAAGAGCAGATTGTAAGGCAAGTGATCAATGGGATCAAGGCTGATGACAAATGGGAAAGCTTCACTACTGCCATGGATCTTTACATGGACATGCACACTCCAGATCTTACAACTCTCATGGGACAATTGTTCACTCATGAAGCAAAGCTCAACAAGAATGGAGATACATCCAAAGGTAATAACTCTTCTGCCTTATACACTGATAAGAAGTCTAAGGACAAAGGTAAAAGCAAGAAGATGGAAGATGAAGGCTCTACCTCCCAAGCCAACTATGCAGGGAGAGGTAGATCTTCAAGAGGAAGGGGCAGAGGAGGTAAGCAAGGTAGGGGGAGAACCTATAACTCCTCACCATGCAACATTTGTGGTTTATCAAATCATACTACAGATGAGTGTTTCAGGAACTACAAGAATCAGAGAGGAAGAGGATACCAAAGAGGTGGATACTCATAGTCAAGAGGCAGATTCAACCATCACCAAGGCTACAACAACAACTACAACAACAATTACAACAATAATTACAATGGCAACTACCAAGGAGGTTGCAAATCCAGAAAGGATTACAACAACTACACAGAGGAGCAGGATGACTCTCTTCTGATCATGAATATGACTTCAAAGTTAGGTACAAATGATGACCACCTATTCTACATTGACTCAGGGTGCTCAAATCATGTGGCTGGCAATGTAGCATTACTCTCTGATCTTGAGGAACCAAAAGGTAAGCATCAAGTCCAAACAGGTGATGATACAAAGCATTCAGTAGTTAAAGTTGGAAATGTTAAGACTTATGATGGAAATCAGAATTTGTTGAGTAGGGTACTCTATGTACCAACCATTACCAAAAACTTGATGAGTGTTAGACAGATTGTGGAGAAAGGTTTGTAGGTTAGATTCAACCAATATGGAGCATTTGTGGAGGATCCAAGACATGGATTCAAGAGGATAGCTAAAGGAGAAAAAACAGGTAGACTATTCACTTTTGAGTTAGAAGACACAAAGAATATTGCACTATACAGTTATAAGGATCAAACACTTTCAGAGATTGAGATTTGGCACAAAAGATTAGGACATATAGGGGAAAGAACCTTGAAGCAAATGTGCAGGGACCAATGTGTGCTTGGGATACCTAATGTATCCAAGCAACATATGATATACAAGTGTGGTGCTTGTCAATTTGGGAAGTCACACAGATTACCTTTCTCAAGGAAAGGATACATGAAGACTACCTAGAGCTTGTCCACACAGATGTATGGGGACCAAGCAAAGACCCCTCAGTCTCAGGATCAAGGTACTATGTGTCTTTTATTGATGATTATAGCAGATGGACTGTATTGTACTTTATGAAACACAAGGATGAGGTATTTAACTGCTTTAAAAAATATCTTGCACTAGTTGAAAATTAGACAGGAAGAAATTTGAAGAGGCTAAGGTCAGATGGAGGAGGTGAGTACTTCTCCAATGAATTTGAAAACTTCTTGCGGGACAGAGGCATCAAAAGAGAAATAACCACAAGGTATTCCTCCTGAACAGAATGGGGTAGCTGAGAGAAGAAATAGGTTAATTGTGGAGACAACTAGGTCTATGTTGAATGAAAAAAAGTTACCTAACTATCTATGGGCAGAAAGTGTTTCTACTGCCACTTACCTCATAAACAGGTTACCATCTAAGTCTCTTGATGGTATGACACCCTATGAAGCATGGCATGGGAAGAGACCCTCAGTTGACCATTGCAAAATATTTGGATGTGTAGCATATGTACACATTCCTTCTCAGATAAGAGGTAAGCTAGACCCAAAGGCTGAAAAGTGCATCTTTATTGGGTATGATTTAAATTAAAAAGGTTACAGGTTTTATAACCCTACCAATAAGGGATTCATGGTAAGCAGAGATGTTGTCTTCGATGAAAATGATTCTTGGTATGAGAATGAATGCAGGAAGGTTAAACTACCCTATGATTTGGAAGAGGGATTTCCAAAACTTGCAAAGGAGGAACCTACTCAGAATGAAGACTCAAGTTCAGATGATGAAGACACTATCAACCTTGAAGAGTTCAAGGCATGGAAGTCCAAGGGCAAAATGAAGATGAAGAAACTTGAAGACATACCTGAATCTTCAACTCAACCATTTAGAAGATCACAAAGAGAAAGCAAAAAACCTATCAGATATGGGTATGATACATCTCTTGTTACTAAACATTCAATTTATCTTGCCAAAGATTTGTTAAATGAAGAACCAGGGTCATATGAAGAAGCAATAACTAAATCAGAATGGAAAGAAGCTATGAATGAGGAGATTGAAGCACTCAAGGAGAGTGACACATGGGAGTTAGTACCTAAGAAGGACTCCATGAAGGTAATAGGATCCAGATGGATCTATAAACTGAAAAGAAATTCTGATGGCACAATTAATAGGTACAAAGCCAGATTGGTAGCAAAGGGTTTTGCACAAACCCAAGGCATTGACTATGAAGAGACATTTTCTCATGTGGCCAAGATGCCAACAATCAGAGTGTTGGTAAGTGTGGTTGCATCAAAAAATTGGAATATGTATCAATTGGATGTCAAGAATGCTTTCTTGAATGGATGGATTTTAGAGGAGGTATATATGTCACAACCTCCTGGCTATGAAGACCCTAAGAAGGTAACATATGTTTGCAAATTAAAAAAGGCTTTATATGGATTGAAGCAGGCACCTAGGGCATGGAATTATAGGTTAACCACATACCTCCAAGACCAAGGTTTTGTCATGAGCAAGGCAGACACTTCTCTATTCATCAAGAGAAGTAATTCAGAGGTAATATATCTTTGTGTTTATGTTGATGACATCATCATTACAGGTAATGATGTCAATGGAATCAGATATATCAAGAGTCAAATGATGAAGGAGTTCAAGATCAATGATCTTGGTCTATTGAAGTATTTTCTAGGGCTTGAATTAGTTTACACTAATTCAAGTATATACATTACTCAGAAAAAATACATATAGGATATGTTGAAAAAGTTTCACTTGCAGGATGCCAAAGTAGCAAGCACTCCAATAGAGGTAAACCTAAAACTAAGTGCTCATGAAGGTGATGAAGTCAATGACATTACAGGTTATCAAAGTATGGTGGGTAGCTTGAACTATGCTACTTTAACAAGAATTGATATTGCATATGGAGTTAGTGTGCTAAGTCAATTTATGCACAAGCCAAGGATACCTCACTTAGAGGCTGCCAAGATAATCTTGAAGTATCTCAAGGATACACAGAACCATGGTTTGTATTTCCCTTACACTTCAGATATTGACATAAAAGTCTATTCAGATGTAGATTGGGCAGGATGCAAGGATGATAGGAGAAGCACTTCTGGATACATTTCTTTTGTAGGTGACAAACCAATTTCATGGTCTGCAAAGAAGCAACCAACTGTGGCATTGTCTTCTACAGAGGCAGAGTATAGAGGACTGGCTAATGCCACACAAGAAGCAATTTGGATTAAGCTTTTGTATACAGAATTGGGATTATATACTAGGTCACCCATTATCTTTGGAGATAATACAAGTTCTCTTCACCTTGCAGCTAATCCTATCTATCATGCTAGGACCAAACATATAGAGGTCCATTATCATTATGTGAGAGAGAAGTTGATAAGCAAGGACATTCAACTAACCTATGTATCAACCAACATGCAGTGTGCAGATTTGTTGACTAAACCTTTGGATGGAACCAAACTTTGCAGGTTCAAAGCAATGATTGGATTACAAGATATACATGAAGTTTGAAGATGAAGACCAAGCCAAAATGTTTGGCTTGAGGGGGAGCTGTTGGTGTGAATTACAAGCCTACACATTTGGCTTAAAGGATGCATTGAAGTCTATACATACATGAAGAAGCATAGGAACATATGCTAGTGGCTAATTACTACTTTATCTCATTGTAAAAGTCAAATTGACTTGGAATCTTTTTGTAATCACCTACCAAAATGATTCGTGGAAAAGTTAGCTGTTTGATTGAAGGAATATCTCCTAGTATGTAGGAGCTTGATTATAGGGAGCCAAAAGTTTGAATTTGAATTCAAACTTTTACCCATCTCTTATAAAAACAGACATGGGAAAGTGGCGGGTAGACATCATCACTCCCGAGCTTCTCATTATTGATTTTGAGTGTGTGTGAGGCCTACACTCTAGCCTACACCTCTCTATACCATTAGGCAATGTTATTCATGCCAATGGAGTTGTATACAAATGTTCATTAATACATACATTCATATTGTTCATCTCTGAGTTCTCTGTGAGACTACTCAAAAGTCTCTCAACTTGTGAAGGGCATATCTCAGTCAATTCTTCATCAAATTCAGTGATTCAAAGCTTGTTGGATTCAGCTTGAAGTAATCTACATGATGTCAAAGTTTGAAGAGATTCTATTCAGCCATTTCAGAGAAATCTGTGTCGAGGTGATCTCTGGTCATTTTCTGCTATAGTCCTAAAAAGTCGGGGGTATAGCTTAACTTGCTAAATTGATTTCTCTAAGCATAGTTTATCTTTTTACATCATTACACTTGGAATAGTTAGCTTACTAAGCTAATTAGATACTCCTAAAAGGAATTTTTCCAATTCCTACTATGCTGGTCATACTGAGCAAAATACCCAGCAGGTGTCAAGACATAAATAGAAGGTTTTCTAGAGTTTGTGAGTTTCAGAGTTATCTGTTTTGACTGAATCATTGCACAAATCATTTCCAAAGTACATAGGACATTTTAAAGAGGGCTGGTACAAAGCAGGTTTTAGCAGTACCTACTCAGTCTCTTGGAGCATCCATCCATCTTTCCCAACAGATTATTCTATCATAGTGTTGGATCCTTCCTGGCAGCAAATAGTTATTGACATACAAAAACCCCTTTTACATCTAGCAGAGGTGCTTGGGCAGGCTCTTTGTGATATACACTAGACTCGTTCAAAGGCTGGAGGGGGTGTGCATTGAGGGAGGGTAGAACCTTGCATCATCGAAAGGGGGAGGAAGAAAAATTCATGGGGGCATGCATCGAGTAGAGAAATAGGTATGGAAGCGTGGTTTCTTTTGGATGAAGGCCATGGCATGGAGTTTGACATGCCATCTTCATCTTTTGTGAGTCGTTGAGGGAAGCATTGGTAGTGTGGCTCCATCTCAGCATTTGTGTTCTCACAGTTTCTCTATAGGATTGAAGATATTTTTTTCCTCATTGGAGTGTGGTTTGTTTGGAATACAAGGACACCACACCTTGTATAGATATGTATCCACTTTAAGAGATCATATATTTAGCTCAATATCAAATGAAGGGGAAGTACAACCTTCTCCTTTGACTATGGTTCTGACACCTATTGGAGGAACTAAGAAATATTCCGATCAAGTAGATAGAACCAGACTAGTTCAAGTAGTGTTGAAGGAGATAAAAGAGAGTCCAAAGGAGGTGAATTGGGTAGCCTGTTTGCTTATACAAATTGAAGTTTCCTCGCTCAAGGGTCGTCTGCTGCTCTTATCACTCATCATCAGAAGATCAAAAATTCTGGGAGAGCCAACCGTGTGGGAAGGAGCCAAATTTCCCCTCTCAAAATTGGATCTAACCAAGTTTGCACGTGAACATGGAAAGAGAGGGAGTTCTTGTATCAAGAACTCACTCATTGGAGTGAAGGACGACTGTCACATGCACAAGCATCTGAGAGAGTTCTTGCAAGAAAATATAAAGGTATCCCAAGTCCTTGATCGAGTGGTGGTACCTCACCTAGAATCTCCCCGTATATCAGCTGGCAATGTTCGCATGGTTAGTAGATCTGACAATGGGTGGAGCTGGCTATCTGTTAAGTTCAAAGAGATTTGCGCAAATAAATTCATTAAAGCTCGCAAAGGAGATTGCCTCCTGAATTGATCAAGGTCATTTGGGGCTCACATAATCTCAAACATTGCCATCTATCAGGCGATTCTTTTAAGGGCATCAATAAAAGGAGACTTCCATTGATCTAGTGTTAGAAATGAAAAAATATTAGAAGAAAGACAGGATGAAAGTGTAAGGAGAACCCGATTGAAAATCTGATGGACTTGATGGAGCCTTGCTAAGTACATTTGTGAGAGAAAGATTTAGAGGTGTGAAGATCAAGCAACAGAAAAAGACCTGGATCCATTTCCAAGGAGTATTGTGTAGGTATCTACATCCAATCGACGGGGGTGTTCTTTGTTGGGCATGGATAGGTGTTGGATTAGGGAGAACATTTGGGAAACAAGAGTCCTTCCAAGGGGACATAAAATCAGAGGGAGTGGGTGAGTCTCTCTATCTCTCTCTATGGTGTTTTTTTTGCCTACTTCTTCATGTATGTAGGTGTGTAGAGGGCATCAAAGGGAGGTTTTTGTAGCTTTTTTTAAGATATGCAAGGGATGTGAAGGCATTGGGGGTACTCTTGTGGAAGGAAATATGAAAGGTATTTCCCTTGAGTATGTGATGTCATTCTTCATGCTAATGCGATTCATAGGGTTGGTGGAATATTCTCTCTGAGGAATTCGGGTGGGATAAGGATTTAGCAAAGAAGATCTAGTGTTTCAGTCCAAAAACTAGTCGTTCTAACCTAGTTGTGGACGTGTGTAAAGGAGTTTAGTACTCCCATGCGACCTTATGGTGTGGTAACAATACTTGCAAGTTCAACTGTGTTAGTGGAGAAGTCGAGCAGATGAGCTATGCTTCCCTAACTTCATGATGATCGTGACTTTTCGGCTACAAATGCAGACCATACGTCTTCCCCTTTCTTTTGTCTAAATGGAAACAAGGTTTAAAATAGGAGGGCTATGTCAATGGTGGGAGTTAGTATAAAAGAGTGGGATTGAAGTCACGTACTTCACCTAGAAACTTCAATTGATAAGTCCATGTTCAACTATCTTACTTTGGAAATTATCTTTATGCAAGGATCCGAATGTGAACTTTTGCAGGAGTAAATTAGGGAGTTAATGTTTACTAGGTTTTGATCTTATTCCTCGAGCTGACTCAGTATTTCATGAAATTTTCTATAGATATGTACTTTGTGACTGTCGTGTGTGTAAAAGTACGATATTGAAGAGTGGGTATGTGTGTGAAAGAGAGGAAGAGATAAAGTGGGAAAGAGAGAGTGGGAAAAGGGGGGTGAGTGTGTGCAAGTTTATGCATAAGAGTGCAAGTCTATGTGCATGTGGGTGTTAGTGCAAAAGCAAAGGGGGGGGGGAGGAAGAGGAGAGAGTAGGTGAAGTAGGAAGGGAAAGTAAAAAAGGAAAGAGAAAGTATGTGTGAGTGCATGAAAGAGAAAGTGGGAGAAAAGAGAGAAAGAGTAAAAGAGAGAAAGAGTAAAAGAGATATTGTTATATCAATATACATTCATTTTTTATCTTCACTTTGCTCTTCTCCTATTTCCCTGTATCATTTTCTCTAAGATCCATAAAGCAAGTTGTTTCTCACTTCTCAAAGATTCAATGCTTATTAGTAAGCTCTCATTTTAAAGGTGGTAGTCTCTAATTTTTACATCGTTTAATTCATTTGAATGTGAGAAAAAAGGTTTTTATGGTCTCAGGGTCTACCTTTGCACATCCCTGAAAAGTCGAGATCACCATCTATCAATGCTAATCTTGTAATTAACACATAGCTTCTTGATAAGTCCAACTATTATGCATTATAGCAACTTAACCCTATTAGCGACCATCCTTTGAAAGGATTTCAGCCAATTGTAATCAGTCTTGGAAAACTGAGCATTACAAGATGCATGATTCATCCATAAATATCAAGATTCTTGAAATAGTGAATGTGAAAATATATTATTTTGAATCTAACTTTTCTCAATGACATTCCTAAGCATATAGGGTATTTTATTGCATTAATTTTAACCTCATAAGGTGTATTAGTCTCTCCAAAAGCAAAAGGTCTAGTCTTGTGTTAGCTGGTTCGATCAAACTTCAACACTTTACAATACGAATTTCTACTACTCAAACCTCTCCAAGTATTCATAGATTTTCATGGACATATCGCATCCATATATGGGATATATGGCATCCATGGGATCCAAGGATACATGGAATCTCTAGAAATATACTTCGAAATAATCATTTTGTGGGGATTCGGGGACATATGGGATACCTAGATATGTAGAAGGGTTTAGTTCATGGGATAGGTGGTGCTTTGGATCCATTTTCCTCCTTTTGTTGTAGACTTCCTTGAGATCCTCTCAATGTATCTTGTGTGGATAAAGTCCTATTTTTACATTCTTCTTATTGATGAAACCTTTTTTCATTGTAGTAACAATATTCTTCTTCCTTGTTGTTGTAGTTGTATCTCCTATTGTTATCTTAAGTTGTTGTAACCTTCTTCTCTCGTTATGCCATGTCCTACTTGAAAGAAATGGAGAGAGTACATATGAAATGGCTTTGGGAAGTTCTTATCATTCCATTTGGATGGCACTTTCGAATCCCTTAAATTATAGCCTGTATACATGTATGTTTTAATGCAAAAGAAAAAATACAATTGATGATGTTTGCAACTGTAAGAAAAAGTTTTTTTCCTATGAAAGAGAAGGGAAAAACTTTACATAAATGAGACCCAAATCACATTGGGATTTTTCTCCCCTCTTTCTCAACTACACATGATAACAAAACTTCCTAAGATTGAGGGAAAATTGTGTTCAAGCTTTATGGGGAAAAGTGCCATGGTAATAGGTAGGTTTGTCAAAGAGGGGTGCTAAAAGCCTCCTACTCTATGTATCCTTCCCAAAATCCATGCTTGAAAATTGTGTCGAATGGTTGAACCAACTACTCAGTGCATTTGTCTCTCTTTGGAGTTTTTCTTTCAGGTAGAGCAAATTGCTCCTCCTTGCTATGCATACAGAAATTGGAGATGGTGTCCTCTCTACCCAAAATTGAGGCACCTTGTAAACATGTATGTGAAGAATATATTTTGGGCAAAATGCAATGTTCATGCTTCCCAAAAGATGGTTCAATTTGAGCAACCCATAAATTGCAACTTGTTGATAGTGATGTATGTGGTCCTATGCAGACTCCTTGTTTTGGGATCTACCTTTACTTCATGAATTTTACTATTTGTTTCTCCAAGCATGCATGGATGTGTCCATTGGAAGCAAAGTTGAAAGTGTTTATGTGCTTTAAAGAGTTTTTGGTTATGGCTGAAAATCTATTAGCATGTAAATTGGATACCCTCCGTTCTGATTGAGGGGGAAATGCATGTCTTCTAATTTTAATGCATTTTTACCTCAGTGTGATATAAAAACTCAGTGTACAGTGCTGTATACACCTCAACAAAATGGGTTTGATGAAAGAAAGAAAATTTCTCTCATGGAGGTGGCAAAGTGTATGGTCAAAAGTCAAGCTTTACCACATAGGTCTTGACTTGAGGTTGTTATGTGTGCATCATATGTACTTAACAGGCATCCCACCAAAGCACTACAATCTATCACTCCATATGCGGCTTGGCATGGTCACAAGCCATTTATCATTCATCTGCATGTATTTGGTTGTCTGGCATATGCATTGGTGCCTAAACAACAATGCAAGAAATTGGATGATAAAGCAATAAACTGTATTTTTGTTGGGTACAATTCTAAAAGCAAAGGCTATCGTCTGTATCATCCAGAGATTAAACACATTTTGGTTAGGCATGATGTTGTTTTTGTGGAAGATGCAATTCAATCATTACTTTCATGTACCAAGGAGACTTTGAAGGGCTTTGCTGTGCTGAACAAGAGGAGCAAGGAGGAGATGGAGGGAGAGAGAGAAGAGGAGATACGTGCAGACATGCATGGGATCCTCGAAACCCACATAATGATCTCTCTTGAGGCAATGCTCTATATATGATGTATATGTATGAATATAGGGATAAGGTCACATGATCATTACATCCCCAACAATCTCCCACTTAAGGGTCAATGTGAACATAAGTGGAAAATATACAAAGAATGATGTAGGAATATACACTAATGTACATGAAGAGTGTGGATCTCAACCCATACAAATCAGCCTATACCAATTGCCTCGGACAAGCTGTATCCATGCACCTCAAATTGCTCTAGACTTTATAAGAGTTGGTCTCATATTTGACTGATGCAAGAACTGATGAAGTTCCTCCAAAGCTCCCACTTGCTCTATGCCTGTGTCAATCATCGAAGTAGAAATGCTCCAATAGCAACTCCAAGTGCAAATGCTCCAATAGCGACTGCAATGTCTGGTCTTGAGCATAACAACTCGTACATCAGGCTCTCGAATGCTGATGAAACATGTGCTATCCTGGCTAACCTAATCATGTCAGCCATGCCTATATCGAAGTCAACCATGCCTATATCCAAGGCATCCAAAGCACCATCTTCAAGACCAACATGTCTTGACATATCTGTGTCAACATCTGGCATGAGCGAATCCAAGAATGAATACATGATCACTAGCTCATCAACATCTAAATTAGTCATCCTCTCAACGAAGGATGTGTCTAGTTGTGCACCCTAGGAGTTAGTATGCTCTCGCATACACTATGTATCATAAGATCTATTATGCTCTACCAAACCAAGTGTATCATCATGCTCCACATGAGCTAGTTTCACAGCATCAACACCAAGATCAAACTGATGATCAAACTCTAACTGAGTATCATCACAATGCTCTACATGAGCATCCACATCATGCTCTAAAGCATCCAACTGATCATCTGACATGTGCTCCATAAGAGCATCCACATGGTCAATAAAATCATGCTCTATATAAGCATCATGAGCATCGAAAACATGTCACGAGGAAGGAGATAAGAAAGAGAGCTCACACACACACACTCTCACTCTCAAGGAGAAACACACACACATATTGAGGCAAGGAAGAATGATCTTGTTGTTGTTGTTCTTCTTCTTCTATTACATAAAAAGGAATGTACAAGAATGACCTAAAAACAAGAATACAACAAGTGCAATATATAAAGATCAGTTCATAAGGAAAAATCTAATGTCCCCGAATGAGTGAGTTGGCAAGTAAAAAATGTGCCATCACTCTTGGTAGATAAATCTAATAAAGCTCAATGAAGTACCCCTGACATATACCGGCGTGACCACTATACATGTCAGAGAAATGAAAAACTAATACGTGTCATCTTGGATCATCACATGTTGAGCTTGATATCTCAACAATCCCCCTCAAGCTCAACATCATGTCCTCTAATCCAAGCATCTTCCGAAACTTCTTCAGCTTCTCTACTCCAAGTGCTTTAGTGAAAATATCAACAACCTGTTCATCTGTTCTCACATAAACAAGATCAATATCACCTTCCAATACCTTCTCTCTGGTGAAGTGATAATGTACCTAGATATGCTTCATGCTAGCATGGAAAATAGGATTCCGTGCTAACTATATGCTACTAAGATTATCATAATAAATAGTGATAGGCTTTTGCACTTCCATACCTAAATCTGCAAGTAGCATTTCTAGCCATGATGCCTCACATGCTGCCATTGCAGCATCTCTATACTCAGCCTCTGTACTCGACAAAGCAATAGTGGGTTGCTTCTTGCTGCTCCATGTAATAGCTCCGCTCCCAAGTGAGAATAGAAAACCACTAGTAGATCTTCTATCTGGAATGCTACCAATCCAATCTGCATCGATGTATCCATAAACCTGAAAATCTACACCAACCTCATAAAACAATGCATAATCCAAAGTAGCACTCACATAACGTAGAGTGTGCCTCAAAGCATCCAAATGTGGCTTCCTTGAAACCGGCATAAACTGAATTTCAAGTCCAATAGTGTAGCTAAGATTAGGCCTCATAGTTGTGAGATATATCAAGCTCCCCACAATTTTCTTGTACATAGTAGCATTTTCCAATGCTTCACCTGACGTAGTATCTAACTTCAAATTCTGATCTAATGGCATAGATCATTAGGGGAAAAGTGAGCCCTGGATGGGCCTTGTAAGGATCCCTAATGTTTAGGGATTAAAATTAATTTTTGTGGGATTAAGGAGAGATTCTAAACCACTAGTGGTATTTTTGAGCTCTCAAAATTCATGAAATCGTAGCCATTAGATGCTAAAAATCAATGGTTGAAGTTCAAATGGAAGGGTGGCGAAAACGCAATGATTGCTTCTACGTGGAAGGACGGACCCATCATGGGCTAAGGCTCTGTAAAAATTAGGAGCGTCGGATCTAGCCAAGATCGAAGGGATGGCCGCATTTGGCGCTGATCCTTCTTGGGAAGCCATGAGAAGCGTCCGATTTACCTCCAATCTAAGGGAGGAGAACAAGACCTATAAGTGGAAAGGTGCAAATCGCCATGGGCCATCCGATCAAGCTCTGATCCAAGCACATACAACAAAAGGTGCATTTTTAAGCTAGAATCAAGCCTAGCCATTGGATGAGATCCATGATCCAAGGGCCTCAAATGAAAGGCGCCTTTTCCCAACGGCTATTCACTGCAACCACACGATTTAAGCTCCATTCAATGGCTAGGATTGCATTGTGCCTTGACTTTTGCAAAAGAACATAAGCCCTTGGATCTTTGAGGCCATCCAAAGGTAGATAAGCATTCGAAAACTTTTCCAAACAACCCACACCATAGAAAACCACGAATTGGGGCTGTTTTCAAGCCTTTGACTAAGAAAAAACCATGGAAACCTATGCCTTGTTGATATATTTAGGTAGTGATGTGTGTGAACACACTAGAGACTGCCGGGGCACTTTTTTCCCTCTTTAGGAGGTTTCTTTCCCCCGGCTTTTATATACGCCTATTGCCCTAATGGGCTACTTATCTTTGTACATTCTCTAGTAATACATTCAGTATTGTGTGTTTGTGCTCCAAGCTTCTTCTTCTTCCTTGTGCTGTTCACGTGCTCCTGCAGACGTCTAACTCCAACAATTGGTATCAGAGCAGGTCATCGCTTCATCTAGGGCGCCGTCGACACTCCTCCGTTTGCAGTCTCAGAATCGCACAAATTTTGGTGAGCATACTCAGCGTGTTTCGGAGATCAACACAGCTTTGCTGTGTGGTGCCGAAATCGCGATCTGAGCTCGTTTCGGCCTCCGAACGCACTATCGTAACGCTTGTGCAGGCTATTTTGTCTTTTTGTGCCAAAGGTATATACCAGTTTCTGTTCGCCAGTTTAAGCGTCTCGAAGTCTGCTACAGGTCTAGCAAAACTCGTCTGGGCAGTTCTGTTCAACTTTTTGAGATACAGTCAATTTTCTGCATCAAGGTATTTTAGTCACTAGCCATGGCTGAAAGCAATGATGTATTCCGTATGTTGGCTGTTGAGGATAAGTTGGATGGTACCAACTACCCATTATGGGCTTATATGATGCGACATGTTTTGGTTGCAAAAGGATTGTGGAACATTGTGCAGGGTGTTGAAAGACGTCCTGTTACACCTGTAACGACAAGTACTACAAATACAGGTGCTGGAGCTGATGAAGATGGTATCGAAGATATTATTCCGCAGATTCCTGTTCGTGCTGCTGTTTCTGTTGCACCTACTATAGAGCAAATTTTTTGGGATGGCAGAGATGCCCAGGCACATGCATTGATAGCTTTGTCTGTCAAACGTGCCATTATTCCTCATATTCGCTCTTGTAGAATAGCTAGGGATGCTTGGGATACACTTACCACATTGTACCAAGCTAGGAATGAGGCTCGTGTTGCTTACCTCCAAAAACAGTTGGAGAGTGAGCACATGAATGAAGGTGATTCTATGGACAGTTTCCTAACGAAGATCAAAGATTTGAAGGAACAGTTGATTTCTGCTGATGAGGTTATACCCAGATAGCTCACTTGTGCAGACCGTTCTGAATGGTCTTCCTGATTCATATCAGAGTTTTGCTTCTACTCTTTAGTTGATGATGAAAGGCAATCCAAATGCCTTATCATTTGAGGAGTTAGTCTCTGTTCTGTTGCAGGAAGATCAGTCCAGGCAGAACAGGTCCATTATGCGTGTTGCAGATCAAGCTTTCATGGCTAGTCAGAAGGGCAAAGGAAAATGGAACTCTTCTACTAGTAAGTAGAAATCTGCAAATGCTGCACATTCGAAGAACCAAGATAAAGATGAGAAGAAATCAGAAAAGCAGAAATTGTTTTGCAAGTACTGTAAAGGAAACGATCATATCATAAAGAACTGTCCAAAACTGGCTGCAAAAGAGGCAAAGAAAAAGGAGGCTGGAATGGTTGTTGCAGAAGCCTCTACACCAAAAATAGAATCTCCTAATCTTGTGCAGGAAGAAGAATGGGCATTTACTACTGTTTGCAGTTTTGACCCATCTTCTCATGAGCAGTGCATGTCTGCAGTGGACTCAGATGTTTGGTACTTTGACAGTGGGGCGACCAAACATATTACCTCGTAGCACAGTTTCTTCTCTTCACTCGAGCCTGCCCCTACAGGGAATACTGTCACATGCGCCAACAACTCCTCTTATCATGTTATGGGAGTTGGTAAGATCATTCTGACTACTGCTCATGGTAGTTCTTTCACCTTGTCAGATGCCTTATTTGTGCTAGGGATCAAGAAGAATCTGTTATCAGTTTATGCATTAGCCAAGATTGGCTTGGTTGTGAAATTCGTTGATGACAGGTGTACAGTTCATGATCTATCAAATGGCGATGTGATTATTGCTTCTGGCATTTTATGTCGTGGGCTGTATAAGCTCATAGACTATGAAAGATCTGTGAATGATTCGGCATGTGCAGTTCATGATTCTCAGGCTATGTCAGATGCAAAGCTTTGGCATGCACGCTTTGGTCATCTGAATTTTGCTAGTTTGCTACACCTGCAGAAATCTGATATGGTGTCTTCTTTGCCCAAGCTTGAGGCACCTGGAAAACATGTATGTGAAGGCTGTATTTTGGGCAAAATGCAGCATTCCTCCTTTCCAAGAGATGGATCAATTCGGGCTACACAGAAATTGCAGCTTGTACATAGTGATGTCTGTGGTCCTATGCAGACACCCTCTTTTGGGAATTACCTTTACTTTGTGACTTTCATTGATGATTTTTCCAGGCATGCATGGGTATATCCACTCAAAGCAAAGTCCGAAGTGTTCATGTGCTTTAAACAGTTTTTGGTTTTGGCTGAAAATCTGTCAGCATGTAAAATGGGCACCCTCCGTTCTGATCGAGGGGGGGAATATATGTCTTCTGATTTTAATGCATTTCTGGCTGAACGTGGGATAAAACACCAGTGTACAGTGCCGTATACACCTCAACAGAATGGATTTGCTGAACGAAAGAACTGGTCACTCATGGAGATGGCGAGGTGCATGGTCAAGAGTCAGGCTTTACCACATAGTTTCTGGCTTGAGGCTGTCATGTGTGCAGCATATGTACTGAACAGGTGTCCCACTAAACCACTACAGTCTATCACTCCATATGAGGCTTGGCATGACTGCAAGCCATCTGTTGCTCATCTGCGTGTTTTTGGTTGTTTGTCATATGCATTAGTGCCTGAACAACATCGTAGAAAATTGGATGATAAGGCAGTAAAATGTATTTTTGTTGGGTACAGTTCTGAAAGTAAAGGCTATTGTCTGTATCATCCACAGACTAAACGCATTCTGGTTAGCCGTGATGTTGTCTTTGTGGAAGATGCTATTCAGCCATTGCTTTCATGTACTAAGGAGACATCTGTTAGCTCCAAAGACATGTATGATACGTTGATGCCTCTTTTTACAGGTGGACAGTCTAGTGCTGGTCCTAATGAGGCAACTTCTCAACCTTTGCAGGTTTCATATGATGATGCAGACCATTCTATTTCTGATGCAGATTTACATGATGCACTTGTTGATGAGAGAGCTGATATTGATCAGGCAAAAACTATGCCAAAATGGTTGGTGCAGACTTTACGTGACAGCAAATTAGATGCACCTTTGTCATATCGTACTCGCTCAGGCTCTCATAGTGCCTCCTTTGCATCAGATTGCTATGCTATGGCTGCGTCTAGTCTCTGTGATGAGAATGAGCATGTTTCTTTTGATGAAGCACAAAATTCAGAAAATTGGATGGCTGCCATGCAATCTGAATATGATGTTATAATGAAGAATGGTACATGGTCTTTATGTGACTTGCCTCCTGGCAAGAAGGCCATTGGCACTAAGTGGGTATACAAGCTGAAGCGTAAACCTGATGGTACAGTTGACAGGTATAAGGCTAGGCTTGTTGCAAAGGGTTATGCGCAAGAAAGAGGCATTGATTTTGATGAGACCTTTGCACCTACATGCCGTATGACTACTGTTCAGAGCATTTGTGCACTTGTAGCCCATCATGGTTGGAATGTACATTAGTTGGACATTAAAACAATATTTCTGAATGGTGACTTGCATGAAGAAGTGTATGTTTTTCAGCCCCGTGGCTTTGTGCAAAAAGGGCATGAAAACCAGGTGTGCAGGTTAAAGAAGGCATTATATGGTTTAAAGCAAGCACCACGTGCTTGGTATGAGAAGATACATGCCTATCTGGTTGCACATGGTTTTGACAACAGTCCAACTGAAAGCACCTTATATGTTAAGCATGCTAATGATGTGCTTCTGATCATTGTTGTCTATGTTGATGACATGCTGCTCACTGGTCCTATTGAGAAGCATATTGCTGATTTCAAAGCTGATTTGCATGCCTCATTTGAGATGTCTGATTTGGGGCATTTGCATCACTATTTAGGCATTCAGTTTATGCAAGTTGATGGTGGAATGGCATTGTGTCAAATGAAATATATTGACACATTATTGCAGTGTTTTGGCCTTGAAGACTGTAAGCCTATTGCCACTCCTATGGAGACAGGTTTACGATTGAGTCTTCATGATGCTGGAGATGCATTTGATGCTGTTCTCTATGAGCAGGCTGTTGGATGCTTGATTTACTTATGCATTACTCGACCAGATATTCAGTTTTTTGTCTCACAGATGAGCAGGTTTATGCATTGCCCAAGAGTCACACATTGGAAGGCGGTTAAGCGCATCTTTCGCTACTTGAGTGGTACTCGGCTACTTGGGTTGTTTTATCCCAAGGGTGGATCACTACCGCTAGATTTGCATGCTTTTTCTGACTCTGATTGGGCTGGTTGCTATGACACTCGTGTGTCCACGAGTGGTCTTTGCTTCATGCTTGGTAGCTCATGTATATCTTGGTTGAGCAAGAAGCAGCCTACTGTGGCCACTTCCAGTTGTGAGGCTGAGTATAGGGCAGCTTTCACAGCGACTGTTGAGTGTGTGTGGCTCAGACGCCTTATGGCTGATTTGGGTGTTGGCCAGTCTTCTGCCACCACCATCTTCACTCACAGTCAGAGTGCATTGGCAGTTGCGAGGAACCCTGTGTTCCATGCTCGCACTAAGCACATTGAGGTGCATTTTCACTATGTCAGGGAGAGGTTCTCTGCTGGGGAGATCAGCTTTGCATATGTGCCCACGCAGGAGAACATTGCAAACCTCTTTATGAAGGCTCTGCCTAGGGAGAAGTTTGAAGCTTTCCGCAAAGCTTTGGGCTTACTTCTTTTTGTGGAGTGATTTCCACATAGCTTGGCACTTCCTTATACATGAGTGCCAGCTGCTTGTTCACTGCATCACTCCGAGGGGGGATTTGTTGATATATTTAGGTAGTGATGTGTGTGAACACACTAGGGATCGCCGGGGCACTTTTTCCCTCTTTAGGAGGTTTTTTTCCCGCCGCTTGTATATACGCCTATTGCCCTAATGGGCTACTTATCTTTGTACATTCTCTAGTAATACATTCAGTATTGTGTGTTTGTGCTCCAAGCTTCTTCTTCTTCCTTGTGCTGTTCGCGTGCTCCTGCAGACGTCTAACTCCAACATGCCTAGTCTAGTAGTTGAAGAATCTAGACTGTGGCCACTGCCCTTCTCTCATTGGTGGATCACTAATCAGCCCTTAATCTAAAGGGCCCAAAGAGGGTTCATTTTTTCCCCTAATGTATTGGCTTACAATCAGCCATACCATACTTTTGCAGCATGTTCAAGGCATATTGCCTTTGTGACATCCATATATCTGTTTCTGTATGAATAAACTCAATGCCTAAGAAATAGCATAGCACACCAAGATCTTTCATGTCAAATTTCTGCATAAGAAGTTGCTTTACCTCTTTGATGTTTTCTTCATTATCACCACCTACAATCAGGTCATCAACATAAATAGCCACAATCATGATGCCATCATCAGCCTTCCTTGCATATAGTAAATGATCTGCATCATGCATAGAAAACCAAATGTTGGTTAAGTAATCAACAATTCTTGCATGCCATGCATGAGGAGCTTGCTTCAGCCCATACAAAGCCTTTTGCAACTTGCAAACATATTCTGGATGCTTTGAATCTTCATATCCTTGTGGCTGCTCCATATATACTTCTTCCTGTAACTCATCATGTAGGAAAGCATTCTTCACATCCATTTGATGCAGATTCCATCCTTTTGCTGTAGCTAATGCAACAAGTGTTCTGACAGTAGACATTTTACTTCCAAGGCTGAATGTTCCCTCATAATCAATGCCATATGCATGTGCATATCCTTTAGCTACCAATTGTGCTTTATACCTCCTTATGCTACCATCCACATTATGCTTTACCTTGTAACATTTGCAGCCTATAGGTTTCTTTCCTTGCGGAAATGGAACCATCTTCCATGTATCATTCCCATAAAGTGCAGCCATCTCCTCATCCATAGCTTTTTTCCAATCTGCATTTCCAATTGCATCTTCAAAACAAGAAGGTTCAGCATCTTGTATTACCTTGGTCATGTAGGCACAAGCCATATAACTATCATACGTCAATCTTTGGACTGAATTTCGCATCTTCCCAGATCTTCTTGGTCCATGGTCACTTTTCCTTATATCATCTACATGTGCCCTTCTTACTCTTGGAGTCTTCACAGAAGGCAATCCAAGTTCCTCATTAAGACTCTTTCTGAACTACTTGAATCTCCATCACTTGCACATGTTTTACTACCAACGGAAAGCTTTTCTTTACCTTTCTTGGATGTATTTGAATTTTTTGGACTGAAATTTCCATGCAATCTTCCACTCCATGGATTTGAGTTGGAATTATTGCTTGGTGATGCATCCGGTCCACTCAAAACTTGAGATATTTTTCAGCATTCTTTGTCATTTGGTTCAAGATTCAGTCCTTCTTTGCACCTGCATAGAAGCTTGACATTTCATCAAATACCACATCTCTGCTCACCTTCACCTGTCGTGTGAGTGGGTTATAACATTTGTACCCCTTTTGCTCAAGGGAGTATCCAATGAAGACACATTTTTCTGCTTTCGAATCAAGCTTCATCCTCAACTCATTTGGAACATGTACATATGCAATACAACCAAAAACTTTCATATGTGATAAGTTTGGCTTTTTACCTATAAACTTCTCTTTAGGTGTAACTTGATGTACAATAGTAGTTGGAGTTCTGTTCATGATGTATACAGCCATATGCACAGCTTTTGCCTAATAACAATGAGGCATATTATTTTTAGCCATCAAGGCTCTTGCTATTTCTACAATATGTCTATTTTTGTGTTTAACAACACCATTCTGTTGTGGTGTGTACCTGCATGAAAACTGATGTCGAATTCCATGATTTTTAAGAAAATTGTTGAACTCATTTGACATGTATTCACCTCCTCCATCAAATCTTGATGTCTGAATATACTTCCTTGTCTGCTTTTCCACCATAGCTTTAAAATTTTGGAAGTGAGTGAATACCTCACTCTTCTCTTTCATGAAATATACCCACACTTTTCGTGTATGGTCATCAATGAAAGTAACATAAAACCTGCAACCGCCCATAGATGTGGTCTTGCAGGACCCCAAACATCTGTATGTACTATTTCTAGCACATTATCACTAACATGCTTGTCATGTGGAAACACTGATCTTGACTGTTTACCAAATTGACATGCTGCACATACCTTTTGCATCTTTGAAACCTTGAAGTTTGGTAGTCCATGAACGATCTCCTTTGACTGCATCAATTTCAACCTTTGTAGATTTGCATGTCCAATTCGTTTGTGTCGGATCTCTATATCAACAATAACTCCTGGACCTTTTGCAAACATGGATACATTCATTTCAGGAATTTTCACATTTAAGGTGAACATCCTACCCACTTTGTTTCCTTTGGCGATCAATCGTCCACCTTGTTCATATTCTTCTACATCAGCATTGAACCTGTCTTCTAATCCCTGATCAACCATTTGTCCAACAAAAACTAGATTCTTTGTTATGTTTGGAACATGCAGCACATCAGCAAGATGTTTTACCTTCCTGTCCTCCATAGACAATGCTATGTTTCCTGTATGCTCAATAGGATGCGATGTATCATCACCTATTTCAATGTATCCAGGAACTGGCAATTTCTCCAAACTACTAAACCATTCTTCATGACTGGTCATGTGATTTGAAGCACATGAATCAACATACGAGACATTATCATTCGATTTTGAAACACCAGTAGACATCATATTCATCATGTGATGTTGAACCATGAACAGCTTCTCAGAATCATCTGCACTTGTGGATGCATAGTTATTCTGTTGCCTTTTGTTATTTTGATTCTTCAACTTGCAATCACGTTCAAAGTGTCCATGTTTACCACAATTCTAACATCTTTTACTATCACTACCTAAATCATTTCTTTGGAAATTTTTGTGGCGTCTTTGGCTCCCACTACCTTGAAACTATCCTCCTCCTCCTGCATGATTTTGTTGTTGACTTTGGCCTTGGTTACTATTTCCTCTTCCACTTTTGAAACCTCTACCTTTGCCTCTTCCTCTGCCAAAGTAGAATACCTACTCAAAACTAGATTTTCCTTGGGAGTTTGAATCCTCACCAAGATTCTTTACTTCAATAATCAGCATAGATACTAGACAAGCAAAATTTAGAATATTTTCCCTAGTCTGTATAGAAGTTCTAAACTGCTTATATGCAGCTCCTAAACCACGAAGACACACTTCCACCTTATCATCATCATCTACATTCACACCAATAGATGCAAGTGACTCACATATGCTTTTGATTTTCAAGGTGTAGTCACTTATCGGCATGCTCTTCTTCTCCAATGTATGCAGCTCATTCTTGAGTTGCAATTTCCATGCCTTTGTATTGGTCTCATACAATGTGAACAAACTGTTCCAAGCCTCTTTCAGAGCCTTGGCTTCCTGTATGCTAACAGATAGCCAGTACATTACCTTTCATGCTCCTTGATTCCATTCCTCATATGCTCTTAACTGATATGCAATCTGATTCCTTTCTAGTAACTGCATAGCATTTTCATTCTCTCCTTCGATGTACTTCCAGTAGCCTTTTCTCGTCAGGAAATTTGTCATTCTGAATCTCCAAGCATGGAAATTATTCTTGTCCAACTTATTACTCATAAGCTGACTCATTCCTTCTACGTTTGCCATTTTTGTAGCAATTCTCAACACCACAAAGCACTACAAGTAGCTTTTCTACTTGAACACTGTCGCACTATGATGTGATAGTTCGATCTCAGAAAAACACAGTTTTTGTGTACCAAAAGTACACGGAATGGCTTGAAATTTCGGATTTGGAATATATGAGTGTTTCCGAACACAACACAAGTTACAATTTCTGAAACTCACCTACTTTTTTTGTGGGCCTCACCTTGCGGGCTCGAAATGGAGGTCCAAATGGCTCTGAAACTTCGATCTGACAAAACTTAGTGAGCCTAAAGGGATAACTCGCAAATTTTTATCGCAAATGGAGGTCATTTGTGGATCGCATTTTCTCCACGACTTGCCACATACTCTTCACCGTCACCTTCTCCACGAGCTCTCTATAGCCACGCTGGCTCTGATACCATGCCACAAGGAAGGAGATAAGAAAGAGAGCTCATACACACACTCTCACTCTCAAGGAGAAGCACACACACAAATTGAGGCAAGGAAGAATGATCTTCTTCTTCTTCTATTACATAAAAAGGAATGTACAAGAATGACCTAAAAACAAGAATACAACAAGTGCAATATATAAAGATCAGTTCATAAGGAAAAATCTAATGTCTGCGAATGAGTGAGCTGGCAAGTAACAAATGTGTCATCACTCTCGATAGATAGGCTGAACTCCCAGTGAGACGAGACTATCTCTCACATGGAGTACCTGCAATGGATACCTAAGCCCAACTTTGGCACCTCTGACAAGCATAAGTCGTCCCAATTGCAACTGAAAATGATGCTTAATGAGGAATGTGTAACATTTGCTCTCCTGTAACTGGCTAACTGAAATCAAGCTCATAGGGAATGAAGGCACATAACATACATGTCTGAGCATAAGTGATGCTCCACTAGGTAGCATAAGGCATACATCTCCTGCACCCTCACTGTCATATATCATACCATCAGGCATGTGCACACATCCATGACTATCACCTAAAAATCAACAAAAGGATACATGATGTGGAGTAACATGAAAATTGGCTAATGCATCAAGCAACCAAGCCATATGTGTACCATCCAATGAACAAGAGGAATCCTTAGAGGAACCATAGGAGAAAGTGATATCACCATCACTAGCGTAATCAACTTCCATAGACTCTCTTGAAACCAATACCTAACCTGCATCACATGCATATCTTTGATGTCATCATTGCATCCGCTCGAACCAATGTCGTCGAGTATGGCCCTCATGACTACAATGCCAACATTGAAGTTGTTGATGTGATCTATGTCTCATATGAGTCAATGGACTCGCATACATATCATGTAGTCTCTGCCATAATGCACTACTCGTTTCCTCATACATCAAAAACTCATATATAGAACCTGCAAGCTATGATCAAATAGTGGAGTTGGCCAATGCATCCATATCCATCCATATGTGGTCAGGCATGTCACGAGGCCTTTGTGCATCTCTATGCACATACAGGTGTAACCCTGCATGAACCATGTATGCCACATTTGAGCTTTCCATCTTGGAAAGTCAGTGCCATCAAATTGAGAAGACACCATGCTTGCAATCCAAGAGAATAGAAATGTAAAAAGAGACTAAAAATAATACCCTATCACCAATAGAATCACATTTGCATATCCATATGCATAACTCACATCACAAATGTCTCACTGGAGAGGAAACCATGTGAACCACCTATCACATGATCATGCATCTAGTATGCACATAAAACAATGAGCATAAGCTTACTCATCGAGTCTCCAAATTGTCCAAGTAGATGTGAAAGAATCCTGGAAAAAATATGATAGAGTATCCCCTGTAAATTGAGCAATCAAACAAGATAATCAATAGCAAAAGAACAATGAGTAATCTGTCACCACCTATCACTAATCCAATCAAAGATAATGGCAAATACACATGCCAAAAACTGATGGCAATACATGTCAATACAATGGCGATACACCTCCCACTCAAGAATGAATCCTATAAGATGGTCCAATCTCTCACGAATAACCCATGACCAAGTCCAAGTGAATGGAGATAAGCAACGATCCAAAGCTATCACAGAAGTATAGAGGATCTACTAGAGTACTCTTCTAGCATAAAAGTTGACAAAATTTTGATAGCATCTCCTGTATAAAATGGACTTTGAACCAAATAAACCATGTGGGAATCACCATCCACATATGCCAAGAATCACACTTACAAATGAGATATCAAATCAATGACCATAGGCTAAAATATATCCAATCAAGGTGACAAACAGATGTGCAACTGAGGCTCCAATCTGGATCATGTACCTGCAAAGAAAACCAAGATACAATTACGAACCAAGATCCAAATCAACTCTCATAAAATTATGTGCAAGTGGCAAGTAAATCCATAACCAAGTGGCATAAGCAAGATATAGACTACAATGCCACTATACATCCATTGATAATATCATTATCAAACTCATGATGACATAAACCTCACAATGTCATGTCACATGCCAAATACGTGACAAGATCATGCTTTACTCTCAAACAGAGTAGGTACCACAATGGTCATACATGGATAATGCCTTCGAGCTCTAAAAATAAGAGCTCGCACACCAAAAAATCTCTCTCGAACAAGTTCCACAACAAAATGAACCTCCAAAAGCAATTGGGATTCTTGTGGTGAAAATATGCTACGTTATGTTTTGTTGTTTCAGAGATGAAAACCTCTTTCTCTTCAGCAAGCTTCAAGAATCTTTTTGAACTACGTAACGATATATAGAACACCTCAATCGGAGGTGCATAGCTCATGATATACACAAAACATGCATGTGCTCTTAATTTCACCTTCACCTACAATATTGTTGCTCTATATTCTACATTTTTGGAAATCTAGGACTCATAATTTGGACTAGCATCTTGTAAACTTGTAGCTTCTTTTTCAAGCTACACACATGAAGTTGAATCACTTGAATCGGACTTGTAAAACTCAAGTTACAGCCCAAAAAGTGATGTGATCTCCAAGTAATTATAGATTCGTTTTCTACATTAGTCTACATTTTTTGAATTTTCGATGGTTTAGAACTCCAAACCAGGTTTTGCACCCCGTTGTGAAGTTTTAGTTGGTGGTCTGTCTTAGTTATGCACAAAACTTTGAAACACACCAATCCGAGCTTCCTACCTCGAGTTATGGCCAAAATACCGAACATCTATTGAGAGGTGCCGACCTACACATTCACCTCTTGTGACCTAAGCTTTCATTGAAGCTTCTTGCACACAAGCCTTCAACAAGATCTGATAGCAATGAAGGGGCTTTGGTGTGTTGAACAAGAGGAGCAAGGAGGAGATCGAGGGAGAGAGAGGAGGAGATACACACACATGCAAGGGAGCCTCGAAACCCACATAATGATCTCTCTTGAGGCAATGCTCTATATATGATGTATATATATGAATATTGGGATGAGGTCACATGATGCTTACACCCCCCTATAGACTTGAGTTAGCTTTAGAGATGTGTATGACAATTTGCTACCTCTTTTTACACATGGACATTCAAGTGCCAGTCCAAATGAGGCAATTTCACAGCCTTTATATTTTCCCCATGATGATGCAGATAATTTTATTTCTGATGCAAATTTACATGATGCACTTATTGATGAGAGGGTTGACATAGAAGATGCTAAAACAATGCCTAAATGATTGGTGTGGACTTTGAGAGATAGCAAATTAGATGTAGCTCTATCATATCATACTCATTCATGCTCTCATAGTGCTTCCTTTGCATCAGATTGCTATGCAATGGTTGCATCAGGTCTTTATGCTCTTTATGTAATTTGCATCCAGTGAAAAATTTACATGTCATTATGATTCATCATCACATTCTACATGTATGATTGTGAATGAGCTTGATTCATATTGGTTTTTTGATAGGGATGCTTCAAAGCATATCACTTCATGCAAACTATTTTTTGCATCTTTGAAAGATGCATGTGCAAACGATGCTTCTTATCTTACTATCAGAGTTGGAGAATTCACCTTATAGCTAAAAATGGAGTTATCGCTACTCTTAAGAATGCATTATATGTACCCGATGTAAAAAAAAAAACTTGATTTTGGTTCCTATTATTGCTAGTGTTAGACTTCATGTACACTTTGTTGATGACAAATGCACGATTCATGATTTTAACAATGGTGATGTTATTGTGATGACGGGGACATTATGCAATGGCTTGTATTGCTTGGATACATATAAGAGAGTTGCCTCAACTGCCTTTCTTACACATACTTCATCTATGGTCGATATGGAGTTTGACATGCTCATTCTAGTCATTTGAACTTCATAGTTTGCTTTAATTGCAAAAGAAGGATATGTTATTGGTTTTCCAACACTTGAATCCATTGAAAAGGATGCATGTGAAGGTTTTATACTTGGAAGAATGCATTGTGCTCCTTTTTCCAAAGCTGGTGCTACACATGCTACACAAAAGTTGCAATTTTTTTCATAACGATGTATGTGGTCAGGTGAAGAATCCATCTTTTAGTAAACATATATACTTTGTTAGGTTCATTGATAGTTCAACATGTCATATTTGGGTGTATGCTATGAAAGCAAAGAATGAGATATTCTCTTGCTTTAAAATATTTTGAGCTATGGTAGAAAACTTTTATGGCAATAAGCTTTTGACTCTCAATAGGGATGTCACATGAACTTAATGCTTTTCTTTTTGAAAGAGGTATTGTGTACCAATGTGTGACATATGCACCTCAACAACAAGGTGTTGTAGTGTGCAAGAATAGAACACTTCTTGAAATGGCATGATGTATGATTGAAAGAAAGCATCTTCCAAATAAGTTTTAGATGGAAGCAGTTATGTGTGAAAAACTATGTATTGAATCATTGTCCTACAAAAGCATTGAGCATCATTACACCTTATGAGGCTTCGAATGGGCAGAACATATGTGCATATTTGGTTGTTAGGCATATGCTCTTGTGCCATCACAAAAATGTCACAAACTTGATGACAAGGAAAATAAATGTATATTTGTTGGATATAATAGTGAGAGTAAAGGTTATCACTTATACCATCCATTGATGGGAAAATTTGTTGTAAGTTGGGATGTGGTATTTCTTGAAAATTCAACCTATCCTTTATTTGAATGCAAATTTCAGCCAACAATTAGCTCACAAGATGTGTTTGATACACTCATGCCTTTGTTTCAAGGTGGTGTGCTTTACTATGGCCATGTAGGCCATCCGAATGAGGTTCAAAGATCTGAAAATTATAAGCCAAATATGGCTTAAAAATTCCATCCAAACATGAATGAAAATTCCCAAAATCTGCAAAGAAACATGGCTAAAAAATTCCAACCAAAGTTGGCTATAAATGTTCAGCCAAGCATGGCTGAAATTCAGCATGATATTCAACCACGCATGGCTGAAATTCAGCATGATATTCAATACACTCCTTATGTATATTTTGATGATGTATTACATAAGAAAGGAGTGTATATCAAGCATGCACAATCTATGCCAAAATGGCTGCCAAAAACATTGCAAGCTATCATCTTCAGTGCTCCTTTACTTGGTAAAACAAAATCAAGCTCTTGCCATGCATCATGTGACTTTGTGGATGTTTCTCTTATTGCAATTGCATGTAATGAAGAGCCACTCACTTTTGAATATGCATGTGATTGTTCAAATTGGATGAGTGCAACACAATTAGAACTGGATTCTATTAAAAAAAAATTGTGTCTAATTGTAAAAGGCTATGTGCAAAAATATGGCATAGATTATGAGGAGACTTTTGCACCTGCTTTGTGCATGATTATCATTTGTTTTGTGATGATTGGCTACCCATCATGGTTGGAAAGTGCATCAACTGGATACAAAAACAACTTTCTTGAATGATGATCTACAAGATGCGGTCTTTTTTACCCATGACAATAAAGTACATTTTCCTTCTCTTCCTTGTGATGTGGTCTTTTGTAGTGCTTCCTACTTAGTCTAGTTGTTACAAGGACCAATTCTAACATAACATCAAGCATACTTAATATAAGCTCCATTCTTAGCATCATTTCCTTTCTTAGCAATTTTGGAGTCGCAAGCCCTATGTATCCCTTTTGTTATCGTGGAGTCGCAAGCCCTATGTTTCCCTTTCTTATGTTTGTGTATATATCTTATCTTTGTGTATATGTGGATATGGTGTCAAGACCACATCTCTATGTTGAACTATGTATATTTCACGTAAGGACAAAAAACCCTACCTAGCCTTCTACCCAACATTTCCTTCAGCCCTCTAAGTGTTTCACTCTCGAGTTCAAAAGTGCAGCTCTCATGTAATACACATTTTCAATAAAAAAACATTATTTAAAAACAAAATCTTGTTTTTCAAAACTCTTTATTTATTTATTATTATTTTGTGAAAAAATGTTCCAATCTTGTGTGTAAACGAAATAACAATGAAACTTGTGGAAATTTTTGCCACATACTAGTTAGTGTTCTACCCATAGCAATGGTGAACGAAGTTTAGCTCCTTTCTAATCTTCTCCTATGTATTCTCGTCAGTCATAAAACATAAGCCATTTTCATGCAAAAAAAGTTTCCACTCTTACGGGGGGCACATGCATAGTCCGGCCACCCGAAGTCCGGTGAACTATGCACTTTTTTCCACGTTGTCATCGAAAATGTAGTTTTGTAATCCAACGTGTAAGGTTCAATGTTGGGTGACCCGAACGGACTGACGCGAGTCAGTTCGGATCACCCAACGACTTAAAAATATTGCTTTCCATATATATATATATATATATACGAATCTGTAAAGAGTTGTTCAATTCTGTTACATAACTTCACGTTCAGACATATGAGGTTTGATTGCGCCATGATTTAATGAGGAGATAGCTTGTCTTGCGCGTCGACATGATCATCACTTACAGCTTGCTTTGCACTTCATCGTTTATCTCATATGAGGTTACATCGCCGTAGCTTAATTGTGGATGCGCCATGAATCATTAACACTTGCACAGCGCTGGGGGACGATATGCTATGCTCTTCATTAGTCGATATATTATGATCATTAAATCATGAAATCATTATGTTTCAAAACATAGCAAGGCCTGAAGCATTATTCAAAAACGAAAACAAGATTTGGAGTATTATTCACAGGCGTTGTTAATCATCATGCGCTGGAGCAATGTTTATTATCATGCACTGTAGGATTAATCATGCGCTGTAGGATAGTTAATTTGCGTAGTATATATGTTATGTATGTTCGTTTTCTATGTATATTTTGATAAAGGCAACTAGAGTAATTTTGTATACTATCGTAAGACTCTTTTTTTGAAGACGCTCGAAATATAATTAAGAATTCTCATTTAAAAAAAAAAATAATTTTTCTTACAAGGAAAGGAGGTTGCTTTTTCGATTGTGTTTTTTCTTGAAAACGCGTTCTATTTTCTATTATACTTTTGTGTATACACTTCCACAAAAAATGGAAAATAGATGCATAGATATATAAATAGATCATGAAACGGATAGCTAAGAAATATGTCGTGAATATGAAACATGTGCCTCTATTTTTGGTCATCGAAAGTTGGGTGGTCGTTATACATGTGCTCATAATTTCGATGATCGGGTTCACCGGATCTATGATGCATGTGCCTCTAATCTCAGTTCGGTGACCCAAAAAGTGTAATTCCATCATCCAAAAAAAAACTCATGTGTCCTGCCTATCTATCCCAATTAGTGTTGATTTTTGACGGCCGTATTGTCCCTTTTGGCCTTTGTTTAACCGTAAAATACAGTCAAAAAATATTTTTGACCTTCAAAAAATACATTAAAAATAGAAAATACAAAAAATACATTAAAAATAGAAAATACAGGTAGGATCTCTAGATAACCTTCAAAACTGACTGGCATAGTAGACCGTCAAAATGCAACACTGATCAAGGTGGGGAAATATATCTGATCAGGTGCAAAAGGAATCGTGGAGGCCCAAGGTGTTTCACAGTCGACCGCTTTGTGGCGAGGCCAATACTCTTCACGGAGGAATTGTGGAGGCCCAAGGTGTTCCACAGTCGACCGCTTTGTGATGAGGCCTATGCTCTTGACGGAGGCTTCGAGATCGATGTGCAGTGAAAGGTCGTAGTCCGATTCAGAAGAGGTCTCAAGGCAGAGGACGGAGATGCGGGTGCCTGGCTGTTGTACCAGATGGTCTGGACGTGCCCGCTCCAGTTTAAAGTACAAGCTCTTCTGGGCGGAGGTTAGCGGCGCTTTGGGTGATTTGGGCACTTTCGTCCCCATCGCCATAGCTCTAACTCTAGTCAATGGTCTGGATCTTGGTACTACACTCGTTTTCACAGGCGCATACAACATCGTGACAGGCCTACTTTTCGGAATACCCATGCCTGTGCAGCCTATGAAGTCCATCGCTGCCGTTGCCATCTCGCAGTCTGATCCTTTCTCCCTCACGGAGATTGCTGCTGCGGGCCTATGTACTGCCGCTGTTCTCTTTGTCCTCGGTATTACAGGTCTCATGGACTATATTCAACGCATTCTGCCTATGCCTGTGGTGCGTGGCATCCAGCTATCCCAAGGCATCAGCTTCGGTAAAACAGCCGTCAACTATTTTCTTCACGAGCAAGACTTCTCCACGGGATCCAGCAGTGGTTCACGACCTTGGTTAGGCTTGGATGGCATGTTGGTAAGCCTTGTTGCTCTTCTTTTTATTATTGTGATCACCGGATCAGGTGATAACTATTGTCAGCATCAAGCGTCTACAGCGGTTTTAAGTGAGGCTTCGGAAGACGTTGAAACGGAAGCGCAAACTAGCGAATACTCACAGAAAACTGAGCCATCTTGGGTGGGAAAGGCTGAAGCTCTACCAACTGCACTTATTGTGTTCTTGGTTGGCGTTGTCTTGGCCGGTCTTCGTAAGCCTAGTGTCTGGAGTAGCCTTACGTTTGGCCCTTCGATGCCACATGTTATGGCCATCTCTTGGAGTGATTGGAAGACAGGTTTTTTGAGGGGTTCCATTCCTCAGTTACCTCTTTCCATTCTTAATTCTGTCATTGCTGTCTGCAAGCTTGCATCAGACTTGTTTCCTGACAAGCCCATTTCATCAACTGCTGTGTCAACGAGTGTGGGAGTCATGAACTTGGTGGGTTGCTGGTTTGGGGCTATGCCAGTCTGCCACGGCGCTGGTGGCCTAGCAGGCCAATGCAGGTTTGGTGCCACAAGTGGGGCTGCTGTTGTTATTTTGGGCACAGCAAAAATGACGCTTGGCTTGTTGGTGGGAAGCTCTCTTGTGCAAATTCTATCTGAATTTCCCATTGGCTTGCTGGGTGTCTTGCTTTTGTTTTCTGGGGTAGAGCTTGCCATGGCCTGCAGAGATCAAAACAACCGAGCTGATGCCTTTGTAATGCTTATATGCACTGTGGTGTCTTTTGGCTCAAATGCTGCGTGGGGCTTTGGATTCAGCATTGTGGTTTACATACTTCTGAAAATGAGGGGTTCCCATTATACCCTGTGGTGGCGGTTATTCAGAGATACTCTCTTTGCTCGAAGTGTACATGCACCAGCAGGCTATCAGCCATGTGCATCCAACATTCCATGAAGATGGAAGATCTTTGTATGAGTGTCTGTGA
>CM035406.1:181726893-181731893 GCA_020310875.1 Ceratopteris richardii
TCTCCATAAGCTCAAGGGCTGGTCTTGTACCGGTTAGCTTGACCAAACTTCATCGCTTCGAAACGCACTTTTCTACCTTCGACAAGCTTCTCCAAGTTCCTTCAGTGGTATCAGAGCTAGATCAAGATAGGTGACGGCTTTCCCTCAATGATCGAGAAGCTTGATCGACACAACTACGCGGCTTGGCAAATCAGAATGGAGGCCTACTTGCAAGGTAGAAATCTTTATGGAATTGTAGCAGGTGATGAAGCTATGCCTATTCCAAGATGCAAAGGAGGACCTACACAAGAGGAGACAGATAAACTCACACTTTGGTGCACAAGGGATGCTCAAGCAAGGTCGTACATACTAAACTCTATCTCTGACTTTCTATTACCACATATTAGAGGATGCAAGACATCTCAAGAGACTTGGGATGCCTTGGACACTTTCTTTTCTGCTAGTACCAAAGCAAGAAAGAATCATCTTTGGAACGAGTTCAACCAAATGAAGAAGACACCTAAACAAACCATCACAGAGTTTGTTACCAAGTTCAAGGAGGTTGCGGATCAGTTAGCATCCATTGGAGAGCTGATTGAAGAAGAGGTCATCATGAGGCAAATTCTCAACGGCATTCGAAGTGATAAGCAACGGCAATCCTTCACGACGGCTTACGATCTCATCATGGATGTGCAAACTCCAGACTTCAACATCTTTCTTGGACAACTCTTCAATCAAGAAGCCAATAATAGCATAAAGGAAGGTAACTCTTATCATGGTAGTTCAACTAGTGCTCTATATGCAGATAAGAAGGATAAGAAGCAGAAAGGCAAGAAGAAGGAAGAAGACGAAGAAGAGACTTCCCAAGCCAACTTTGCAAGCAAGAGCAAGTGGAAAGGGAAGAAGAAAGGACCAAAGCAGGACAAAGCCAAAGGTCAGAATGTTCAACCTTGTGCCATATGCGATAAGACCAACCACACCACTCAGAACTGCTGGTTCAATGGGAAGACCCAGAAAGGAAGTGGAAGAGGTGGATATGGCGGCAATAGAGGCAGAGGTGGACACAATTTCAACAACAACAATAGAAGCTATAATAGAAGGGACTACAACAATTATTCAGAAGATCAACCACATGAAGACTCATTGCTTCTTATGAACCTAAGCCACAAAGAAGGTAAAGAAGACGATCATTTGTTCTACATAGACTCAGGATGTTCGAATCATGTTGCAGGCAACATTGCTCTTCTATCTGACTTGGAAAGTCCAAAGCATAGACATGAAGTGCAAACAGGGGATGACACGAAGCACAATGTGGAGAAGATTGGTAATGTCAAAGCTTCCAATGGCAGGACAAACATTCTGAGTAAGGTTCTCTATGTACCCACTATCACTAAAAACCTAATAAGTGTAGGCCAAATAGTCGAAAAAGGCTTGCAAGTTAGGTTCACCCAACATGGAGCTTTTGTGGAAGATCCATGTCAAGGCTTCAAGAAGATAGCTCGAGGTGAGAAGCATGGTAGGCTCTTTACTTTTGAAGTAGGAGATACCAGGAACATAGCTCTATTCAACTTTGGGTCTCAAACCCTAAGTGAGCTTGAAGTGTGGCATAAGAGACTTGCTCATGTGAATGAAAGAACCTTGAAGGATATATGCAGGGATCAAAGTGTTCTAGGACTGCCGAACATATCAAAGCAACACATGATCAACAGGTGTGATGCATGTCAGATTGGGAAGGCACAAAGACAACCATTCAACCACAAAGGCTACATCCACAACAACTTATTGGACTTAGTACACACAGATGTATGGGGACCAAGTCAAGAACCTTCATTGGCAGGATCAAGGTATTATGTCTCATTTATTGACGACCATAGTAGATGGACTGTTCTATACTTTATCAAGAGTAAGAATGAAGTATTTGATTGCTTCAAGAAGTATCTTGCACATGTGGAGAATCATACAGGTAGATCACTAAAGAAGCTCAGATCTGATGGAGGGGGAGAATACTTCTCCAAAGAGTTTGATGAGTTCTTGCAGGACAAAGGTATCAAAAGGGAAGTGACTACTAGGTACTCTCCTCAACTAAATGGAATTACAGAGAGAAGAAACAAGACATTGGTTGGATCAGCCCGAACAATGCTTGAAGAGAAGAAGTTACCACATTATCTTTGGGCAGAAGCTATTTCAACTGCAGTGTACCTTGTCAATCGACTACCATCCAAATCGCTTCAAGGTATGACTCCTTATGAAGCATGGCATGGAAGAAAACCTAGTCTTGGACATTGCAAGGTTTTTGGTTGTTTAGCTTATGTTCATGTACCATCACAAATAAGAGGTAAGCTAGATGAAAGGGCAACAAAGGCAGTGTTTATTGGATATGATTCAACTCAGATGGGTTACAGGTTCTTCAATCCTTCAACCAATCAATTCACTACAAGTAGAGATGTTGTGTTTGAAGAACATAGGTCTTGGTATGATGAAGATAAACAAAAGGTAACACTACTATATGATCTTGATTCTGACTCTCATCAATTAGGAAGTAAGCATGATACACAGGTCCAGGATCCAAGAAGTGATACAGACGATGACCAAGATGAAAGAGAAAGGGATTACAAGCTATGGAAGTCAAGAGGCAAAGAAAAGATGCAAGAGGTTGGAGAATGCTCCAAACAAGCACCTAGAAGATCAACAAGAGAGAAGAAACAACCAGAAAGGTATGGATATGATTCCACATTTGTTACAAAGCATTCAATCTACTTGGCAAAAGACTCTATTTCAGAGGAACCCTCAACCTATGAAGAGGCAAAGGGAAACCCTAATTGGGAAAAGGCCATGAACAAAGAGATGGATGCATTGAAGGAAATGGACACTTGGGATTTGGTTCCAATGTCGTCGAATCAAAAGGTAATTGGTTGCCGATGGGTATATAAATTTAAAAGAAATTCAGATGGATCAGTTTGTAGGTACAAGGCAAGATTAGTTGCCGAAGGATGCTCACAAACTCATGGTATAGACTATGAGGAAACATTCTCACCAGTTGCAAAGATGACTACAATCAGGACATTGATAAGTGTAGCTGCTGCAAGGAATTGGAGACTCCTCCAACTTGATGTGAAAAATGCATTCTTAAATGGTTGGATAAGTGAAGAGGTATACATGTCACAACCACCCGGTTTTGAAAACCCTAACCATCCATCTTATGTTTGCAGACTTAAGAAAGCATTGTATGGATTGAAACAAGCTCCAAGAGCTTGGGATTACAGGTTGGTTACATATCTTCAAGATCAAGGGTTCAAAGCTAGCAGCTCAGATCCTTCTCTATTCATCAAAAGGGATCACAATGAGGTTATCTATCTATGTGTATATGTAGATGATATTATTGTGACAGGTGATGATCTAAATGGCATTCAAAGGATCAAGAGACACATGCAAGAGGAGTTCAAAATCAGTGACCTAGGTGAGCTCACATATTTCCTAGGTATGCAGGTGATATACACAGATGAAGGAATGTATTTGACTCAAAGAAGATACATTCAGGATCTGCTTCTCAAGTTCAAAATGGAGAACACTAAACCTGCAGGTACACCTTTGGAGATGAATCATAAACTTAGTGTTTATGAAGGTGAGAAAATTGAAGACATTAAAGAGTATCAAAGCTTGGTAGGTAGCTTGATATATGCTACTCACACAAGGGCGGACATCTCATATAGTGTGGGAGTGCTTAGTCAGTTCATGCACTCACCAAGAAGACCACACATGGATGCGGCTAAGAGAGTACTTAAGTATCTCAAAGGTACAATCAACGAAGGTATATTCTATCCTTACTCTTCCGATTTGGATATCAAAATCTACTCAGATGCAGATTGGGCAGGAGCTAAGGATGATAGAAAAAGTACATCTGGTTACTTAGCATTTGCAGGTTCAAAGCTAGTGTCATGGAGTTCCAAGAAGCAACCAACAGTTGCTTTATCCTCAACTGAAGCAGAGTACAGAGGCTTGACCATAGCAACTCAAGAGGCAATATGGTTAAAAGCATTGTATACAGATTTGGGACTTGTGAGTTCCAAACCTCACATATTTGGAGATAATGTAAGTTCCATGCATCTAGCGGCAAATCCTATTTTCCATGCGAGAACCAAGCACATAGAAGTCCATTACCACTTCATCAGGGAGAAGCTCATGGCAAAGGAGATCGACACTTCTTTTGTTCCGACTGAAAAGCAAGTAGCAGATATGATGACGAAGGCACTTGATGGAATAAAGCTTTGTAGATTCAAAGCTATGGCAGGTATTCAACCTATCAGAGAATGAAGACTCAAGCATACTTTAGCTTGAGGGGGAGCTGTTGGAACATCAAGTTTACACTATGCTTGAGGTGGATTTGATCTACATCGAAGGCTATCGTGTCGAAAGAATATCTGTTGGAGAGTTCTTTTTCATATGCTCATTTATTGTATTTTTTTGAGAATATTTTGATGGCTCATTTACCATTGTAAAAGCCTTGAGTTGTACACATGTAAAGGTAGAAATATAGAGCCAAAATCCCACGAAATTTTGGTGGTTGAAGTTGCATTCAATCAAGCAAATCAAGTCACCTAAAAGTAGATCAATCAAGATCTTCACTTTTCCTAGATTATAGGGAAGTGAATTGATTCCCTCCAACAACCATTCCCACCTTCATTTGAATTCAAATTCAAGTTGTAAAAGTCGTGGAACACTCCTAGAGGCTATATAAGGAGTTGAAATCACTTGTATTATACATGGAAGCAATATACATACACTTGTGACCATCATTGTCTTGCTCCTTCAATTTTCTGCATCATCTTATTCGCCAACAGTAATCTTGCAGAGGCTGCTGCTCTGTCCTCAGAGCTCCAAATTGAGTGCAAGAGGACTCATTGGAAAGGTATTAGTGTCTAGTTTATGCCTGTAAATTTTCAAAGCATTCGGTTCAGCATATTTGGAGAAATCTTAGTTTTTTTGCCTCGGAGTCAATCTCTGCGTATTCCTGAAAAATAGGA
>CM035406.1:181734393-181746893 GCA_020310875.1 Ceratopteris richardii
CTGGCACTCATGTATAAGGAAGTGCCAAACTATGTGGAAATCACTCCACAAAAGGAATTAAGCCCAAAGCTTTGAGGAAAGATTCAAACTTCTCCCTAGGTAGAGCCTTTGTGAAAAGGTCTGCAATGTTCTCCTGTGTGGGCACATATACCAAGCTGATTTCCCCAGCAGAGAACCTCTCCTTGACATAATGATAATGCACCTCAATGTGCTTAGTGAGAGCATGGAACACAGGGTTCCTTGCAACTGCCAATGCGCTCTGACTGTCAATGAAGATGGTGGTGGCAGAAGACTGACCAACACCCAAATCAACCATAAGGCGTCTGAGCCACACACACTCAACAGTGGCTGTGAAAGCTGCCCTATACTCAGCCTCACAACTAGAAGTGGCCACAATAGGATGCTTCTTGCTCAACCAAGATATACATGAGATACTAAACATGAAGCAAAAGCCACTAGTGGACACACGAGTGTCATAGCAACCAGCCCAATCTGAGTAAAAAGAAAAACATGCAAATCTGGCGGTAGTGATCGCCCCTTGGGATAAAACAACCCAAGTAGCCGAGTACCACTCAAGTAGCGAAAGATGCGCTTAACTGCCTGCCCATGCTTGACTCCTGGGCAATGCATAAACCTGCTCATCTGTGAGACAACAAACGGAATATCTGGCCGAGTAATGCATAAGTAAATCAAGCATCCAAGAGTTCGCTGATAGAGAACGACATCAAATGCATCTCCAACATCATGAAGACTCAATCATAAACATGTCTCCATAGGAGTGGCAATAGGCTTACAGTCTTCAAGGCCAAAACACTACAATAATGTGTCAATATATTTCATTTGACACAAAGCCATTCCACCATCAACTTGCATAAACTGAATGCCCAAATAGTGATGCAAATGCCTTAAATCAGACATCTCAAATGAGGCATGCAAATCAGCCTTAAAATCAGCAATATGCTTCTCAATAGGACCAGTGAGCAGCATATCGTCAACATAGACAACAATGATCAGAAGCACATCATTAGCACGCTTAACATATAAGGTGCTTTCAGTTGGACTGTTGTCAAAACCATGTGCAATCAGATAGGCATGTATCTTATCATACCAAGCACATGGTGCTTGCTTTAAACCATATAATGCCTTCTTTAACCTGCACACCTGATTTTCATGCCCTTTCTGCACAAAGCCAAAGGGGCTGAAAAACATACACTTTTTCATGCAAGTCACCATCCCTAAATGCTATTTTAATGTCCAATTGATGTACATTCCAACCATGATGAGCTGCAAGTGCACAAATGCTACGAAGAGTAGTCATTCGACAGGTAGGTGCAAAGGTCTCATCAAAATCAATGCCTCTTTCCTGTGCATAACCCTTTGCAACAAGTCTAGCCTTTTACCTGTCAACTGTACCATCATGCTTACGCTTCAGCTTGTATACCCACTTAGTCCCAATGCCTTCTTGCCAAGAGGCAATTCACATAAAGACCAAGTACCATTCTTCATTATAGCATCATATTCACATTTCATAGGAGCCATCCAATCTTTTGAATTTTGTGCTTCATCAAACGAAACAGGCTCAGTTTCATCACAGACACTAGATGCAACCATAGCATAGCAATCTGATGCAAAAGAGGCACTATGAGAGCCTGAACGAGTACGATATGATAGAGGTGCATCTAGTTTGCTGTCACGCAAAGTTTGCACCAACCATTTTGGCATAGTTTTTTGCCTCCTCAATGTCAGCTCTCTCATCAACAAGTGCATCATGTAAATCTGCATCAGAAATGGAATGATCTGCATCATCACATGAAACCTACAAAGGCTGAGAAGTTGCCTCATTAGGACCAGCACTAGACTGTCCACCTGTAAAAAGAGGAAGCAAAGTATCATACATGTCTTTGGAGCTAACAAATGTCTCCTTAGTACATGAAAGCAATGGCTGAATAACATCGTCCACAAAAACAACATCACGGCTAACCAGAATGCGTTTAGTATGTGGATGACACAGATGATAGCCTTCACTTTCAGAACTGTATCCAACAAAAATACATTTTACTGCTTTATCATCCAATTTTCTACGATGTTGTTCATATGAAGTGATAGATTGCAGCGCTTTAGTGGGGCTTGTTCATTGGCTTGTGGGTGATAAGGGACTGATTTCTTATGAATCACTAAGAATCCATTCATTAAAGATTCTATTACTTCACTGACAAAGTGTGTGCCTCTGTCACTTACAATTTCGATTGGCAATCCAAACCTAGTGAATATGTTCTCAAAGAGAAACTTAGCCGTGGTCCTTGCATCATTCTTCTTGGTTGCTTTGGCTTCTACCCATTTGGTCAAATAATCCGTTGCTACAGTTATGTACTCGGCATGGGAACCTTTAGCCGGTGGACTATTAGGTCCTACAAAATCTATTCCCCATTTGGTAAACGCTCTGGCACTCATCATAGGCTTTAGTGGCATTTCATCTCTTCTAATTGGATACTTCGTTCGTTGACATGTATCGCATCTTAGGACGCAAGTGGCTACATCTTGATGTAGAGTTGGCCACCACATTCCAGCGAAGAGAATCATTTTTGCAGTTTTATTTGTAGAAAAATGTCCTCCAGTGACTCCTTTATGAGCCATCTCTAAGATTGAAATGTACTCATCTTCATGAATGCACATTCGTAGATGATTGTCCCTTCCTCTCTTGAAGAGCTGTTTTCCTATAAGAACATAGTCCTTGCTTTGTTCTTCAAGGGCACATTTTCTTGCTAAATTAGCTCCTTCTAGCTACTCCTGAGTCTTCAAGAATTTTACCCGAGGCATGCTCCACCGTGGTGCTACAATAGAGTAACATAGCGTAGAGTTCTCTTCTGGCATTCTTTCTTGACAGGTGGGGCAGGTAGATACATAGTTATGTGTATCGCTCTGCATGGTTGGCCAGTATATGCCCAATCTCTTCAGTGTTTGCCATGTTCCATTCACACTTCGATGAGTTTTCCATTGATTTACATGTGCTTTTTGAAGCCACATCTCTTGCTCCTCTTCCTCCACACATCTCATAAGTAGCCAACTTGGATCTTGGTGGTATAAGCTTCCAGCTATTATGTGGAGATTTTTAGTCTTCCATAGCTCCTGGCTCTTATTGTGAGTGATCCTATGTTGAGGTCCGTATGTGAGGATGGGGATCAACTTTTCTGCCCATTGTGGACATACTTCGAGATTGAAAAGATAAGTATCTTGTAGATCATCTAGTACTCCTGCGGGGGGCTCTCCATGTGTCATTCTTGATAGGTGATCTACTCGGATGTGCGTATTCCCCTTTTGACTATCCTGGTGGAGGACACTTTTGAAAAAGCCTACGAACCCCAACCCATCCCAGGTGGATGTGTCACGACCGAAGGCTAGACCACTTTTGAACTCCCTACCCCTGCATGGATGAAGACTGTAGAAGAGCTTGGCAAGACCCACTCAGCAAGGGTGGAAGCACAATTACACGCAATGGCTATGATCGAGGAGCGTATTTTACAATCCCCCTCATAGGTATATATCTGGGCACGAGCTACAATATAAGCCATATTTTATGTTAATGGCAGAATATCAGCTGGCCATCGAAAAGGAAACAGGCAAGAAACCCTCCCATGCAACTCAGTTTGGGCTTGAAGATTTTCCGCCAGAAGCGCAGAGAGCGGATAAATATTTCAACCAACTTGGCGCTAGGACTTATTACAACAATATCCCAAAATGATGAGCACATGGGTCAAGGCACCACTCCATTTAAAGTATAACCCATGTTGGGGACCAATGCCACGTCGCCGCTCCTAGAAAGCCTTTGCAATAGAAGTACAGAACAACAAATAGTGCCAGGACTGGCTCAATTACCCGTACTTCACACCGCCCCACGGACCGCCCACCGTAGGCTATATGATGGCAACAATTCACCACTGGATCCCCTGTTACGATGAATGGATGATGTAGCATCGCATATGACTGTCAAAATCTTTGACATGATGCAGATAGTATTCAAAGTCTTCCATCGCATCAAGGCACCACATGTGAACACCCCGGGATTCGAGCATGGCAATCAAGATTTAGCATATGATATGAGTATGACACCATCGCTCCGGGTGTGTTATGCCTGGCACTGTTGCATCAAATATTTACCGGCGTGCTATAAAATGACCTTTGAAGAAATTTTCACTATCGATTTTTGGGAGTATCACTCAGAGGTGTTCATAAGCAGACCTACACATCTACTCCAATTATTTTCTTGTGAACAACTGGTGTACTCCACGCACTACAGACTCCCACCACTAGAGGAAACTCAACCCATAGATTGAGAAAAACTCGAAGTAGTTCTTGCAAGAGGTATCCACCTTTCAGAGCACACCCTCTCTCTGGACCTCCTACAAAATTATATCTGATAGACCCCACAACAAGGTTCTGTCGAGGGTGACAGAAGCGAGAAGGGGAGGGGGGTGTTGGCAGTAGCCAGAGGCACAGACGTCGAGGAAGTATGTGAAGATAGAGCACATCAAAGTAGTGGGGAGCCAAGCAGATTATTTTTCAAACAAATATGTTTTATAAATACTTTCAAAATGCCCAATAGTGATTTTCATCACTCTTGTACCATATGTAACATAGAACAACCACTTGTGTAATTCGTAGCTCCATTTTCTGCAAGCCGAGGAGTCCTCAAGCTTGAGGAGCTTAGGTAGAACGAGCCTACCAATTTTGGCTATTTTTAGATCTCGTTTACCCTTTCAAATAGCACCTAGAACCTATTTTTTAACTATGTTGATCACTACATGTGAAACCGGTCAAAACTAGTCTAAAAACTATAAAAAGAGCTAGAGATCTCATTTTTTAGGCTAGCTAGTGTAGACTTGTATGAGCTAGTGTGATCTTGAGCTTGTAATTGAGATCTTGAGTAATAGAGTCTATTCTCCTACCTTCCATTGTGTCTTGCTTGTCTCCTACATGTGTGTGTGTATCTCTATATTGCTTCTCACCTTCACTCTCACTACATCTCATATTCACGATCTTCATATCACTCCTATCTCTTCCACGGATTGACATTAAGGAGGTGGAGCTTCTTAACGTGGTACTTACCATTGTGCTAGAGCAACAAGTCATCCATGAAAATTCTGAGTGTTTCCAACAATAAGGGTCCAATAATGAGGTTGATAATTCTGTTAAAGGTGGCTGGAGCATTTCTGAGTCCAAAAGGCATTTTTACATACACATATGTACCCCAAGGTGTGATAAAAGCAGTCTTTTCACAATCCTCTGGGTGTATGGATATTTGATTATAACCACTAAAGCCATCCATAAAGCTATATAATGCATGTCTAGCCACTTGTTCAATGACCTACTCTGCAAATGGCATGGGGAATCCATCTGGAATGGTCACCTTGTTGAGTGCTCTAAAGTCAACACAAATCCTAATTTTGTTGGTATTCTTCTTTGGTACTATAACCATTGGTGAAAGCCATTCTGAGTGTTCCACAAGAATGATGATTCTTGCATCCTCCATCTTTTGTATCTCCACATAAACAACTTCAATTAAGTCTATAAATCTTTCCTCTAATTGGTTTGGATCCATCGACAAGAGGGATTTTGTGCTCTCCATAATTGGCAGGTACTCCTTCTAAGTCTTTATAATGCCATGCAAAAACATCTGCATAGTGGGCCAACAAAGATTTTACCTTTTTAAGGAGCTCTGAGTGGCTCCACAACCAAGTGGCCACCAAAATTGGGCGATTATTTTCCTGAGTGCCTAATTGAATTTCTTTGATAGGGTTTCTCTCTACCATGGTTTCTTCATGCTCATCTCCAATCCTGTTTTCTTCCAATAGCTTTTCATGCATTGTTGCATAACCAGAAGTGTTATGGATCTCAATATATTCCTCTATGTCTTGCATCCATCCTATAGGGATTTCTTGAATTGGTAAAGAACATTCTTCACTAGTATGTTTTACCTTGCCTTTAACTTTAGTAACTTCCTTCTCTATTGTTGTCGCATCCTCCTCCAAGTTGTATTTGAGGGGTGTCTTCCTCCCCCTTTTGTGGTCTGTGATGGGTTCTCCCAATCCATCAACCTGAACTTTATCCTCATTTTCATCATAACATTCATCTATGCAAGAATTATTGAGAAAAACTCCAAAACAAGAGGAAGAGTTGCCTGCTTGGAGCCAATTCATAATATCTTTGTTGGTGCAATTCAAGCCTTCACACTTGGATTGGAACCTTGGAAATGTGGTGTTGAAACCTTGGAAGCTTAATTCACTTGAAGAAAGGACCATGTGAACTCATGCTTATAAGTTCTTACTTCTTTACCCATTGTAAAAGTCTATATGACTTGGCATCTCATGTAATCACAACTACTTGATAGATTCGTGGAAAAAGGTAGTTGATTAATGGAGAGAATATCTCCCTACATTTAGTGGAGTGATCATAGGAGATTTGAATTTGAATTCAAACTCAAATACAACTCAACTCCTATAAAAAGTGTAAGTCAAAAGTCGCGGTTGTCCTTCACTTTTCTCGAGGCTAATACTCTTGATCATTGAGTGTGTGAGTGCTACACTATAGCCTACACATCTCCAACTCATTAGGCTACATCTATCAAGCCAATGAGATTGTACATTCATGTGAACTAATAGAAAGATTTACATTCACTATCTCTGGTTTTCTCTGAGTCATCATCTCCAAGTCTGTCAACTTCAACAAGGCATATCTCAGGATCTACTGAACCAAATCAAGTGATGCAAGGCTTGTTGGAACCAGCACAAAGTATTCTACAAGACTACAAAGTTTGAAGAAGTTTGGTTCAGCCATTGCCGAGAAATCGCCATCGAACTGCTCTCTGGTATTTTTCTGCAGAGCTCCTAAAAAGTCGGGAGTGTCCCTAACTTTGCTAAAGTGATTTCTCTGAGTATAGTCTATCATTTTATCTCATTCCACTTGCAAATGGTAGCTTAGTAAGCTAATAGAATATCCCTAGAAGGAATTTTTCCAATTGTGAGTGTGCTGGTCATACTGAGTGAAAGACTGAGCAGGTATCAAGATCAAATTAGAAAGTTTTCAAGTCTAGTGAAGTGCAAACTCATCTGTTTTGATCTAATCATTAGTCAAACTTTTTCCAAAGTACATATAGCATATTTTGGTATGATTTGGAAGCTTAAGGAGTCTACTAAGCATATATGGAGTCAAAGAGGGCTGGTGCAAAGCAGGATTAGCAGCATCTACTCAATCTTCTGAGTGCATCCAACCATTTCTCCCAACAGTGGTATCAGAGCAAATAAGGTAAACATGGGAGATGGTTTTCCTTCATTCATTGACAAATTGGACAGGAACAACTACCAAGCTTGGTCTCTAAGGATGAAGACCTATCTACAAGGAAGAAGCTTATTTGGATTCATATCAGGAGATGAGGAATTGCCCTCATTCAAAGCTAGAGGACTACCCACCAAGGATGAACAAGAGAGGCTCAACCAATGGTGTGCAAAAGATGCTTTGGCAAGGTCTTATCTTCTTAACTCTATATCTGATTTCCTTTTACCTCACATAAGGAATTGTAAGACTTCCCAAGAGACTTGGGAAACCTTGTCATCATACTTTTCTTCTAACACAAGGGCCAGGAAGAATCAATTGTGGATTGAATTCACAACCCTTAGAAAGCAACCAAAGCAATCAGTCTTAGAATTTGTGACCAAGATCAAGGATGTGGCAGACCAATTAGCAAGCATTGGAGAGGAGATTGAAGAGGAGCAAATAGTCAGGCAAGTAACAAATGGACTCAAGGCAGATGATAAGTGGGAGAGCTTCACCACTGCAATGGATCTCTACATGGACATGCATACCCCAGATCTCACAACTCTCATGGGCCAACTATTCACACATGAAGCAAAGTTTACAAAGGCTGGAGACCAATCAAAAGGTAACAACCCCTCTGCTCTATATACTGATAAAAAGGCTAAGGATAAAGGTAAAAGTAAGAAGGTTGATGAAGAAGGTTCTACCTCCCAAGCAAACTATGCAGGGAGAGGTAGATCCTCAAGAGGAAGAGGCAGAGGAGGTAAGCAAGGTAGGGGGAGACCCTACAACTCATCACCATGCAACATTTGTGGATTGTCTAACCATACCACAGATGAGTGCTACAGAAATTATAAGAATCACAAAGGAAGAGGCTATCAAAGAGGTGGATACTCTCAAGGCAGAGGTAGATTCAACCAACACCAAGGCTACAATGGATACAACAATCAGTACAACAACAATTACAACCACAACCACAATGGTAACTACCAAGGTGGATTCAGAAATAGAAGGGATTACAACAACTACACAGAGGAGCAAGATGACTCCCTATTGATCATGAATATGACCTCCAAGGCAGGTACAAATGATGATCATTTATTTTATATTGACTCAGGATGTTCTAACCATGTAGCTGGTAATGTGGCACTACTCTCTGATTTGGAAGAACCCAAGGGCAAACATCAGGTACAAACAGGTGATGATACTAAACACTCTGTTGTAAAGATTGGAAATGTAAAGACATGTGATGGTAACCAGAACCTATTGAGCAGGGTACTCTATGTACCAACCATCACCAAGAATCTAATGAGTGTTGGTCAGATTGTGGAGAAAGGTTTGCAGGTCAGGTTCACTCAACATGGAGCATATGTGGAGGACCCAAGACATGGATTCAAAAGGATAGCCAAGGGAGAGAAATCAGGTAGATTGTTTACTTTTGAGCTAGAAGACACCAAAAATATTGCTCTATACAACTACAAGGATCAAACACTTTCAGAATTAGAGATATGGCACAAGAGGTTAGGTCACATAGGTGAAAGAACCCTAAAGCAAATGTGCAGGGATCAATGTGTGCTTGGGATACCTAATGTATCCAAGCAACACATGATTTATAAGTGTGGAGCATGTCAGTTTGGTGAGTCTCACAGGTTGCCCTATTCAAGGAAAGGTTTCATGCATGAAGACTACCTAGACTTGGTACACACAGATGTTTGGGGACCTAGCAAGGACCCTTCTATTTCAGGATCAAGGTACTATATGTCCTTCATTGATGACTATAGCAGGTGGACTATCTTATACTTTATAAAGCATAAAGATGAAGTGTTTAATTGTTTCAAGAGGTATCTTGCACTTGTTGAAAACCAAACAGGAAGAAGCTTGAAAAGGCTAAGGTCAGATGGTGGAGGAGAATACTTCTCAAATGAGTTTGAAGATTTCTTGCAAGAAAGAGGCATCAAGAGGGAGATAACCACAAGGTACTCACCTGAACAAAATGGAGTAGTTGAAAGAAGGAATAGACTCATAGTAGAAACAGCTAGGTCTATGCTTAATGAAAAGAAGTTGCCAAATTATCTTTGGGCAGAAGGTGTATCTACTGCCACCTATCTCATGAATAGGTTGCCATCCAAATCACTTGATGGCATGACACCATATGAAGCTTGGCATGGTAAGAGACCTTCTCTGGATCATTGCAAAATCTTTGGTTGTGTAGCATATGTGCATATTCCCTCACAGGTAAGGGGAAAGCTAGACCCTAAAGCTGAAAAATGTATCTTCATTGGTTATGATTTGAACCAAAAGGGATACAGATTCTACAACCCAACAAACAAAGGCTTCAAGGTAAGCAGAGATGTCATCTTTGATGAGAATGACTCATGGTATGAGAATGAATGCAGGAAGGTTAGTCTACCCTATGATATGGAAGAAGATTTTCCAAAGCTCACCAAGGAGGAACCAATCCAGAAAGAAGACTCAAGCTCAGATGATGATGACACAATCAACCTTGAGGAATTCAAAGCATGGAAGTCCAAAGGGAAGATGAAAATAAAGAAGCTAGAGGATACACCAGAATCCTCAACTCAAGCAATGAGGAGATCTCAGAGAGAAAGTAAGAAGCCTATCAGATATGGGTATGACACTTCTCTTGTAACTAAACATTCTGTATATCTTGCAAAGGATTTGTTGAATGAAGAACCAGGTACCTATGAAGAAGCAATCACCAAACTAGAATGGAAAGGAGCTATGGATGAAGAAATGGAAGCTCTCAAGGAAAGTGATACTTGGGACTTGGTACCCAAGAAGGACTCTATGAAGGTGATAGGATCTAGATGGATCTACAAGCTAAAGAGGAATTCTGATGGAACAATAAACAGGTACAAAGCTAAGTTGGTTGCCAAGGGTTTTGCACAAACCCAAGGCATTGATTATGAGGAGACATTTTCTCCTGTGGCTAAGATGCCAACTATCAGAATATTGGTGAGTGTAGCTGCATCCAAGAATTGGAACATGTACCAATTAGATGTCAAGAATGCTTTCTTGAATGGATGGATATCTGAAGAAGTCTACATGTCACAACCACCTGGCTATGAAGATTCCAAGAAGGTAAAATATGTGTGTAAATTGAAGAAGGCTCTATATGGATTAAAGCAGGCACCCAGAGCATGGAATTATAGGCTGACAACCTATCTCCAAGACCAAGGATTTGTGATGAGCAAAGCTGACACTTCTCTGTTCATAAAGAGAAGTAGTGCAGAGGTAATATACTTGTGTGTCTATATTGATGACATCATCATTACAGGCAATCATGTCAATGGGATTAGACACATCAAAGGACAGATGATGAAAGAGTTCAAGATTAATGACCTTGGATTATTGAAGTACTTCTTAGGTCTTGAGTTAGTCTACACCAACTCAGGTATATATATCACTCAAAAGAAGTATGTACAGGATATGGTCAAAAAGTTTGGCTTGTAGGATGCTAAAGTCTCAACTACTCCAATGGAGGTCAACCTAAAGCTAAGTGCTCATGAAGGGGATGAAATACAAGACATTACAGGATATCAAAGCATGGTAGGTAGTTTGAATTATGCTACCTTGACAAGAATTGACATAGCATATGGAGTTAGTGTGCTAAGCCAATTCATGCACAAACCAAGGGTACCTCACCTAGAGGCAGCAAAGAAGATCTTGAAGTATCTAAAGGGAACTCAGAACCATGGTTTGTACTTTCCTTATACATCAGATATTGACATTAAAGTATACTCAGATGCAGATTGGGCAGGATGCAAGGATGATAGGAGAAGCACATCAGGTTACATTTGTTTTGCAGGAAATAAACCTATTTCTTGGTCAGCCAAGAAGCAACCTATAGTGGCATTGTCATCCATTGAAGCAGAGTATAGAGGGCTTGCCAATGCCACTCAAGAAGCTATCTGGTTAAAGCTTTTGTATATAGAGCTAGGCCTATACACTAGGCCTCCAATCATCTTTGGAGATAACACAAGCTCTCTTCACCTTGCAGCTAATCCAATATATCATGCTAGGACAAAACACATAGAGGTTCATTACCACTATGTGAGAGAAAAGTTGCTAAGCAAAGACATTCAGTTGACTTATGTGTCCACTAATATGCAATGTGCAGATTTACTTACTAAAGCTTTGGATGGAAACAAGTTATGCAGATTCAAATCCATGATTGGATTACAGGATGTGATTGAAGATTGAAGATGAAGACTTAAGCCAAAGTGTTTGGCTTGAGGGGGAGCTGTTGGTGCAATTCAAGCCTTCACACTTGGCTTGGAACCTTGGAAATGTGGTGTTGAAACCTTGGAAGCTTAATTCACTTGAAGAAAGGACCATGTGAACTCATGCTTATAAGTTCTTACTTCTTTACCCATTGTAAAAGTCTATATGACTTGGCATCTCATGTAATCACAACTACTTGATAGATTCGTGGAAAAAGGTAGTTGATTAATGGAGAGAATATCTCCCTACATTTAGTGGAGTGATCATAGGAGATTTGAATTTGAATTCAAACTCAAATACAACTCAACTCCTATAAAAAGTGTAAGTCAAAAGTCGCGGTTGTCCTTCACTTTTCCCGAGGCTAATACTCTTAATCATTGAGTGTGTGAGTGCTACACTATAGCCTACACATCTCCAACTCATTAGGCTACATCTATCAAGCCAATGAGATTGTACATTCATGTGAACTAATAGAAAGATTTACATTCACTATCTCTGGTTTTCTCTGAGTCATCATCTCCAAGTCTGTCAACTTCAACAAGGCATATCTCAGGATCTACTGAACCAAATCAAGTGATTCAAGTCTTGTTGGAACCAGCTCAAAGTATTCTACAAGACTACAAAGTTTGAAGAAGTTTGGTTCAGCCATTTCCGATAAATCACCATCGAACTGCTCTCTGGTATTTTTCTGCAGAGCTCCTAAAAAGTCGGGAGTGTCCCTAACTTTGCTAAAGTGATTTCTCTGAGTATAGTCTATCATTTTATCTCATTCTACTTGCAAATGGTAGCTTACTAAGCTAATAGAATATCACTAGAAGGAATTTTTCCAATTGTGAGTGTGCTGGTCATACTGAGTGAAAGGCTGAGCAGGTATCAAGATCAAATTAGAAAGTTTTCAAGTCTAGTGAAGTGCAAACTCATCTGTTTTGATCTAATCATTAGTCAAA
>CM035406.1:181751893-181984393 GCA_020310875.1 Ceratopteris richardii
GAATCGCCAAATGGACTAGGGTTTCAACTTGAGAAAACAATGTTTATTGGTGGATAAATCTAATCAATTTCTTGGACTTTCGCAGGGTGTTCTTGACCTTATGCTTGCAGATATTCTACCTTAGTTCTTCTCTTTGCTCCCTCAAGGCCTTCTAAATGGTCACCACGTATCATTTATTTTGATTGCTTGAGAGTTTCATTCCATCCTATATGCACCTATGTACCCGCATCCTAGCAACCAAGCCTTCCTTTACTACTTAGTTCCTAGACCCATGGCTTCGAAACTCCATTCCATCAATCTCACTTCACTTGTAGCATCTCACATGACTTTCACCCATATTCTTCCCTCTTGTCTGTCATATTCATATACTACCTTCATCCCTTGTCTCATCACTCACCTAAAAATCGCTCTCCAGCTCCTTCTCATGGACAAGCACCCATATTCTTGTTTTCCCATTCACACATCAACTATACCCCGTGTTGTCACTCGCTTAGCCCTTTCATTTGAATTCTTTTCCTCTTTCCCCCCCTTGCAATATCCTTCTTGCTGCTACCCAACACATTCACTTATACAACTGCTTCTCTCACCCCTTGCCATTCAACTCATACAATTCCCCCTCTCTCGATCACCTTAGTCTGCTCTCTCTGGTCTATCACTTCCCATTCTACCCTTCTCAATCTCACCTAATTATCTCAATCCTTCTCCCCCTATATGATCCTTTCATTTTAAATCCTACATCCAATCATATGACACATGAATAGTTGGAGTTCCATCACATATTGTTAGGGAGTGTCACTACATATGATACATACATGATTCACGGGGGCCAAGTACATGCGTGAGAGTCACATCCCTTTATATATACCCTAGCCTTAAGCACCTATGGGGATGGAGAGTATATTCTTCAGCTTGACTGCCTCCTATGAAAGTTCACTGTTGTGTATTCTAGAGTTGAGTCATAAAAAGGGAAGAATGAATATTTCACCACGTATCATTTATTCTGATTGCTTGAGAGTTGCATTCCATCCTATATGCACCTATGTACCCACACCCTAGCAACCAAGCCTTCCTTTACTACTTAATTCCTAGACCCATGGCGTCGAAACTCCATTATGTCAACCTCACTGCACTTGTAATACCTCACACTACTTTCACCCATATTCTTCCCTCTTGTCTGTCATATTTGTTGGAGTTAGACCTTTGAGGAAGCACGCAAACAACACAAGGAAGAAGAAGAAGAAGCTTGGAGCACAACACACAATACTGAATGTATTACCACTAGAAGGTACAAAGATAAGTAACCTATTAGGGCTATAGGCATATATACAAGCCGAGGGAAAAAACCCTCCTAAAGAGGGAAAAACGTGCCCTGACAATCCTAGTGTGTTCACACACACTACCTAAATATATCAACAAATCCCCCCTTGGAGTGATGCGGTGAACAAGGAGTTGGCTCTCATGTATAAGGAAGTGCCAAGCTATGTGGAATCAATCCGCAAAAGGAAGTAAGCCCAAAGCTTTGCAGAAAGCTTCAAACTTCTCCCTAGCCATAGCGTTCCTGAAAAGGTCTGCAGTGTTCTCTTGTGTGGGCATATATGCCAAGCTGATCTTTCTAGCAGAGAACCTCTCCCTGACATAATGATAATGCACCTCAATGTGCTTAGTGCGAGCATCGAACAAAGGGTTCCTCGCAATTGCCAATGCACTCTGACTGTTAGTGAAGATGGTGGTGGCATAAGACTGACCAACACCCAAATCAGCCATAAGGCATCTGAGCCACACACACTCAACAGTCGCTCTGAAAACTGCCCTATAATCAGCCTCATAACTGGAAGTGGCCACAGTAGGCTGCTTCTTGCTCAACCAAGATATGCATGAGTTACCAAGCATGAAGCCAAAACCACTAGTGGACACACGACTCTCATAGCAACCAACATAGTTAGAGACAGAAAAAGCATGCAAATCTGGCGCTAGTGATCCCCCCTTGGGATAAAACAACCCAAGTAGCTGGGCACCACTCAAGTAGCAAAATATGGGGTTAACCACCTGCCAATGCTTGACACTTGGGAAATGCATAAACTTGCCCATCTGTGAGACAACAAACTGATATCTAGCCAAGTAATGCATAAGTAAATCAAGCATCCAACAGTGTTGATAGAGAACAACATCAAATGCATCTCCAACATCATGAAGACTCAATCGTAAACCTCTCTCCATAGGAGTGGCAATAGGTTTACAGTATTCAAGGCCAAAACACTGCAATAATGTGTCAATATATTTCGTTTGATACAAAGCTATTCCGCCATCAACTTGCATAAATTGAATGCTCAAATAATGATGCAAATGCCCCAAATCAGACATCTCGAATGAGGCATGCAAATCAGCCTTGAAATCAGCAATATACTTCTCATGAGGACCAATGAGAACCATAGAAGTGGCAATAGGTTTATAGCATTCAAGGCCAAGACGCTGCAATAATGTGTCAATATATTTCGTTTGACACAAAGCTATTCCGCCATCAACTTGCATAAACTGAATGCCCAAATAATGACACAAATGCCCCAAATCAGACATCTCAAATAAGGCATGCAAATCAGCCTTGAAATCAGCAATATGCTTCTCATGAGGACCAGTGAGGAGCATGTCATCAACATCCACAACAATGATCAGAAGCACATCATTAGCATGCTTAACATATAAGGTGCTTTTAGTTGGACTGTTCTCAAAACCATGTGCAATCAGATAGGCATGCATCTTTTCATACCAAGCAGAGGGTGCTAGCTTTAAACCATATAATGCCTTCTTTAACTTGCACACATGGTTTTCATGACCTTTCTGCACAAAGCCACAGGGCTGAAAAACATACACTTCTTCATGAAAGTCACCATTTAAAAATGTTGTTTTAATGTCCCACTAATGTACATTCCAACCATGATGAGCTGCAAGTGCACAGATGCTACGAATAGTAGTCATTCGACAGACTAGAGGTAGCCATAACATAGCAATCTAAAGCAAAAGATGCACTATGAGAGCCTGAACAAGTATAGTATGAGAGAGGTGCATCTAATTTACTGTCACTCAAAGTTTGCACTAGCCATTTTGGCATAGTTTTGCATCCTCAATATCAGCCCTCTCATCAACAAGTGCATCATGCAAATTTGCATTAAAAATGGAATGATCTGCATCATCACATGAAACCTCTAAAGCTGAGAACTTGCCTCAATAGGACTAGCACTAGACTGTCCACCTGTAAAAAGAGGTAGCAAAGTATCATACATGTCTTTGGAGCTAACATATGTCTCCTTTGTACATGAAAATAAAGGCTGAATAACATCTTCCACAAAAACAACATCACAACTAACCAAAATGCATTTAGTTTGTGGATGATACTGAGGATAGCCTTTTGTTTCAGAACTATACCCAACAAAAATACATTTTACTACTTTATCATCTAATTTCTTGCGATGTTGTTCGGACAGTAATGCATATGCGAGGTAACCAAAAACACGGAGATGAGCAATAGATGGCTTGCAAGCATGCCAAGCCTTATATGGAGTGATAGACTTTAGTGCTTTAGTCGGACACTTGTTAAGTACATATGCTGCACACATGACACCCTTTAGCTAGAAACTATGTGGTAAAGCTTGACTTTTGACCATACACCTTGCCATCTCCATGAGTGACTTGCTCTTTGTTAGCTCAGTAGGCGACTATAGAGAAGGAGGCCAGAAACAAAAATTTTCATCCATCAGGAGTTTGCTCTTATGGAGAATGAAAGAGCGAAGAATGAATTGACAGTGCTGAAAGAACCCATTCGTGACAGAGAAATTGATGAATAAGAATTTTTATTTTGATTCATGAGATCAGAAAATGTCCATCAACGTTGAAAGTCATATGGTGTTTGGGCACCATGGATGCAGTAAATATTGACCAAAGTGAGCAGCTTTCACATCGGCTATTGGAAATAGTGAAGAATCTAAAACTCGAGTCTTCTAAGCTCAGGGCACCATGGACTTCATTTTTAATAAGTGCTTCAACCTCTAAGGATCTTTCTCTAACCGATGGAAGCAAGAGTGCTGAAGAAGACCCTCAATAATTGCGAAAGGTGTCTTCGAGGAGTTGAATATGATTTTTGGGAAAAATCTGAGTAGATTGGATGCTAACAACATATTTATTCTAGAGATTATTGACTAGTGGGGTAGCACATGATTGATGGCTCGTTACTATGCAATGGATTTTGGCTATTGATTTTGGAAAATTATGCCATAACGGCGTACATTCTAAACTGAAGAAAGTGGAGAGATCCATGAGTTTTAGGAATACGATATGCGAAGATAGATCCCTACGTAGATAGAGGAAGGAGTGGTTCTTCGGGGGATGGGGCATCTGGAAAAAGAAGGCTAACACAATAGTGGGAATGTTTTGTTTACAGTCTGGAGGTTCCAATTGTAGGGTGTTTTGTGATGGGTGCAGATATAAAAGGAGTAGGAAGATATAGCAAGCCTCATGTGGAATTGGAATTGTGGCATGTGAAATGCATTGAAGATGTAGCTTCTTTTATGGCTTGGCAGCGGCTGTGGACCTGTGCATGGATGCGTGCTTGTTAACAACACAATAACCATCTAAATAGAAGCAGAAGATACTTGAAGACAACGTTCAACTTGATATGGAATTTTCAATTTGATCACCATAACCAGCACAAGGATGTTTGAGATGATGCTTGGCCTTCAGAACTGAGACTTGTGATGCATGCTGAGGCTAGAGGAATTGGGTATAATCCATTTCCAGGAAGCAACTGAGGTTGCACATGAGGCTGCAAAAGATGCAAGAAAATTGACTGACACTTGGACACCTTGAACCCTATGTCAGATTTTGCACAGTCTGTGGAATACATTGAGGTGCTTTGGATTCTAAGAGAAGCGGTTCACTTGAAGGTACTAATAGTGAATAGGCAGCTTATGTCACTATCATTAATGATTTGAGGGACACAAAAAACCTACAAAACTACATACGTTTTTGGAGCAAACCATCTGCAGCATCAATAGAAGAAAAAGGGGAATCGAATTCCACTTTGCCACACGACAGGTGCTTGATACCTAGAGAAAACACTATATGTCTCAGAGCATAGCTAAGGGAAGAAGCACATCGAAGGCTTAGAGTATGGTGAATAGCAGGAGTTTCGGCAGGGACAGAGAGCTGCTATGAAGATGATTGAAGAAAAGGAAGACCAGTGATGGGGAACTAAAAGTGATGTCAATCAAAAATTTTCCGCAGAGATCCCGAGTGGCACTCGAGGGTAGAATATTCAAGGGTAAAGGTGATACTCAAGCGAGATAAAACAAGGAGTCGTCTGAAGGTTGTTTGATGGTTAACCCTACAACTCGACAGAGGAGGTACACTTCGGTGCACATGGGGAAGAAGGAAAACTGAAGCAGGTGTTGGACGGTTTCGGGAGCCCGACAATTATAAGCATGCAAGCGACTCTGAAGGGAGTCCTTGGCAGCGTAGGATAGATGTATGCTTACCCAATCAGATTGAAGAGAAGATGAGGGCTGCACATATTTGGTGTGTTGAAGGGGAGTTACAACCGTACAGGTGAACGCCCACCTTGTGAGGTATGTTACCTCAAAGTATGATTTTGTTAAGGATTTAAGAAAACCCACAAATGGAGGTGCTGAACTCTATTGCTGGGTATGCATTGAGCTCCTTGTTTATTTGGATCGACTGTGGATCATACAAGAGGGGTGGTATTTTGTCATTGAATTTGGCTGCCATAAGAAAAATGTGTGTGTAGGGAGATTGAATGATTATGTTTGATCAGCCATATATGGTTGCGAATCTTTTGTGTGGATGTGGAATTGCGGTTTTCTGCCATTATACATACATGTTAATTGGTTTGAGTTAGTCTATGCGTGATTATTCATATGTCTGAGTATGAGGAAATAAGGGGCATGGAGGGCATTTGGGAGGCGTGTTGATTGCTTCTGTTTAAGCCGACTGAGGATGATAAGAGATAAATGATTATTAGAGCTATTGTCTGACGAATATGCGCAATTCGGTATATGAGGGCATGTTGGATTTCCCATTTTTGTGTGTGCATGTTTAACAGTTCTGTCGTAAAAGAAAAACTAAACTTGTACATCTCTGAGCTTGCATACAGAGAAACACCCTACTACATCTATGAATTCAACTACAATGTGGCTGCCCATGTGTTAATGAATAGGAAATCTTGCGAGGTGCACAATACTTAAGAAATCAACGTGAGTTTACGATTGGAAAATTTTGTGGCGAAGGGAATGAGTACATGTATGGCCTACATATGTCGCTGCACTTGACTTTGTGGCAAGTACTGTTCAACAACACCTGCTAGTAAGGACAACTAACTTTCCTTTTGACGCAGTACACTGAGAGCATTATAGAGTGGGGAAACCTGTAGTGTCACTATAGCATTGTTTGAAGTTGCATGAAATTACTTCGAACCATCCACCTAATTTCTACATTGACTTCAGACGGGATGCTAGTGGGTGTGAGTGAGCTCATGAAGCTTTGCCATCTGTTCATCACTTGAGGGTAATTCTTGGGTAAGTCAATTGGGGGTGTTGCATAAAAATTGACCACGAAGATTTTGAACTTCTCTAAAAGGAACTCCCCTCATGCCGTAAGGATATTAGGAGAAGTGGGTCATGTCGGACTAAATTGGGGATTGAGTGAGAACGAGAGAAAGAGAGCAAGAGAAAAAAGGGTTATGTATGCGATTGGAAGGAGGACAGGAGAAGAGTGAAAGAGTGAGTGTGCATGTTAGTGAGAGGGTGCATCTTCGGGAGTGAGCGTATGTGCGGTTGAGTGAGGGTGTTAGGGAAAGAGAGAAAGGAAAAAGGAAAGGGAGAAAAGAGAGTGTAAGTAAGAAGGTGTGCATGTGGATGCATGCGAGGTGTGTCCGGTTGTTAGGTGGGTGTGAGTGCATGCATGTGTTGGTGAGTTTGTGTGAGATCAACTATGTACAAGTGTTTGCGGGAATGCATGTATGAATGCATCAATGAGTGCGAGTGAGTAAGTGTGAAGAAAAGAGAGTGCAGGAGCATGAGGGCGTGAGAGAAAAAGAGGGAAATAGAAAGTGGACATGGGTGTATGTGTATTGGTGTGTGCATGTGTTGAGAGCAGTATGGGCACCCAAGGACTGACTAGACAAGGAAGCCAGCGGAGAGAGTCAGAGCGAGGTGAAGGAGTAAGTAGACAAAGCAGTGGACGCAAATCTGGCAGATAGGCCCTTCAAATTTTTCCAAATCAACATCTTTATAACAGTGATTCTTATCACTAACAATCATTGTAAATACCATTTCATATTTTTGTAGCTCCATTTTGTGCAAGCCAAGGGGTCCTTGAGCTTGAGGAGCCTTAGAAGTACCTACATATCAATTTTCGTATTTTTTAGACTCCGTTTAAGCCTTCAAATTGGCCCTGGAACCTAATTTTTAACTAGGCCGAACACTAGGTCTGGACAGGGCCAAAACCTAGTCAAAAACTATAAAAAGAGCTAGAGAGCTCATTTTTGAGGTTAGATTGTAATTGAAATGAACGTATAAGAGCTTTTTGAAAGTAATCCAAGAACTCCATTGCTTCTCACTCTTTGTCTTGCCGTGTGTGCGCGTGTGTGTGTATGTGTGTGCATGTTTGTGTGCTTCTCACTCACGCACTTGTGCCTCCACTTGCTCGAGGTCTTCATACCATCCTCACGTCTTCCCGGATTGACATTAAAGGAGGTGCTACTCATCACTGAGCTACACCAAATTTTGGCGCCGTTGCCGGGGATCGAGCTTTGAGGACGAGCGTGTGATGGTAATACATAGATTGGAGACGTTGGCGTTGTAGGTAATTTCTCTACTTTTCTTATTTTTCTCTTTCTTACTTTACCACCATCATCACCATCATCATCATCACCATCTTCCACCTCCACTTCCATCATCGCGAAAATTTCAGTTTTTTGATTATATCACCTTCTCCACCTCATTTCCTTCATTTCACTTGTGAGAGAGAGCGAGAGAGCGAACTGTTGTGTGCTATTTTCTGCATGCTTTTGGAGTTTCTTGCAGGTTTCAGCTTCATCATCCCCTCTAGCACGCCGCGCAGGTACGGAAATGTGCAGAACTGTCTCGCAGTCGCCGACTCCTGTCGATCGCGATTGACAGAAATTTTCACCTTTTGGTAAATCTGAGTGCACCACAGTGGACTAGAGACCCTGCACATCACATTTCCACAAAAATTTTTGAAAATTTTGCAAAATTTCAGTCCATCGCGATTGACAGCTCTGTCCATCGCGATTGACAGCTCTGTCCATCGCGATTGACTGCCTGTCCATCGCGATTGACTGAACCCCTGTCCATCGCGATTGACTGGACCCCTGTCCATCGCGATTGACTGAACCTCTGTCCATCGCGATTGATTGCCTGTCCATCGCAATTGACTGAACCTCTGTCCATCGCGATTGATTGCATGTCTATCGCGATTGATAGCCTGCCTGTCCATCGCGATTGACTGAACCCCTGTCCATCGCGATTGAACCTCTGTCCATCGCGATTGATTGCCTGTCCATCGCGATTGACTGAACCTCTGTCCATCGCGATTGATTGCATGTCCATCACGATTGATAGCCTGCCTGTCCATCGCGATTGACTGAACCCCTGTCCATCGCGATTGATACTCTGTCCATCACGATTGACAGCCCTGTCCATCGCGATTGACAGCCCAGTCGATCGCGATTGACAGCCAATTTTAGCCAAATTTTTTAGGGTTTGTTAATTGAAGAGTTGGGCTAATTTTGGGCATAAACATGTTACTCTAGAGCACATAAGGAGGCCTTAGGAAAACAACTTGGGGAAAACCTGTTGCACAGTGATCCTGTTTGAACCCTGTCTTAACCTTAGAACCCTGAACGGTCATAACTTTCTCATACGAAATCCGTTTGCCGTGATTTTTGTTTTGTTGGAAAGCTCACGGGGAGTACAACAAAAACATCGACTGGTTACGGTTAAATTAAGATCAGGAATATTAGATAGGGTATTTTTAAGTTGACCATACCCAGGGGGAATAAAATTCAGGGATCTCTAGAGTTGTGTCCAAAAAGTCATAGTGCAAATTGGTGAAGTGTTACATGAATGAAAGTGATTGGTTCTGTCTTTTGAATTTAAGTCTTGAGCTAACAGTGGGCCTTTTATAGGTCCTTTGAGAGCATCGAAGGTTACGCAAAGCAAGAGTAAGTGCAGGCTTGGGAACGCGCGTCCTGGGCACACCAGGGCAACAACACAAGGAAAGGAACTCAAGGTTGGAAAACCCGCAACACCCTCTGTCAATTCTTAGTTTAGGCTAAGTGCGGGTAGTGTTAGAAGTAATTCCAGGCAACGATAGGCACGAGATAAATCAAAGACTATCTAAGAAATCAAGTTCAAGACAAGAGAGAACCTGTGTGTGTGAACGACAACCTTAAAGGAAAAGAACCTAACGTGAAACGACCAAACTAAAGTGCGAAACGAAACTCAAGTATTCCTGACGACGTACTATCAGACAAGATCATAAACATGATAACACACTAAAAAAGAATCAAGTGACTGATACCAATTGATCGGCAACGAGGTTGTACTCTGGGCAAAAAATTGGGCTACTTAAATAGGCATATGAACCTTAGATCAGGACGGCATCTGGTAAGGGATAGACAAAGCCTTAGGTCTTCAGAGGCTAGTGTCAACCACACTGCTAGGTCGTGGGCCCAGCAGTTGAGCCACCACTCATACTACCCAAGTTCTGAGACTAGTGAATCCAAGATGTCTCAAGGTATGGAGAGACCTACATGAACTTCAGGAGTGCCATACTTGCATAGGGTAGAAGGCCCTTACAAAACGCAGTTGGAATACCTTAGGACCAACCGATTAGGTGCCAGCATCTATGAGGACGGCCTAGGAAGATCTGTAGTACAGATTAAGAATCCTGATCAATCCATTGGACTAGAGCACCCAGCTGTCAAGTTTGAAAACGGAGCATACTTGGACAAAGAAGGAACCATATATGTAGTCACCAGTCACCCAGATAGGACAGACGAATTTGGAAATGTGATCCCTGAAGCAGACTTAGGTGACCTGTGATGGGGGAAGTATCTCAACCCCTAAGCAACGATGAAGCGCGAATGACCTCCACAGGTATCCTTCTTTGACCTCTGCACACCAAAAATGCTCTTACTCAGAGCTTATGCAGAGAACTCCAGTGAGCTTTTGTAGACCTGTAGTAGACACCAAGGGCTTTCCAACAAAACAAATCTCACTTGAAATGGATGCTTACACAAAGAGAAACAATGTCTACAACATGAGCTAGTTGAATGCTCACAACTGCTAGTCAAGCAGAGACCTCACTTCACTCCAGCAAACTTTTCTCAGAGATTATACAGAGAATGAATCTCAAACTTATGTCAACTTTAGAGGACTCTAATAGCTACCCAATGACACCAAAATCATAGCAAATGGATACATAGAGAAGGAGAACCAGCCCTTACAACAGAGAGCAAAATATTTCCAACAGAGCCTACACAAAGAGAGAGATATCAATCACACAACTTCACTAAAATGAATGTTGCTCCCAGCTTACTCAGAGAATGCTCCAGAGAATTGGTAAGCATAAAATAGACTCTTATAGCTATCCAATGAGACAAGAATTACATCAAATGGATACCATATGAGGGAGAACCAATGCTAACAACTCAGGGGTAGAGAGTTGCAACACTGCCTGCGCACACACATAGATATGCCTACTAAAAGAAAACAAACAAGCAAGCAAGGGGGTTGCTTAAGCAAGGGGCTTGCTTATCACAACTCCAGCACTTAGTGCTCACTTTACATGAGCTAAAACTCCAAGAAGATGGCCCAAAAGAAGTCGGGATACATGCTCCTTTTATAGTGAGAGGTGTGCCCCTAAAATCTAGGAACTACCTTTCCAAATCAGCCTCCTAACTTGGAGGAATTAGTTGAGATGACTTGGGGAGTGGTTGAGTGACTTTTCTTGATGGAATCTCGTGGCTTTTGGCTTCCTTTGATTGCTCCACATGTCCATAAAAGATTCCCCACGAATTTTTAGCTTGAAGCTTGACTTTTAACACTCCCCCTCAAGCTTCAATTCTTCATCCTCATCCAAGCTCCTTCATGTTGATGCATTGCTTGAATTTTGAAATCTTCATCCCATCCAAAGCCTTTGTAAACATGTCCGCAACTTGGTCCTTAGTACCAATATGATGTACTGAAACTTCCTTGGATATCACCTTTTCCCTTATGAAGTGATAGTGCACTTCAATATGCTTGGTTCTAGCATGATAGACAGGGTTCGATGCTAGATGAATGCTACTCATGTTGTCACAAAAAATTGGATATGTGTCAACCTGCAAATTAAGCTCCATAAATAACTTCTTAATCCACATTAGCTCACATGTGACTTGAGCCAAAGCTCTATACTCAGCCTCGGTGGAAGATAATGCCACCGTGGGTTGCTTCTTTGAAATCCATGAGATGATCTTGCTACCTAGCATGACTAGGTAACCACTTGTACTCCTTCTATCTTCCTTCGAACCGGCCCAATCGGCATCGGAATAAGCTTTGACCTGCATATCATCATCAAATGAGTAGAACAATCCTTCATTTATAGTGGCTTTGAGATATCGCAACATTCTTCTTGCAGCTTGCAAGTGTGTAGTCCTTGGACTATGCATAAATTGTGATAACACTCCAACTCCATATGCTATGTCAGGCCTGGTTATTGTGGCATAATTGAAAGAGCCTACAATAGATCGATACAAAGTTACATCCTCTAATGGCTCTCCATCAATGGAGCTTAGCTTTACATTAACTTCCATGGGATTTGAAATAGGCTTGCAATGTAGCATCCCAAACCTCTCAAGTAGGTCTAGAATATACTTCCTTTGTATGAGCATAATACCTTCTTCTTTGTATACAACTTCAATGCCAAGAAAATACCTAAGATCTCCAAGATCAGAGATCCTAAACTCCTTTCCAAGCTTAGCCTTGATCTCCTCAATGCCCTTTGTATCATTACCTGTAATGATAAGATCATCTACATACACACACATGTAGACCACAAGTTCTCCTCTTTGTTTGATGAAGAGAGATGGATCCGCCTTGCATTGATTGTAACCACATTTGATCAAATAGTCCACCAATCTTTGGTTCCAAGCCCTTGGAGCTTGCTTTAGGCCATAAAGTGCCTTCTTCAACCTACAAACATGATGTGGAAACTCTTTATGAACAAAACCTAGTGGTTGCTCCATGTATACCTCTTCTTCCAAGTCTCCATTGAGAAAGGCATTCTTGATATCCAATTGGAAGAGCTTCCATCCTTTGCTAGCAGCCATTGCAATGAGTGTCCTAATGGTGCTCATCTTTGCCACGGGGCTGAATGTCTCTTCAAAGTCCACTCCATAGGTTTGTGCAAAACCCTTAGCCACCAATCTTGCTTTGAACCTAGAAATAGATCCATCTGAATTCCTCTTTACTTTATACACCCACTTATTACCTATTACCTTCATGTTCTCCTTCTTGGGCACTAGAGTCCATGTTTGATTTTCCTCAAGTGCGTCGATCTCTTCTTGCATTGCCTCTTTCCATTCGGTGTACCTGCTTGCATCTTCATAGCAATCGGGCTCATGATCTTCTACTACTTTGTTCATATATGCATAATGTGTTGCCATGTATGAATCATAAGTAAACCTTTGAGTTGGATACTTAACTCTAGAAGACTTCCTTTCTTCACCTTTTGGAGGAATAAACCTCCTTTGCCTTGGGAACTTGATCTCTTTCTTTGACGTGGCTTCTTTCTCCATCATGTGTCCTTCATCATCTTCAACTTCATTACCTTCTTCATCCAACTCCACCAATGTTGCTTTGCCTTTGTTGATTGATTGTGCTTCATAGCTTGATGAAGGTTTCCCCCTCCATGGTGAGTTCATGCTTGAACTATCTTCATTGATGGAACACCTTGGGCCGCTTAGCTCTAGGTCGATTTGTTCTTCATCATGTCCATGCTTTTCTTCTTCATAGTCCTGCATACAATCATACTTCTTATACCAAGGGAGTAGCTCATCAAATGCTACATCCCTTGATATCCTCAAGTCCTTTCTACTTGGGTTGAAGCACCTGTAACCTTTATGATCATTTGAATATCCTAGAAACACACACTTTTCTGCCTTTGGTTGTAGCTTGTGCCTCAATTCACTTGGCACATGTACATAACAAGTACATCCAAATATCTTCAAGTGGGAAAGATCAGGTTTCTTACCATAATAGGCTTGATATGGTGTCAAGCCATGGATCCCTGAGGTAGGAGCCCTATTCATTAGATACACGGCGGTATTTGCTGCATCACTCCAAAACATGTTAGGTACATTCATCTCATTAAGCATTGCTCTAGCGATCTCGGCAATGTATCTATTCTTTCTCTCTGCTACTCCATTTTGTTGGGGTGTGTACCTGCATGTTACTTGCCTCTTGATGCCTTGATCCATTAAAAAATCAGAAAACTCATTTGAGAAATATTCTCCCCCTCCATCGGACCTTAGCTTCTTGATATATGTACCTGTTTCCTTCTCTACCATTGCCTTGAATGCTTTGAAACATGTAAACACATCTGATTTGTTTTTGATGAAATAAACCCAAACCATCCTTGTGCAATCATCTATAAAAGTGACAAAGTACTTGTTACCTCCAATGGATTGCTCTTTCGTTGGCCCCCACACATCTGTATGTATCAACTCCAATGGATGTTGGCTTATGTAGCCACTCTTCTTGAATGGAAGTCTCGCTTGCTTCCCTAGTTGACAAGATTCACATAAATGCTTCATACCTTGTCCTTGGAAGTTGGGAAGACCTTCAACCAGCCTCTTGAATTGCATTTCCTTCATTCTTTGTATGTTGATGTGACCTATCCTCTTGTGCCACAAGTCCAACTCCGAAATCCTCTTGTTTCCATATGTGAAGTAGACATGTTGAGTAGAATGAGAATTTACCTCCAAAGTGAAGAGTCTCCCTTGCTTCTTTCCTCTTGCTATGACCTTGTAACCTTGCTTAGGGTTCTCCACAAAGCATCCACCTTTGTTGAACCTTACTTGATAGCCTCTTTCAACCATTTGCCCAACGGACACCAAGTTCTTTGTGATGGTAGGTACATGCAAGACATCCTTGAGACATCTTCCTTCCTCCTTGTCATCCAAAGCTACATCTCCAACATGGGAGATCTCATGGGCTGTATCATCACCTGTTTCTACATGTCCTTTACCTTTGGGAACATGTAGATTAGTAAACCAAGAAGCATTGCAACTCATATGGTTGCTACATCCACTATCAATATACCAAGTGTTATCTACTTTGCTTGAATTCCCATTCATGTGCATCATCAAGAGATTGTCATTTTCTGAACTTGTAGAAGCATAATTACCTTGGCCTTTGTATGAAGAACCTTGATTATAGTTCCTTTGGTTTCCTCCTTGGTAGCAATCTCTAGCATAGTGGCCAAACTTGCCACATATGTAACATCCTTCGCCATCTTGATTCCTGTTTTGTTGATGTCGTCCTCCTCTTCCTCTTGATCTTCCTCTCCCTCTTTGTGATGAGGTGCCTTGGTCATGTCCTTGATTTCTTGAGTGGCCTTGCCTTCCTCGAAACCTTCCTTTGCCCCTTCCTTGTCCTTGTCTTCCTTTGCCCCTTTGATTACCTGCATAGAAAACTTGTGCATCTTTGCTTTTAGTTGAACTTCCACCTATGTTCATTTCTTCGGTGACCATGAGAGCAACCAATTGCTCAAAATCGGGAAGATTATCCCTTACATAAACTGAAGTGGTAAAGGGTTTCCACTTCTCATCATCTCTCAAACCATTGAGAGTATAAGCCACAAGATCGTCATCGTCTACGTGGCTTCCAATGGATCCCAATGCATCTGATAACTCCTTGACCTTAAGTATGTAGTCATTTATGCTACTCCCTGAGCTCTTCCTAAGGTTGTTGAGCTCATTCTTGAGTTGGATCTTCCTTGCTTTGGTGCTTGTTGAATAAAGCCTTTCAAGTGTCTCCCATACCTTCATGCTTGAATCCAGGTCTTGGATATGGCCGATCATGCTATTGCTAATGTGTTGGGAAAGAATAAAGATAACCCTCTTGTCTCTTTCATTCCATTCCCTAAAGGCCCTTCTCTGGTCATTGGTTGGATTCTCATCCAACCTAGGTCTTGGTTCACTTCCACTAATCAACCCCCAAAGGCCCTTGCCCATAAGATAGTTGGAGACCCTAAATCTCCATGGTTGATAGTTACCTTTGTCTAGCTTTTCAATTTGAGTGTTGAAGTCTCCCATATCTAGTCTTTGATACTTGACCTAGCCCTTGGCTAATGCTCCAATGTGTGTAAAATGAAAATGAGGCTCTGAGGTTACCTCAATCCAAAGCTTTCCTTAGATGGACACCTTGTGCTCTTGCAAATTTGAGTAGAATAGCTCCCCCTTGATGTGAGCTACCTCCAAGAAGCTTTTGTTGATGCAACTCTTCAACCACCAACTCCAAGATGTCTTCTTGCTTGTATGTGACACCTCCAAGATGCTCAAATGCTCTGATACCACTGATGGGGGAAGTATCTCAACCCCTAAGCAACGATGAAGCGCGAATGACCTCCACAGGTATCCTTCTTTGACCTCTGCACACCAAAAATGCTCTTACTCAGAGCTTATGCAGAGAACTCCAGTGAGCTTTTGTAGACCTGTAGTAGACACCAAGGGCTTTCCAACAAAACAAATCTCACTTGAAATGGATGCTTACACAAAGAGAAACAATGTCTACAACATGAGCTAGTTGAATGCTCACAACTGCTAGTCAAGCAGAGACCTCACTTCACTCCAGCAAACTTTTCTCAGAGATTATACAGAGAATGAATCTCAAACTTATGTCAACTTTAGAGGACTCTAATAGCTACCCAATGACACCAAAATCATAGCAAATGGATACATAGAGAAGGAGAACCAGCCCTTACAACAGAGAGCAAAATATTTCCAACAGAGCCTACACAAAGAGAGAGATATCAATCACACAACTTCACTAAAATGAATGTTGCTCCCAGCTTACTCAGAGAATGCTCCAGAGAATTGGTAAGCATAAAATAGACTCTTATAGCTATCCAATGAGACAAGAATTACATCAAATGGATACCATATGAGGGAGAACCAATGCTAACAACTCAGGGGTAGAGAGTTGCAACACTGCCTGCGCACACACATAGATATGCCTACTAAAAGAAAACAAACAAGCAAGCAAGGGGGTTGCTTAAGCAAGGGGCTTGCTTATCACAACTCCAGCACTTAGTGCTCACTTTACATGAGCTAAAACTCCAAGAAGATGGCCCAAAAGAAGTCGGGATACATGCTCCTTTTATAGTGAGAGGTGTGCCCCTAAAATCTAGGAACTACCTTTCCAAATCAGCCTCCTAACTTGGAGGAATTAGTTGAGATGATTTGGGGAGTGGTTGAGTGACTTTTCTTGATGGAATCTCGTGGCTTTTGGCTTCCTTTGATTGCTCCACATGTCCATAAAAGATTCCCCACGAATTTTTAGCTTGAAGCTTGACTTTTAACAACCTGGAGCAAGGAAACATGGGTGCAGAACCTAGAACCCCTCGAGGTAAATCGGTTCTCACTAGGATTATCACACCAGAGTGGATTCCCCAGGATAATAAGAGCATAGATTTGCTCCTCAATCGAGAGACGGACGAAGTCTTTTGGAGGTACAAACCTGATCGGCCAATTGATATAGGAACAATCATGATCTATGAGTTTAAGGATCCTAATAGCCCAGGTAGAGTGACCTACTTAGATCACGCTTCGGAGAGGATCTTTGTGGTGACAGAAAATGATAGGCATGCTTACACTTGAAAGGGTGAATTTGTTTTCCCCCAACCAAGATCGAATGTATCCTATGGTCACCCTGGAGCTGGAACATCCCAAGCTCATGGAATGCAAAGAGACAGAAGTAGAGATAGACCAGAAGTAAGCTTTGCCAACCCAGTGGGCAGAGAAAGAACGAGGACGGAAACAAATAGAGTAGAACCTGAGATACTTAGAGCTCACAGGAATCAAAGAAATGTGGATGAGTTCCCTCTACCACGACCTAGAGAGCACACAAGGACTTTGAGACCGACTCAGCTAGTTAAGTCCATGAAGAACTACTTCGATGGCACTGGAGATCCATACGATCATGTGGCTGAGTTTAGGCAAGTCCTGAGAGCTGAACAAGTGGAGGATCTATTCACGCAGTACAATGCCTTTGGTCTGACCCTTAGGAACACTGCCCTGACATGGTTTCAGCCACTAAATGAGAGGCAGTTCAGGAGCATAGACCAACTCCTAGAGGCTTTCATTATTGAATTCTCTAAGAGTGGCATAAGGCATAATACCTCCTCGCTGATTCACAGCTTCAAGCAAACCCCTCAAGAAACCGTGAGACTTGCAGGAAGAAGATTTAGGCAATACTTAGAAAGATGCCCTGTTTCGGAGCTACCCACACCAGCTAAGCAAGTGGCTTTATTCTTGGATGGATTGCTAAGTACCGAATTGAGATCTTATGTGTACTTGAAGGACCCTAGGACCATAGAAGATTGTGTACACATGTGCATTGATATCGAGGATAACCTAGGGGAGGAGTTAGAGCTTTCCAAGATATACAAAGATTCGGATAGTGCCTCTAACCTCTCTTCCACGCAATCCACATCAATTGAGGAACTTGCAGAGAAAGTAGCTAAGAAATTAGGTGTAACTAGCAAACAAATCCCAAGGTTTGCACCTGTGAAAAGGTGCTATACTTGTGGTGGCGACCACACGGCGAACGTATGTCCCATTATGGCTCAGCCCCAAGTAAATCCTAGTAGCCAGTACTGCACCATAGAACGGAGGTACACCAATCACACCGCACAAGATTGCCCCTATAATAAGCAAACAGTTAGGCAAACTTACCCTCAACCCTATCCACCGCAGGGAAGATACCAGAACCAGTACCCTCCACAGCCATATGGCAGGCCACAACAACCTTATCAACAACCATACCAAAACCAACAAAGACCTCAGCCTGTGCTAGCACAACAACCCCCAGCTCCAGCTAATGTGATTCCGGTAAAGTATGCTGTTGCAGAAGAAAACCTGAATAGAGCTATAGTCCCTGTAACACCACTGCTTTCTGAAAGTGACCCCAGTGACCATAGCTTTGATTCTACACATGTTGATAGTCCCCAGGCTTACTACATGCAATCTCCTGAACATGGTGAGTCCTACTATAGTGAAGAGCCAAATGAACCTAGTTGGGAGTCAGATCACACAAACGTCATGTATGCAAACCCCAACCCTAGACCTCAACCTAGGCAGGTAAGACCCCCATTCCCTAGAGGACCATGCTACAGATGTCAGGGGGATCACCTCATTCGTGATTGTCCTGTGCCTCCACCGACACAACCCCAGTCAGTAACGATCCAGGGTTTTTGCCAAGACTGTGGAAAGGAACATCTCTTATGAGACTGCCCTAGGAATCCTAGTAATATGCCAAAAATTACTCCTATTAACGTTATTGGGTTAGTGGTAGATTCCACAGGAAGTGTCACTTCCACTACACCCGTGCAAGTGATCACTAGAGCTCAAGCATTGCAGCAAAACCAAGGTGTAGACCAGGAGAAGAGCCCAGATGTTAGTGAAACAGAGAGCATGAAAAAGAAGAGGACAAGAGCTTGGAGAGATAGCCGTGAACGTATGAAACGGCAATGGGCAAAAAAAAAGAGTGAACTCGAGGAAAGCCTCAGAGAAACAAAGGCCAGGATAACTGAACTCACATCTCAAACTCCCTCTCACACTACTCCACCTCCACCATTCCCAACTCCATCCCACCCGCCACCTTCCGACCCGCGTCAACTAATTCCACCACCCCCTAGAGTAGGATCAGTCCTAGCAGATCCCACTCCCGAAGACCTTAATATGATGCTTAAAGCATATCAGGCCAGAATCCAAGAAGGGCCAAACGTAACTGATCATGAAAAGTGTTACCCTAGAGCAGAACTAGAGTTAGAACGAACCAAAATTTGTGCTAAGATGGTGGAATTGGCTCAGACCATGTTTGAGGCCAGTCGCCTATTTAACATCTCTAGTTCAGTGAAGACACAGTTGCACTTTGATGGACTATTAGAAAGAATAGAGAAGCTGATTGCACAATCAGAAAAGGAACCCGCCTCTCAACACAAGGACAAGGCAAGTGAAAGATTAAGCATTCCTGCTCAGGAAGCCTATGTGCCTGAAGCCTATGTGCCTAACTCTACGGAGCCAGACACGTCATCTTCTATGAATCGGTTCACACCAGAATTCCTACGCGAGATTCAAGAAGACAAATGGGCTAAAGAGAGTGAGGTCCCTCCTCCTATTGAACTTGTGGATGATGCACGCGACCAATTCCCACAAGACATCCCATCCATTTATGAGGAGCAGGAGAGCACCCACTCTTAGGACAGACTAGACTTTGAGTCTAACTCTCTACAAGAATTACCCCACTTCACAGGCCCATGGGAAGCTAAGTCTACTTGTATGAGAGCACCCACGGTCATGGTACGGAATGAGGACTCAGTCTTACCTAGGAACACAGAGGTAGTGAAAAACACTAAAGTGCAGTGCAATCTCAAGTTAGAAGAGCTACTCAAGATTAGACCTGAATTATGGAAACATGTAGCCAAACAAGTACCAGAAATAGCCAAACCTCGTTCCCAGGTAGGATCCCAGAGAACAGTGCCAGAAATACCCTTGGATAAGATAGGAGATATGTGTGAAGGTGAAGAAGGGAACACCTATCTTCCCATTACCTACCAGGAGTACACCACCAAGGCAATTTTGGACTCAGGTGCAGGAGTTGCAATTGCCACCACTTCCCTATGGAAGCGTTGGGGCAAGCCAGCACTCAGGCCAACGAGAATGAAATTGCAGATGGCCGATGGTCATATCGAGAGGCCCTTAGGATTGCTAGAAGGAATAACTCTCACCACCTGTGGTGTCGAGTTCGAGCACACCTTTGCCATATGTGATTTTAGCAAGAACCATGCCTATGAAATGATCTTGGGACGACCTTTTATGCGACAATTGCAAGTGGTACAGGATTGGGGAACCAATTCTTTGTACCTGCAACACTTAGGTGTTACGACCAAAGTCAATCTCAAGGATTACTCTCACAGAGATATCCCTCCTATCCAATGGAACCCCATCCATAGAGCCAAAGATGATACAGAATTGGTGCATTCCATAGGATCAGGATCCTTATGGATGCATGAAGACACCCACTTATGGATGTGCAAAGTAGCAGTAGAAGAAGAGAAGAGAGAAAAAGCCAGAGAGGTAGGTGCAAAAGAAACCCATAGATCAATCCAAGACCTAGCCTATGCACCTGTAGTTTTTCCAGACGAAGAATTTGAACCTCACGGTTGGGCAGAAATTTTAGCAACCATGGATGTAGCCATCAATGAGGAACAATGGACACCTCACTGTGATGAGGATGGCTATGACATTTCAGTCTTCTCCATAGAGCCAATCATGGGAGAGGCAGTCCTAGAAGAATGCGAACCTAGCCCTGATGCATTTGAGGATGCAAGTGACTCCGATCTAGAGTCAATCATTATGGACCCACCTTTTGCATCAGATGAAGAATACTTCCATGAAGTAGAATTTCAACCCCAGAGGCATGGAGAGCTTACAAATGATGTAAGATTAGCAACACATGTGACCCCGAAGGAAGAAGGGAAGAAACGAAAGAAGAGAGAAGTCTCACCAAAAGAGGAAGAATCTTTGTTTGAGGTCCCAGAAAATTTTAAGAAGTATGAGATAGATGACAGGAGAGTCATGATCAGAATGCCGAAACGAGAGGCACAATCAGGAGAGGCCTATGATAACAAAGAAACCACCAAGAAAATAGTAGTGGCCCGAGAAGAAGGAGAGGAGAGATGCACATACATAGGCCATGACCTAACAGAGGAAGAAGAGCATGCGTTAATAGCCTTGCTAAGAGAATACAGAGATGTATTCGCTTGGAGTTACAAGGATTTGAAAGGTGTTGACCCTTACATATGCTCACACACCATCCCCATGACTTCAGATGCCAAACCCTCTAAGCAAAAGCCCTATACATATAACGATAATTACGCTGCTAAGATCAAAGAGGAGATAGATAGACTGGTCGAAGCTGGATTTATCTATGAAATTGAGCACACTGAGTGGGTATCCCCCATCGTAGTAGTGCCCAAGAAGAATGGCAAGCTGCGTGTATGCATTAACTTAAAGAAGGTCAATGCAGCCACAATCCGAGATAACTATCCACTTCCCATCACAGAACATCTTTTAGAAAGAGTGGCAGGCAAGGAAGTGTATAGCTTCCTTGATGGATTTTCGGGCTACAATCAAGTAGCCCTAGCTCCAGAAGATCAGCATAAGACAGCATTTGCCACTGAATGGGGCATATTTGCCTTTCGGGTAATGCCATTCGGACTTACTAATGCACCTGCTACCTTTCAACGATTGATGTGTCACGTGTTTAAAGAGTTCCTGAGGAAGAACTTAGAAATCTATGTTGATGACCTTTGTGCTCATTCCAACATTAGACAAACCCATATTCCTGAACTCAGACAAATCTTTGACAAATGTAGAGAATATCAAGTCTGCCTGAACCCAGAAAAGTGCGTTTTTATGGTCAGGCAAGGCAAGATTCTAGGACACATAGTGTCAAAAAATGGCATATCCACCGATGAAGAGAAAGTGAGAGCCATAGCAGAGCTACCTAGGCCAAGGAATGTCAAGGAAGTACAAGCTTTCATGGGACATTGTGGTTACTACCGCCGGTTCATTCACATGTATGTTGTCATTGCAAAGCCCATGTACGGACTTCTGACTAACTTTGAGTGGACTGATGAATGTGAGAACTCCTTCCAGGAGCTTAAACGAAGATTATGTTCAGCACCAATCTTGACCACACCAGATTGGAACAAGCCTTTCCATGTTCATGTGGATGCATCCAATTATGCCATTGGATGTGTGCTGGCACAACCTACTGGTGAAGGTAATATGGATCTTCCAATTGCCTACGCTAGTAGACAATTGAATGCAGCTGAACGAAATTACACCACTACAGAGAGAGAAGGCTTAGGCATGGTATATGCAGTTAAGAAATTTAGACACTATTTGCTTGCAAACAAGTTTAAATTTTTTACTGACCATCAAGCATTGTTATATCTCGTAAACAAGCCATGCAATACAGGAAGATTAGTAAGATGGTTTCTCTTGCTAATGGAATATGATTTTGAGGTTGTGGTAAGGAAAGGGAAGACTCATTTGAGAGCAGATCATCTCTCTAGGCTCACATCTGGAGAAGCCCCACAAGGAGTGTCAGATGACCTTCCTGATGCGTACTTGTTTAATTTGGAAGTTGTACCGCAGTGGGCTAAGCCATTGGTACCAGTATTGACATACGGGCCTAACCATCCAGTAGTAAACACACGGAATAGAGAGGTTGTGAAAGCCCAAAAGTACCACATCATGGCAGGAAGCATGTACAAGCACACGGATCAAGGAATCTTGGCTTGTTGTGTGGAAGAGGACGAGTACAATAAATGGTTGCATTTAACACATGTAGGTGCATTAGAGCAACACTACTCAAAGCAACGAACCTTACAGATGCTAAGGAGACTCGGAGTACATTGGCCAACTATGGAAGCTGATGTCCAAAGGTTGTGCAAGGAATGCCCAATCTGCTGCACTAAACCACCTGTGGAACATGCCACTCTTTATCAAGTGTCCATTGTGCCAGATTGGAGTGAACCACTAGTATCCTTCCTGAGGACAAAAACATTCCCTCCAGACATGACTCTGGCGAGGAAAAGGAGTTTAGAACAAGAATCCCAGGATTACTCACTTATTGGTGATAATCTATACAAACGTGGTAAAGACGGTTACCTGAGACTATGTGTCCATGAGAGTGAGTATCTCAAGATCTTGGACACTGCTCACCAAGGTGTAGTAGGAGGACACTTTGGACCAGATCGGGTGATCAAGGCAATACTATTTGCGGGCTTCTGGTGGCCGACCCTTCACATGGATGCACATACCTATGTGAAACGCTGTGATGTCTGTCACAGAACTCAATATCCTATACGTAAAGATGAGATGCCACTGAAACCCATGATGGGTGGACGTGCATTCTCTAAGTGGGGAATAGACTTTGTAGGTCCTATTAATCCCCCAGCTAAGGGTTCTCATGCAGAATACATCATTGTTGCAACAGACTATCTCACCAAGTGGGTGGAGGTAAAAGCCACAACAAAGAACGACGCTCAGACAACTGCTAAATTCTTGTTTGAAAATGTATTCACAAGATATGGGCTACCTCTAGAGCTAGTAAGTGATAGAGGCACTCATTTCTTGAACGAAGTGATTGAAAATCTACTCCAAGAATTCTTGGTAGTTCATAAGAAGTCTGCCCCCTATCACCCTCAAGCTAATGGACAAGCCGAAAGCACCAACAAGATCTTATGCAATGTACTGACAAAATTAGTGAACACTAAACGCTCTGATTGGGACAAACAGCTACACCATGCTGTTTGGGCATACCGAGTCGCCTACAAGACGGTACTCCAAGCCACCCCCTTTCAGATGGTATTTGGCCAAAACGCGGTGCTATCCTTGGACTTCTTGATACCTACATTGAAAGTAGCACAAGAGCACGAATGGACGGGTCATGAACTCTCCTCTAGACTTTTTGACCTTGAACGATTAGGAGAAACAAGACTGAGAGCAGCTGCAGGGATATATGCAGCTAAGAAGAGACAGAAGGCATACTTTGATGCCCATGTGAAGGATAAGGGCTTGAAAGCAGGAGATCTAGTTTTAGTCTACACATTGAAACAACACGCAAGGAAACTGGAGAAGAGAGGCTACGGACCTATGATCATCAATAGGATCTCCACGAGTGGAGCAGTACAACTAGCCACTTTAGAGGGTGATGTTCTCCCAAACTATATTAGCGGATGCAGAGTCAAGTTGTATCAGGAACCCCTCACGGAGGAAATGCTAAGTCGACTCAATACTGCTAAGCAACGTAAAGAGGAGGAAAAACGAATTCGAGAAGAAGCTCAAGCAGAAGCCATAGAGCGCATACGGAGAATGAAATTAAGAAGACAAGGTAGAGAGCAACCTGTGCCAGATGCATATGCAGATCAAGGATATCATGTGGCTATGTGTGAAGTTTCAAGTGTTAGCTCACATAGGATAACTGATCGACGTCCTTTCATAACCTTGGATATAGGGCAAGGAAAGAGTGCAAGGACTGTAAGAGCCTTGATTGACTCAGGCGCAGCCACTAGTGCTGTTAAATTGTCTTACTGTCAAGAGTTGCAGTTAACTTTCAATCCTGTGGAAGCATATCTCATAGGATTGGGAGGCGTGGAAACCCCTTGCATGGGCGAGGTGGAACTTCCCCTCTATATTCATGATGAGGCAATGACAGTTAAAGTACTAGTGTGTCAAGATGAGGACCTCACTGAACCCCTTGTCTTGGGTCAAGACTGGATCTATGACCAAGCAGTCAACTTAAACCTAAGAAGTGGACTTCTTCAGGTATGGGTCAATCATAGTCAAATTACAGTAGAGTTAGATAATGGAGCACTCAAGGAACTAGGAAAGGCACACACTCCTGGTCCTTCCAGGAGTACACATGAATATGACCATGCTGTTCTTGTCCAAAACTATGTGTTGCAGAGGAATGATGGTTGCAAAAAAGGAGTCAGGGATGCAACGGAACTCCCTTCTTTTCCAAAGGCCGGAGGGAGGCGGCAACCAAAGGTGGATCAAAGGCAGAAGAAGCAGAGTAATACCTATGTCGGAGATCAAAAGTACCTGCGGAACAAAATGTCTCACTAAGTGAAACAAGTGTGGGTGCGGAAAGGCGAACACCCGGTTGCACTCAAGCCAACCACACGGGCAAAGCCTCTTATTAGTAACCAACAACACGATACTAATAAGAAGTCTTTCAGAAGCTCATCTGCTAACGTGAAGTCTATTTGGGTGCCCAAGAAGTCGATGAAGGCCAGCCCACAATCAAGACAAATTTGGGTGCCTAAGGCTTGTTTGCGGGCTCAAATAGCTACACCAAGAACACACCCTACACAGCATGATCCATTCTCTCGCACAGCCGGCATCCACTCGTTTTCAACACTCAGGAACACACCAAGGCCCATGAGCACGAACAGAATCACTTGTAAATGGGTCCCTAAAAGGCCTCATTTTCAAGCTGACACACCTATAAAGCTCTCGAGAGTCTCTACGGAACCAAGAGCAAAACCCATCCACTGCATTTGGCAGCCCAAGACTTGTAACAAACCCCCGGACCCCAATTGTAAATCAATGACCACCTACTAACCGCTTCACTCTCACTTCACATCATTCCGCTTAGCTCGTAGGTCTACCCAATTCCTAACTACACACACTAGCACCGAGCACTTATTAACCCCTAACCACTCCCGAACTTTAAGTTAATGTTGTAACAGGGGACACCGTGTCATTTTTGTGTCCATTGCAATGTTAACATTTATTCATATATTCTCACAGAACCAGCTGAGAAGTTTTCAACATGGCTGAGGCAGTAGGAACTAGCTCTCACACAGAAACAAGCCTGCAAGTGGTGGACTTAGACAGTTTACCCGTTTTGCCTGAGACAAATGAAAGACCAGAAGAATTGCAGGCCGTCAAAATCATACCTATTGCGGACCCTCCGCGTGGCCACACCATGCCCGTAGGAAAGACTTCCCATTGGTTTACCGAGGTGGCAGGACCCTTGGGTGAAGGAACATACTTATGGGAATGAGAGTTGGAATTCAATGGGAAGCAAGGCAGATACCATTTCTTTACAAGAGAATTTGAGAAATTACAAAATGCAGAAGGTCTACGTCCGATATGGGAAAAGGCAGGATTGAGTGCCTATTTCAGTGCACGACTCCCAAAACCTGACTTCATGCAATGCTACTACCTCATCAACACCTTGACTCCAAACCAGAACCCAAAAGGTGCAAGCTCATTTGTGATTCCATCTCTGACAAAGGGGAATGAGCTCAAGAGGTTCAGGCTATCAAACAACTTGGTGAGAGAGGCTCTAGATATGCGCGGAATGCATATTCCTACAGAGAAGGAAACCCTAGTACCGGATTACATGAAGAATCGAAGTCTCACCAAACTTAAGGACATGGTATCCATGACGCCTAATATTGCAATACACCTTCGCATGTGCATGCAACACTTTGCTTTTCCTGCACAAGATAGATTCACCATGCCTCCCAAAAAGATTTGGTTTAGTTTGTATCTGGCAGAGACACAGAGCCTCACCATCAACTTACCGCACTGGATAATAGATCAGATACACCTAGCTCACAAACGATGGCCGCGGAAACAGGTTTTATATGGTTGCTGTGCTCTGACGAGAATCATTTATAGGTGTTTGGCATATGACATCCCTATTCAACGGGCCTTAATGTGGAATCGTGTAGAGCAGCTTAGAGGCAGGACATCCACTGGATCCCCTTCTAAGAAGATGAGAGGCACTGTCCAAGTCCCGTGTGCTCAACCACGTGGAGCCACCCTAACACCAGATGTCACCCCTCCACCCCGAAGAGTCCGACCATTCACACTCCGACTTCCAAGACGCAGCACCGATGGCTCCACCTTGATATTCCCTCCTATCCCAACCGATCTTGAATTTCCCAGTGGTGCACCTTTGGAAGAACTCACTAATGAAGATTTCGAACAATTATTACAAGATGTAGAGCTGGAGGCAGAAGAGGCACAACAAGCGGAAAACGTGCAAACGCAGGCCACAACCTCCCAAGCACCTATCACACCAGTTGAAGTGGATGAAGAGGATGACGGAGATGAAGAACAGGAGGAAGATGAGGAGGATTATGATCAAGAGCATCAAGAGGAGCAACAAGAAGTGCCATAACTTGTAGGTGCACCAGCATATACAGCTCAACTACGAAGGTTATACGACACAATCAAAGCTGTACAAGAAAGGCATCAACTCTCTCTTGTATCCGGTCAAGCTTTGATGCAAGAAATGCTATCAGATGAAGGGGTGGACCAACATTTCATTGGCACCCTCAAATTAGTGTCAGAATCTTTAGGAGTTCCGGAGGCTGTCCACACTGCAGTCCGCCAGTCCGTAAGGTATGACAAACGCAGAGTTGACACGTTACCACGAGCAGGTAAGACTATCAGGATACCCGTCCCAGAACAAGAAGTACCCATTGAAACAACAGCTACCCCCACAACCACCACTGACCTCTCTACCAAAACCTTCGTTCAGACATCACCCATCTCACCCTAGCATCCTCCATCACCACCTTCTCCACCCCCACCACCACCTCCCACCATGGAAGAAACGACAGTCATCACCTCTACCTTCACTTATAACCCATCCTCATTCAAATCATTCTCATTTCGAGAATCCACCTCACAAGACACCCTCTTCTCCTTCGTCACCAATCCCTTGTACACTTCATCCCTTCTATCCTCCAAACCCATGACTGGCCATCCCATAATTCCAAGTGTAGTTGGAAACCCAGCACCCACCGAAGGCACCCTGTGTTTCCCAGCCTATTCCCCACTACAGGCACCTCCATTCCATGACCCTCACTTCCCATCTGGCCCCTACCCCTCTTTCAACCTGACCTCACCACCCCCATACCCATCCTTTGTGGAGCAGTTCATCCGCTCTCCAATGTTTCAGAGGCACATTTCCCCGATATTCGCAACGACATCAATGTTGGTGCAAGACAAGCCTATACACATTGGCTTGGACCCTTGGACTTATGGAAGATTAGCATGGACAAAGGATTATCTAGGCTTCACCTAAAGAAAGACTCATAAGAACATATGCTTATATGTTCATACTCTTTTACCACTTGTAAAAGTCTAAGTGACTTATCATTTGTTTGTAATCACTTTAAGTCATCCACCTAACATTAGAGTCGTGGAAATTTGATTGTTGAGATAGAGAGAATATCTCCCTACTTTTAGAGGAGAGATTCAAGGGAGCCTAAGTTTGAATTTCAAATTCAAATGAAGATCAAACTCCTATAAAAGGTGTAGTAAAAAGTCGCGGGTTACTCTCTCACTTCAGCTCACTCCCCGAGGCAAAATCTCATTGTAACTCATTGTGTGTGAAGGCTACTCTATTGCCAACACCACAATACCTCATTTAGCTGTGCTTGGCAAGCTAATGAGATTGTACAAACACATATATCAATAGAAGTATACATTCATCATCTCTGTTTTTTGTCTGAGTCACCTACTCCTAGTCTGTCAACTTCAAAGGAGCATTTCTCTGGATCTACTGAACCAAATCAAGTGTTCTATAGCTCATTGGAACCAGCTCAAGGTCTACTACAAGCATACAAAAGTTCAAAGGATTTCATTTAGCCAATTGGGAGAAAATCGATTCGAAGTGCACACTGGTCTCAGTCTGCAGAGTTCCTGAAAAGTCGGGGGTGATTATATTTTTGCTAAACTTATTTCTCAGTGCATAGTTTATCAATTGAAGTGATTCCACTTGTGATTGGTAGCTTACTAAGGTACATTAATACTCCCAAAAGGAATTGTTCCAATTTTAAGTGTGCTGGACACACTGAGTAAAAGTCTGAGCAGGTATCACTACAGAAATAGAAAGTTTTGCTTGATTTTTGAAGTACAAAGGTATCTGTTTTGGTTTGATCATTACCCAAACCATTTCCAAAGTACATATATGGTTTCTTTATGTCATTTGGAAGCTAAGCAAGTGTACTAAGCATATCTGAAGAGAAAAGAGGGCAGGTGTGAAGCAGGTTTTGCAGCACCAACTGATTTCCTGAGTGCATCCATCCATCACTCTCAACAGTGGTATCAGAGCAAAACAAGGTAATCATGGGTGATGGTTTCCCTTCTTTCATTGACAAATTGGACAGAAACAACTATCAAGCTTGGTCATTGAGAATGAAGACCTATCTACAAGGGAGAAGTCTATTTGGATACATATCAGGAGATGAGGAGTTGCCCTCATTCAAGACTAGAGGACTACCTACAAAGGATGAGCATGAAAGACTCAACCAATGGTGTGCAAAGGATGCTTTGGCAAGGTCTTACCTCTTAAACTCTATATCTGACTTTCTCTTACCTCATGTAAGGAACTGTAAGACTTCCCAAGAGACTTGGGAAACCTTGTCAAATTACTTTTCTTCCAACACAAGGGCTAGGAAGAATCAATTATGGACAGAGTTCACAACACTTAGGAAGCAGCCCAAGCAATCAGTTTCAGATTATGTGACAAAGATCAAAGATGTGGCAGACCAACTAGCAAGCATTGGAGAGGAAATTGAAGAGGAGAAAATAGTCAGGCAAGTAACAAATGGACTCAAGGCACATGATAAGTGGGAAAGTTTCACCACTGCAATGGACCTCTACATGGACATGCATACCCCTGATCTCACAACACTCATGGGCCAACTATTTACACATGAAGCAAAGTTCACCAAAGCTGGAGATCAATCAAAAGGTAATAACCCCTCTGCTCTCTTTACTGATAAGAAAGTTAAAGATAAAGGCAAGAAGAAACAGGATGAAGAAGGATCTACCTCTCAAGCCAATTATGCAGGGAGAGGTAGGTCATCTAGAGGAAGAGGTAGAGGAGGTAAGACAGGTAGGGGGAGACCCTACAACTCATCACCTTGCAACATCTGTGGGTTGTCCAATCATACCACAGATGAATGCTACAAGAACTACAAAAATCAGAGAGGAAGAGGCTACTCAAGAGGTGGATACTCTCAAGGAAGAGGCAGATTCAACCAACATCAAAGCTACAATGGGTACAACAACCAATACAACAACAACTACAACAACAACCACAATGGAAACTACCAAGGTGGATTCAGAAATAGAAGAGACTACAACTACACTGAGGAGCAGGATGACTCCTTATTGATCATGAATATGACCTCCAAGATAGGTACAAATGATGATCATTTATTTTACATTGACTCAGGATGTTCTAACCATGTAGCTGGCAATGTGACACTACTTTCTGATTTGGAAGAGCCCAAGGGCAAACATCAGGTACAAACAGGTGATGACACTAAGCACTCTGTTGTCAAAATTGGAAATGTGAAGACATGTGATGGTAATCAAAACCTATTAAGCAGGGTACTCTATGTACCAACAATAACTAAGAATTTAATGAGTGTTGGTCAGATTGTGGAGAAAGGTTTGCAGGTCAGATTCACACAACATGGAGCATATGTGGAGGACCCAAAACAAGGATTCAGAAGGATAGCCAAAGGGGAGAAATCAGGTAGACTATTTACATTTGAGCTAGAAGATACAAAAAACATTGCTTTGTATAATTACAAGGATCAGACACTTTCAGAGTTAGAGATATGGCATAAAAGATTAGGGCACATAGGTGAAAGGACTCTTAAGCAAATGTGCAGGGATCAATGTGTACTTGGGATACCTAATGTATCCAAGCAACACATGATTTACAAATGTGGATCATGTCAATTTGGTAAGTCTCACAGATTACCCTACTCAAGGAAAGGTTTCATGCATGAAGACTACCTAGACTTGGTACACACAGATGTTTGGGGACCTAGCAAGGACCCTTCCATTTCTGGTTCAAGGTATTATGTGTCCTTCATTGATGACTATAGCAGGTGGACCATTTTATATTTTATGAAGCATAAAGATGAAGTGTTTAATTGTTTCAAGAGGTATCTTGCACTTGTTGAGAATCAAACAGGTAGAAGCTTGAAGAGGCTAAGATCAGATGGTGGAGGAGAGTATTTCTCCAATGAGTTTGAAGATTTCTTGCAGGAAAGAGGCATCAAGAGGGAGATCACTACAAGGTACTCACCTGAACAAAATGGGGTAGCAGAAAGAAGGAATAGACTTATAGTGGAAACAGCTAGGTCTATGCTCAATGAGAAAAAGTTGCCAAATTACTTATGGGCAGAGAGTGTATCCACTGCCACTTATCTCATCAATAGGTTGCCATCCAAATCACTTGATGGCATGACACCATATGAAGCTTGGCATGGTAAGAGACCCTCTCTGGATCATTGCAAAATCTTTGGATGTGTAGCATATGTGCACATTCCTTCACAGGTAAGAGGAAAGCTAGACCCAAAGGCAGAGAAATGTATCTTCATTGGTTATGATCTGAACCAAAAGGGATACAGATTCTACAACCCCACAAACAAAGGATTCAAGGTAAGCAGAGATGTCATATTTGATGAGAATGACTCATGGTATGAGAATGAATGCAGGAAAGTGAGTCTACCCTATGACATGGAGGAAGATTTTCCAAAGCTTACCAAGGAAGAGCCAACTCAGCAAGAAGACTCAAGCTCAGATGATGATACCATAAACCTCGAAGAGTTCAAGGCTTGGAAATCCAAAGGAAAGATGAAGATGAAGCAATTGGAGGACAAGGCAGAAACTTCTACTCAAGCTATGAGAAGATCTCAGAGAGAGAAGAAGAAACCTATCAGATTTGGGTATGACACATCACTTGTAACTAAACATTCTGTATATCTTGCAAAAGACTTGTTGAATGAAGAACCAGGTACCTATGAAGAAGCAATTACAAAGCCAGAATGGAGAGAAGCCATGGATGAGGAGATAGAAGCCCTCAAAGAGAGTGATACTTGGGACTTGGTACCCAAGAAAGATTCTATGAAGGTAATAGGATCCAGATGGATCTACAAATTGAAGAAGAATTCAGATGGAACAATTAACAGGTACAAAGCTAGGTTGGTAGCCAAGGGTTTTGCACAAACCCAAGGCATTGATTATGAGGAGACATTTTCTCCTGTGGCCAAGATGCCAACTATCAGAGTTTTGGTGAGTGTAGCTGCATCCAAGAATTGGAACATGTACCAATTGGATGTGAAGAATGCATTCCTAAATGGATGGATATCTGAAGAAGTCTACATGTCACAACCACCTGGCTATGAAGATCCAAAAAAGGTACATTATGTTTGTAAATTGAAGAAGGCTCTGTATGGTTTGAAGCAGGCACCTAGAGCATGGAACTACAGATTGACCACCTACCTTCAAGACCAAGGATTTGTGATGAGCAAAGCAGACACTTCTCTATTCATAAAGAGAAGTAGTACAGAGGTAATCTACTTATGTGTCTATGTTGATGACATCATCATTACAGGAAATGATGTCAATGGGATTAGACACATCAAAGGACAGATGATGAAAGAATTCAAGATTAGTGATCTTGGATTACTAAAATATTTTCTTGGACTTGAATTGATCTACACAAATTCAGGTATCTACATTACCCAAAAGAAGTATGTACAGGATATGGTCAAAAAGTTTGGTTTGCAGGATGCTAAGGTATCTACTACTCCAATGGAGGTTAACCAAAAGCTAAGTGCTCATGAAGGAGAAGAAATCACAGACATTACAGGATACCAAAGTATGGTGGGTAGTTTGAACTATGCTACCTTGACAAGAATTGACATAGCATATGGAGTAAGTGTGCTTAGTCAATTCATGCACAAACCAAGGGTACCTCACCTAGAGGCAGCAAAGAAGATCTTGAAATACCTCAAGGGAACTCAAAGTCATGGTTTGTATTTTCCTTACACATCAGACATTGATATTAAAGTTTACTCAGATGCAGATTGGGCAGGATGCAAGGATGATAGGAGAAGCACCTCAGGTTATATTTGTTTTGCAGGGGATAAGCCTATCTCTTGGTCAACTAAGAAGCAACCTACAGTGGCATTGTCATCCACTGAAGCAGAATATAGAGGACTTGCAAATGCTACTCAAGAAGCTATCTGGTTGAAGCTTCTATATACAGAGTTAGGTCTATTCACAAGACCACCTATCATTTTTGGAGATAACACTAGCTCTCTTCATCTTGCAGCAAACCCAATTTATCATGCCAGAACAAAGCACATAGAGGTTCATTACCACTATGTGAGAGAGAAATTGCTAAGTAAAGATATACAATTGACATATGTATCTACTAATATGCAATGTGCAGATTTACTTACAAAGGCATTGGATGGAAACAAGGTATGCAGATTCAAATCTATGATTGGATTGCAGGAAGTAATTGAAGAATGAAGAACAAGACTTAAGCCAAAGTGTTTGGCTTGAGGGGGAGCTGTTGGTGCAAGACAAGCCTATACACATTGGCTTGGACCCTTGGACTTATGGAAGATTAGCATGGACAAAGGATTATCTAGGCTTCACCTAAAGGAAGACTCATAAGAACATATGCTTATATGTTCATACTCTTTTACCACTTGTAAAAGTCTAAGTGACTTATCATTTGTTTGTAATCACTTTAAGTCATCCACCTAACATTAGAGTCGTGGAAATTTGATTGTTGAGATAGAGAGAATATCTCCCTACTTTTAGAGGAGAGATTCAAGGGAGCCTAAGTTTGAATTTCAAATTCAAATGAAGATCAAACTCCTATAAAAGGTGTAGTAAAAAGTCGCGGGTTACTCTCTCACTTCAGCTCACTCCCCGAGGCAAAATCTCATTGTAACTCATTGTGTGTGAAGGCTACTCTATTGCCAACATCACAATACCTCATTTAGCTGTGCTTGGCAAGCTAATGAGATTGTACAAACACATATATCAATAGAAGTATACATTCATCATCTCTGTTTTTTGTCTGAGTCACCTACTCCTAGTCTGTCAACTTCAAAGGAGCATTTCTCTGGATCTACTGAACCAAATCAAGTGTTCTATAGCTCATTGGAACCAGCTCAAGGTCTACTACAAGCATACAAAAGTTCAAAGGATTTCATTTAGCCAATTGGGAGAAAATCGATTCGAAGTGCACACTGGTCTCAGTCTGCAGAGTTCCTGAAAAGTCGGGGGTGATTATATTTTTGCTAAACTTATTTCTCAGTGCATAGTTTATCAATTGAAGTGATTCCACTTGTGATTGGTAGCTTACTAAGGTACATTAATACTCCCAAAAGGAATTGTTCCAATTTTAAGTGTGCTGGACACACTGAGTAAAAGTCTGAGCAGGTATCACTACAGAAATAGAAAGTTTTGCTTGATTTTTGAAGTACAAAGGTATCTGTTTTGGTTTGATCATTACCCAAACCATTTCCAAAGTACATATATGGTTTCTTTATGTCATTTGGAAGCTAAGCAAGTGTACTAAGCATATCTGAAGAGAAAAGAGGGCAGGTGTGAAGCAGGTTTTGCAGCACCAACTGATTTCCTGAGTGCATCCATCCATCACTCTCAACAATCAATTTACACGAACACCACACTCACTTCACCTACCATACCCACCTACATGGTAGCCCCTGTACACACCACTTTGTCTGACCCAATGGACATTTCACCAACCACAGCACCTCTCCCCACGATTCCACCATCTCCCCCTCCCTTACCCCTCACCTCACCACTCACATCATTGGCACACACAGCATTCACTACCCCCCTACCCAATCCCACCTCCCCTGCACTTCAAACTTTTCCCCTTGCATCTCATAATGTAAATAGCACGTTCAACACCTTACTTCAGTGTGCACATCAACTACAACAAGAATACCATCAATTGGAAGAACGCACTACGGCCCTCTAGGCAGAATCTCAACGTCTGCAAGCTAGGGTCACCACTCTTGAAGCTGACTACCAAACGCTCCTAACCGAGCATACCACCTTACAGCAGGCTCACTCCGAACTGGAATCAAAGACATCAACAGTGGATGACCAAGCAGTCAAGGAATTAGAAACAGTGCTCCAAGCGCAAATGATATCTAATGCTACACTCAGACGCAACATTGGGCTATTAAGGAAGCATATGGCAGCAACACTAGAAGAGAACAAGAGACTTCAACAACAAAACCAAGACAACCTTGAAGCGGCTATGGAAGGAACTGTAGGAGCAACCATTAGCCCTACCACATATAGAGCAGTCCCATCGGAAGACATTCGCATCTTACTTGAGGAGCATGCAAATTTCTTGGAGTCATATGAAAAGCTAGAGACTGAATGTGCAGATCTAAAGAAACAGATAGCCAATGTCCCCACAGCTCAACAGGAGCCGGCAATCTTACAACACTCTACAGAAGAAGTAGAGACCCTCCGGAAACAGGTGGCAGAACTCCAAGCACGCCTCTTACCATATGAAAGGCCACCCTCGCCCATTGAAGAACCAGAACTTGAAACAGTAGTGGAAATCCCCGTCGATGACAGCTATGAAGAGCCATATGAGCCTATGCCGACACCTGGTGGTCGAACTACAGAAGAAGGACAAGACACTTTAGAAATTCAAGTCCTAGATTGGGTCAAAAGGGTCGAGAAAGTGGGTAAGACACATGATGATCGTGTGGCCGTGCAAATGCAATCTCTCACAAATCTGGAAGAAACTGTCCTTCGGTCTTCCTATTTTCAAAACTTATCCCATCAGCGGTTAATCACAACATCAGAGTCGCAATACATGCCTTATTTTGTCTTACTACATGATTATAATGCAGAAGTCAAAAGACATACAGGGAAGGAGCCCACATTCGCCACTCAATTTGAGATAGGGGATTTACCGACAGATGCACGTGCTGGCTCGATCTTCCAACCTAATTGCCGTGCACGTCTACTAACCGATTACCTAGAGATGATGAGCACCTGGGCAACCATGCCACTATATATCAAGTATAATCCATGCTATTGCCCAGTGGTACGTCGCAGATCCTGGCAAGCATTTGCAATCAAGGTACGCAACAATAAAGAATGCTCGACTTGGGTTAACTATCCATATTTTGCTCCACCTCGAGGGACCCCAACCGTAGCCTACATGATATCAACAATTCGGCACTGGTCTACACGTCTAAATAATGTACCCGACATAGCAGCAAAAATGTGTATGAAGATATTCGAGCTCATGACCATTGTCTTCAAAACCTTTCGGAATGTACAAGCTCCATACATCTCTGCCCCTGGATTCTCTCAAGGTAACAAGGATTTAGTCTACGACATGAGCCAGACTCCCTCGGTCACTATAATCTTTGCCTGGCATGCACGAATAAAGTACTTACCCGCATGCTTCAAGCAGACATTTGAGGAAATGTTCTCTACGGGATTCTGGGAATACCATTCCGAAATTTTCATTCCCAGACCCACACATTTGCTACATCTATTCGCAGTAGAACAAGCGATCCATGCAGATCAGTTACGTCTGCCACATCCGGACATTCCAGGACCAATTGATTGGGACCGTATGATGACAGATTTGGCCAGAGGACTATGCATACAAGAACATCAGCTTGCCACTCAGGTTGTGGAATATTACATCCAACACTCCCAGCAACAAGGGTCTGTCAGGGACGACAGACGTGAGAGAGGGGGGGGTGTTGAGAGCAGTATGGGCACCCAAGGGCTGACTAGACAAGGAAGCGAGCTGAGAGAGTCAGAGCAAGGTGAAGGAGTAAGTAGACAAAGCAGTCGACGCAAATCTGGCAGATAGGCCCTTCAAATTTTTCCAAATCAACATCTTTATAACAATGATTCTTATCACTAACAATCATTGCAAATACCATTTCATATTTTTGTAGCTCCATTTTGTGCAAGCCAAGGAGTCCTTGAGCTTGAGGAGCCTTAGAAGTACCTACATATCAATTTTCGTATTTTTTAGACTCCGTTTAAGCCCTCAAATTGGCCCTGGAACCTAATTTTTAACTAGGCCGGACACTAGGTCTGGACAGGGCCAAAACCTAGTCAAAAACTATAAAAAGAGCTAGAGAGCTCATTTTTGAGGTTAGATTGTAATTGAAATGAACGTATAAGAGCTTTTTGAAAGTAATCCAAGAACTCCATTGCTTCTCACTCTTTGTCTTGCCGTGTGTGCGCGTGTGTGTGTATGTGTGTGCATGTTTGTGTGCTTCTCACTCACGCACTTGTGCCTCCACTTGCTCGAGGTCTTCATACCATCCTCACGTCTTCCCAGATTGACATTAAAGGAGGTGCTACTCATCACTGAGCTACAGCATGTGTGTAAGAGGAGAAAGGAAGAGGGAAGAGACGGTGTGAAATAACAGTAGGAAGGGAGTGTGAGCGGGAGGAAAATTAGCTAGTGCATAGACAAAGGAAGTATCTATCGTGAGATAATTGTGAGCTCCAAGTAAGTCAAGTGGAACAATTCCAAGGGGTTTGAGCAAAATAAAAGCTTGTATAAACACCTTTTTGTTGGGCGTTAGGGCTATCATTTGGCGATCCTACTGGGGAGTTGGCTTGGCACTCCTCATAGAGTAGTGCCACGAGTACGCTCGGTGCCCCAATCGTGCGGCATAGCCCGTCGACCCAGATTGAGCGTGTTGGTCTAGGTAGAGAGATGGTGCAAATTATGCAAGTTGTAGATGTTCGAGAAATTAGCTCGAGAACGATGACTCCAAGAGGGATTAGAAGGCGAAGCGGGTTTGGACACCCGAAGAGGAATCGTGTATACGAATGTCGCCGGATAGGCCCAATTTCAAACCTCGTTAGGTGTTGGTGTTGTGAGAAAGTCGGGCACATTGCAAAATATTGCCCTCGTGTGTGCACTCCGTTGGACTTTGTCCCTAGATGCGTGGAATGCGGAAACAAGAAGCTATGCGAGCATGTGTGTCACGTGAAAGAGGTTCCCGTTGAGGAGGATGTGGCAAAAGAGGGTAGCATGTCACTTTCGTCCTTTTATGTGGACACCGTAGATAAAGAGAGTTCACGGTTGGCAAGCATACAACGTCAATTGGAATGTCTTCGTGAAGAGCGCGATAGTGAGAGGGTCAAGGTGGAAACATTGGAGAAAAATCAAGCAAAGATAGAAGAGGTTGTAGACAAATGGGAGGAGCAATTCCGAGTGGTGGCAGATATAAGTAGAGTGTTGAAAGTGGAAAATGAGAACCTGAGAGAACGAGTCCAGTTGCTTGAAAGAGAAAAAGTAGCTAGGAAGAGCAAGGGCACGAGAAAGGAGGTCTTGGACCTTAGAACCGGCTTGATGATAGCCGATTGCCATAGCGTTGCGATTGAAGAGGAGTCTGAGAGAGATGAGGAGAACATGATAAAGAGACTTGAGCAAATAGAGCAAGAAATGGAAAGAGTGCAAAGTTTGATTGTTAGATATGATGACCAAGTGGGTAAGGTAGCAGAAGAGTTCCACCTAGAACTAGAAATGATGAAGAGCGCTCAAGCAAAGAGTGATGAGAAAATGAGACGGGTAGAAAAAGAGAATGCAAAGCTGAGTAGCAAGCTCGATAGGTGGATGAATAGGAAGGACGACGAGATGCGAGGACAGGTGGAGGATCCGAGAGCGGGGAAAACAGAGGAAGAGATGAAAGCGATATTGGATAGGTTGGATGCGTTCGGAACGGAGTTAGAAAGAATGAAGAATTAATTGTCGAAGAAGGTAGATGATCTAGTTGTAGAAAATATGAATAGAATTTGGGAGGAAAGATCGATTAGAGAGGAAGTCGAGAAGTTGATCGTTTGAGTTGAGAAGAGGGAGGATTTTCCCCTCGGATCTGAAAAAAAGGTGAGAGAGGATAAAGAGATGGAGCAAATATGGAATCGGTTCCGAAGCATCGATTGTGACCTGTTCCAATACCAGAGCGATATTGATTACAACAAACAAGGATTAAGGGACTTAGCGGCGAGGCTTGAATCATTGAGGAGCACAAGGAGCAACGGTAATTTTCCAGGTCATTTGTCGGGTCAGGCGGAATCTTTGCGAGGTAGAGGTTGGAGATGAAAAAGAAATTGATGATGCGATGGATGTCGGTAAGGGAGGCTTAGGTCTGATTAGGGTTTGCTTTGCAGATTGCGAGTCAGAGATGTGAGGATGGGCAGGCCAAGTCTATTGTACGCCTAGGACTGAAGTGGCATTTTTCAAGGTTTTCAGGTCGATGAGGTGGTTAGTATGTGCGGGTTTTGCGAGGACGGGTTGACCATGGCATTAGTGGCTGGATTTTGGCTTGAGTAGCAACAGAGAGGAGATATGTCTCATCGGGATGTCCACGGGGGGATATGTGTGTGTGTCGTGATTGATTGGGTTGGGAAAAGGTCCTTTCTTTTGTCTCCTAATTCTCGAGATGCGGGAATTTCAAAAAAAAAAAAGAAAAAAAAGAAAAAAAAAATGTTTATGTATGTGTGCGTGTGGCTACGCGCCTATGTGGGCCGATAGGTGGGTGGATCCACTTTGGCCGGGTGGTCAAAGCCATGAACCGACGTCGGCTTCGCATAGGGCTAGCTGTCTATGTGTTGTGCGCTGCGTTGGGCTGGTAGATGGGTGGAACAAACTCGATCGGGTGGTGGAGTCCACGAGTCGCATCCAACTTCGGCGTAGGCCGGCAAATGTGAGTAAATATGTGAAAAAGAAATGATGAAAAAAAAGAGAAAAATGTGAAAAAAAAAGAAGAATGAGACGAATTCCTTGCTCGAGGGGGGACAGAAGAGAGGTGAGAGAGCATGATGCTCGGATGGGAATATGTGTCTGTGTTTGTGGGGATCTGGGAATGTGTGGAATCCTGACGAGGCATATCTAATCGAAGCTTAAGCTCAGCTAGGGTTTTGGCTACGAAGTGTCTGTGGAAGACTTGGACTCGAGGGATCCAAGCGTGCTAGTTACTTTGTTCGTCTGTGAACTCTTGGGAAGTGTTCAGTTTGGCTCTTAGGTAGTGCAACGACTTGAGAAGTCCTGAATCACGTTCACGATGAGCAGGCTTGTCGAGGTGAGCTCACGTTAGGCTTGAGACGTCCTTGTCATGTATCCATCAAGTTAGAGTGGTGTGGTGGTGATCTAGCATATGATCTACTCGACGAGCAAGAAAAATAGAGAGATAGCCAAAAAGGTAAGTGGGAATAGAAAACCCTAGGTGGAAAGGGAACGGGAAATGGACGACGGAATTTGGATTAGAAATGGGAAGAGAAACGAGAGAGTAATCATATAGATGGAAGAGTGTTGAGAAGGGAATGTGGGAATGCTTTTTCATGATGTGTTGGTTCTGGTTGTTTTGATGTATATTTGTTTTTTGATGAAAAGTGGTCTAATGCTTTTGATGAGGTTGCAGACGTGAAGGACATGAGAGTTGAAGATGCAAGAAAGTATACGAGGTCGGTAAGTAATGTGATTGATTTTGGATACAAATTGACATTGAGTGTATGATTGTAGGTACCTTGTTAGGAAAAGGATTGAACAGGTAATTAATCTATGCAAATATTTGGCTGACTTGATGTGGGTTGCAGGGATGTAGGAACAATTGGCTCGTCGAGGACGACCTCGCAAGCAGAAGGGGGGAGTATGTTAGCTCAGTAAAGGGTCGGTTTTTTATGCACTAATGTGTTTCTATTTGGCAGAGAATTTACTTAATTGCAGGTATTTGGAAGAGGTAGGTAGGACATTGGGGACAAATGCTGCTCTTACCAATGCCTTGGTGGACATGATATTGCCAACGTGAACTCAACAACAAAGTTTGGTACATTTCAAGTAGATGAAGTGGGGAGGTTACTCCCAGTGCAGTGACCCTAGCCAGCATGTTGAAGGCTTGTGGGGAGGCTTAGATATCCTTCTCATAGATCTCTGTTCTGTGCAGTCTTAGGATGTCGGACTCAATTACTTGCCTCGGCTACATTCATTTTCATCTTTACTTTGGTTGGATTATCTTATCCTTACAACAGGAGTGCTTTATATATTGCTCTGGTTATTATATATGTTTTGAAACCTAGGATTGCGGGATACAGTGCACTTCATTCTATCGACAACTTGGAGGAACAATTGGGTTTGTAATCCATCGTTTACAGGTTGTTGTTCTGCAGTCCACTATTGCCATCGTATGCAGTTTGATTGTGGCTTTTCCATTTGGTGCTATTGTGGTTATACTTTTGATATAGACTCGGGACACATCACCATTGGTAGTGTTGGGGAATTTTTCCGGGAAGAGCAGTAAGCCGGAATTCAGGGAACTAGGTCGAACACGTAAAGCTGTCAGATGGATGCCGCCCTTATCATGATGGTGGCAAGAGGACTAAAGCTGGGGGGATGAGGTCCCTAAATGTGCACATGTGGGACACTCTATGCAGGTACGGGGACATTTTTTGAAGCCCTCGAGGGATTCTTTGCTAGGGCTACCATTTATTCATTCTGACAAGGATGTGGAGGGGAGCAGATAGCGAATCTGAAGAGTTATGGTGTGCGACTGCTCCCGGGGATATTTTTTGGAAGAAGACAGCAGGCTTTGTGAAAGAGGGTGGGGACGCCTGTTTTGGGGGCTCTCTCGCTTACTAGGTGCAGCTGGGGGAGAGGTCTGGATTTTTTTGTCCGAGGAGCATCGGGGAAGTGAGTGCAAGAGGACAGTTTAGAGCTTGGGCCCTCTATCTACTTGCAGGTGGCAACTTCATTTGGGGGGAAGGCCTGAAACTGGAAAAGACATTGATAGAGCTGCTCTTTTCATCGGAGCGTGTAACTCTCTCTTCCTAAGCTCCGGATTGCCAGACCTTCAGACAACGGTCGCTTCTTCTTTGTCTTTTGTTGTCATTCAAGGGCCAGAGGGAGCCAGATGGAAGTTGAAGGGGTTGTGCAGGTGATGGCAAGGAGGGGATAGGTGAAAACTTGTCACCCTACAAGCAAGGAGTAGGCGACTATAGAGAAGGAGGCCAGAAACAAAAATTTTCATCCATCAGGAGTTTGCTCTTATGGAGAATGAAAGAGCGAAGAATGAATTGACAGTGCTGAAAGAACCCATTCGTGACAGAGAAATTGATGAATAAGAATTTTCATTTTGATTCATGAGATCAGAAAATGTCCATCAACGTTGAAACTCATATGGTGTTTGGGCACCATGGATGCAGTAAATATTGACCAAAGTGAGCAGCTTTCACATCATTTATTGGAAATAGTGAAGAATCTAAAACTCGAGTCTTCTAAGCTCAGGGCACCATGGACTTCATTTTTAATCAGTGCTTCAACCTCTAAGGATATTTCTCTAACCGATGGAAGCAAGAGTGCTGAAGAAGACCCTCAATAATTGTGAAAGGTGTCTTCGAGGAGTTGAATATGATTTTTGGGAAAAATCTGAGTAGATTGGATGCTAACAACAGATTTATTCTAGAGATTATTGACTAGTGGGGTAGCACATGATTGATGCCTCGTTACTGTGCAATGGATTATGGCTATTGATTTTGGAAAATTATGCCATAACGGCGTACATTCTAAACTGAAGAAAGTGGAGAGATCCATGAGTTTTAGGAATACGATATGCGAAGATAGATCCCTACGTAGATAGAGGAAGGAGTGGTTCTTCGGGGGATGGGGCATCTGGAAAAAGAAGGCTAACACAACAGTGGGAATGTTTTGTTTACAGTCTGGAGGTTCCAATTGTAGGGTGTTTTGTGATGGGTGCAGATATAAAAGGAGTAGGAAGATATAGCAAGCCTCATGTGGAATTGGAATTGTGGCATGTGAAATGCATTGAAGATGTAGCTATTTTTATGGCTTGGCAGCGGCTGTGGACCTGTGCATGGATGCGTGCTTGCTAACAACACAATAACCATCTAAATAGAAGCAGAAGATACTTGAAGACAACGTTCAACTTGATATGGAATTTTCAACTTGATCACCACAACCAGCACGAGGATATTTGAGATGATGCTCGGCCTTCAGAACTGAGACTTGTGATGCATGCTGAGGCTAGAGGAATTGGGTATAATCCATTTCCAGGAAGCAACTGAGGTTGCACATGAGGCTGCAAAAGATGCAAGAAAATTGACCGACACTTGGACACCTTGAACCCTATGTCAGATTTTGCACAGTCTGTGGAATACATTGAGGTGCTTTGGATTCTGAGAGAAGCGGTTCACTTGAAGGTACTAATAGTGAATAGGCAGCTTATGTCACTATCGTTAATGATTTGAGGGACACAAAAAACCTACAAAACTACATATGTTTTTGGAGCAAACCATTTGCAACATCAATAGAAGAAAAAGGGGAATCGAATTCCACTTTGCCACACGGCAGGTGCTTGATACCTAGAGAAAACACTATATGTCTCAGAGCATAGCTAAGGGAAGAAGCACATCGAAGGCTCAGAGTATGGTGAATAGTAGGAGTTTCGGCAGGGACAGAGAGCTGCTATGCACATGATTGAAGAGAAGGAAGACCAGTGATGGGGAACTAAAAGTGATGTCAATAAAAATTTCTCCGCGGAGATCCCAAGAGGCAGTCGAGGGTAGAATATTCAAGGGTAAAGGTGATACTCAAGCGAGATAAAACAGGGAGTCGTCTGAAGGTTGTTTGATGGTTAACCCTACAAGTCGACAGAGGAGGTACACTTCTGTGCACATGGGGAAGAAGGAAAACTGAAGCAGTGCTGGACGGTTTCGGGAGCCCGACAATTATGAGCATGCAAGCGACTCTGAAGGGAGTCCTTGCCAGCCTAGGATAGATGTATGCTTACCCAATCAGATTGAAGAGAAGATGAGGGCTGCGCATATTTGGTGTGCTGAAGGGGAGGTACAACCGTACAGGTGAACGCCCACCTTGTGAGGTATGTTACCTCAAAGTATGATTTTGTTAAGGATTTAAGAAAACCCACAAATGGAGGTGCTGAACTCTATTGCTGGGTATGCATTGAGCTCCTTGTTTATTTGGATCGACTGTGGATCATACAAGAGGGGTGGTATTTTGTCATTGAATTTGGCTGCCATAAGAAAAATGTGTGTGTAGGGAGATTGAATGATTATGTTTGATCAGCCATATATGGTTGCGAATCTTTTGTGTGAATGTGGAATTGCGGTTTTCTGCCATTATACATACATGTTAATTGGTTTGAGTTAGTCTATGCGTGATTATTCATATGTCTGAGTATGAGGAAATAAGAGGCATGGAGGGCATTTGGAAGGCGTGTTGATTGCTTCTGTTTAAGCCGACTGAGGATGATAAGAGATAAATGATTATTAGAGCTATTGTCTCACGAATATGCGCAATTCGGTATATGAGGGCATGTTGGATTTCCCGTTTTTGTGTGTGCATGTTTAACAGTTCTGTCGTAAAAGAAAAACTAAACTTGTACATCTTTGAGCTTGCATACACAGAAACACCCTACTACATCTATGAATTCAACTACAATGTGGCTGCCCATGTGTTAATGAATAGGAAATCTTGCGAGGTGCACAATACTTAAGAAATCAATGTGAGTTTACGATTGGAAAATTTTGTGGCGAAGGGAATGAGTACATGTATGACCTACATATGTCGCTGCACTTGACTTCAGGGCAAGTACTGTTCAACAACACTTGCTAGTAAGGACAACTAAATTTCCTTTTGACGCAGTACACTGAGAGCATTATAGAGTGGGGAAACCTGTAGTGTCACTATAGCATTGTTTGAAGTTGCATGAAATTACTTCGAACCATCCACCTAATTTCTACATTGACTTCAGACGGGATGCTAGTGGGTGTGAGTGAGCTCATGAAGATTTGCCATCTGTTCATCACTTGAGGGTAATTCTTGGGTAAGTCGATTGGGGGTGTTGCATAAAAATTGACCACGAAGATTTTGAACTTCTGTAAAAGGAACTCCCCTCATGCCGTAAGGATATTAGGAGAAGTGGGTCATGTCGGACTAAATTGGGGATTGAGTGAGAACGAGAGAAAGAGAGTAAGAGAAAAAAGGGTTATGTATGCAAGTGGAAGGAGGACGGGAGAAGAGTGAAAGAGTGAGTGTGCATGTGAGTGAGAGGGTGCGTCTTCGGGAGTGAGCGTATGTGCGGTTGAGTGAGGGTGTTAGGGAAAGAGAGAAAGTAAAAAGGAAAGGGAGAAAAGAGAGTGTAAGTAAGAAGGTGTGCATGTGGATGCATGCGAGGTGTATCGGGTTGTTAGGTGGGTGTGAGTGCATGCATGTGTTGGTGAGTTTGTGTGAGATCAACTATGTACAAGTGTTTGCGGGAATGCATGTATGAATGCATCAATGAGTGCGAGTGAGTAAGTGTGAAGAAAAGAGAGTGCAGGAGCATGAGGGCGTGAGAGAAAAAGAGGGAAATAGAGAGTGGGCATGGGTGTATGTGTATTGGTGTGTGCATGTGTGTAAGAGGAGAAAGGAAGAGGGAAGAGACGGTGTGAAATAACAGTAGGAAGGGAGTGTGAACGGGAGGAAAATTAGCTAGTGCATAGACAAAGGAAGTATCTATCGTGAGATAATTGTGGGCTCCAAGTAAGTCAAGTGGAACAATTCCAAGGGGTTTGAGCAAAATAAAAGCTTGTATAAACACCTTTTTGTTGGGCGTTAGGGCTATCACTCTTCCATTTAGCAACTCCATTCTATTGAGGTGTATACGGCACTATACACTTATGTTTTATCACATGTTCAACCAAAAATGCATTAAAGTCAGAAGACATATATTCCCCCCCTCGATCAGAATGGCGGGTGCCCATTTTACATGCTGAAAGGTTTTCAACCAAAACCAAAAACTGTTTGAAGCACATGAACACTTCGAACCTTGCTTTCGATGGATATACCCATGCATGCCTTGAAAAACCATCAATGAAATTCACGAAGTAAAGATAGTTTTAAAAGAGGGTATCTGCATAGGAACACACCATCACTATGAACAAGCTACAATTTCTGAGTAGCTTGAACTAAACCATCTTTTGGAAAGGAGGAATGCTGCATTTTACCCAAAATACAGCCTTCACAAACATTTTTTCTTGTTGCCTCAAATTTGGGCAAAGAGGACACCATTTCAGATTTTTGCAGGTGTAGCAAAGTAACTAAATTTAGATGACCAAAGCATGCATGCCAAAGCTTTGCATCTGACATAGCCTAAGAATCATGTACTACACATGCTGAATCATTCATAAATTTTTCATAGCCTATGAGCTTATATAGCCCATGACATAAAATGCCAGAAGCAATAATCATGTTGCCATGTGACAGATCATGAACTGTACATCTGTCATCAACAAATTTCATAACCAAGCCAATCTTGGCTGATGCAGAAACTGATAACAAATTTTTCTTGATCCTTGGCACAAATAAAGCATCTGACAAAGTGAAAGAACTACCATCAGCAGTAGTCAGAATGATCTTACCAACTCCCATGATAGGATAAGAGGAGTTGTTGGCACATGTGACAATATTCCCTGTAGGGGCAAGCTTGAGTGGAGTGAAGAAATTGTGCTGCGAGGTAACATGTTTGGTTGCCCCACTATCAAAGTACCAAATATCTGAGTCTACTACATACATACATTGTTCAGGAGAAGATGGGCCAAAACTACAAATAGTAGTAAACACCCATTCTTCATTTTGCACAAGATTAGCAGACTCTGTTTTTGCTGACCACGGCAAGGATGCACAAAAAGATGCTATTGTAGCTTTGGTCACATGGACTCAGGAATATTTGAAGAAAAATCCAGAAGACAAAAGTGAAAATGCTGGCAAGGAAAAGATACCCAAGCATGCGGAAGTGGAAAACCAAGTGAGGGAGTCGGAGAAACAAGAGGTGGAAGATGGGGATGAGATCAAGATACTCCCACCCGTAACTAAGAAGTTTGTGCCAAGAACAACTCCATTCCCTGAGAGGTTGAAGGTTCCAAAGTGCCGCAAAGAAAAGCAAAGTATGGAGGAGATTGACATTTCACAGAGATTGGCCGAAATGGAGGTAACCCTAGACATCGACACTTTATTGAAACATTTGCCGATCTGTAGAAAACAATTCTACAACGAATATATCAAGAAGCCGAGGAAAGCTCAAGACAAGAAGAGATAAGAAAAAGACATCCAAGGTCTCATTCAATGCATCACAATGCAGATCTATTCAAATGCTCATGCTGTGATGATTGAGATCAAAGGGTGTTGACCTAAGTACCAACTTAGGGACTTGCGGAGAAAGAGACTATACCTCAATCCCCTCACAAGTGCATATAGTGGGGATACACGCTTTTAATTATCAATCCAAAGAGTATACAAACCTAGCCGAGTGTATGAGGACATGCAATCATGTAATGATCAATGCAAATGAATTACTCAAAGAATGTAAGTGAGGCAAAGACTTATCCAAACAAGCTCCAACTGTTGGTCAAGGCGAAACGATACTTGGTGCAGCAGCCATCAGTATTTTGGACTTTTCTCCCAGCTCCGAACTCCAAATATAGCAAATAGCATATGCGTTTCGAAGCTCTCGAGAAGACGCATCCAATGACAGTGGTTTCACTCAATTCCGACGCTCCTACTTCAAGTTATGAGCGAAATACTGAGTCGCGGGAATACTTTCCTACACTTCAACACTTCCTACACTTCGCACCCACCTTACCTACAACAAAGAAACACTTTCATGGATAGACAACACTCACAAGCACTCTTTCCAAGCAATACACATGCATACAAGCTCGCGAAGAAGAAGATACAGAGTGAAGAAGACACAAATTCGAAATTCTGTGCTCTCTATTCTCACAATGGCAAAAAGTTCTTTACAAACAGTCACATTTGACTTATATACTAGTGCCCTAAAAATGGTCCTTTCACATAAGAGACCGGCACTTTATTCACTAAAAAGGCTAATTTCCTACTATTTTACATGGGTAAGCTTCTAATCTTCTGTGGGGATGCATCTAGAGGACTCCTCTAGTGCCTTTACAACGGAAAATATATTACAAGAATGATTATGATACAAAAATATGATGTCCAAATCGGAAAAATTTTGGGGCCCGTCTTTTTCTCTGCTTTGTACTTCCTTTTGCTCTGCAACACTCTCCCCCTCTTCGTCTCTGTCGTCCCTTGACAGGCTTTGCTTCTTGTCATCCGTTTGTTGTCCGCACGCATCCAGTGGTCAGTATTGCCTGTAGTTAAACAGACATGCAGATTTGATGGCCTTCTTGATTCAAGCTCTACTACTCGAGAGCCTGTTGCATTTGTCTTGCCTGTTGACTTGGGTTGCCACGCACGCCACCAGTGACTCGGAATGTGCTGTTCTTAGTCACCCTCTTAAACTTTTTAGCCTCTACCCCTTTCTAACTTTTGGTCCTCTGATTTGTCCTGGTTGCACACATCTGACCCTGTTGTATTGCTTTGAGGCTGTTTGCTTTTCCTTGGTGTGTGCGCCCCTGCGGGGCTCTGTGCAGAGATGGGTGTTGCGCCCCTGCGGGGCTTCTTGCAGAGATATATCTTCAGATATCTGCTTTTTAGTGAAGCTGCTTCTTTCGTTGTCTTCTTCTTTTCTTCTTCTTACTCGATTCTCCCTCAACACTGCCCCCCTCCTGGACTCTGTCGTCCCCGACAGGCTTTGATAAGCGACGGGCATATGTTTGATATACTCTTTGCTCTGTATCATTCAGCAGATTTGCTTCACGTATCATGAGTTGTTTCCATTGTTCTGCCTTCACACCGTCATTGGGTGGCTGTCTGTGATCTGCGAAGAAGCTAAGTTCATATGCCACTAGTCTGGCATTTAAATTGGATGACATTTTCAAAAAAATTTCTGAATCCATCTCAAAAAATCCTGTAAAGAAAGCTTCTTTGAAAGTCTGCATATATACACTTGGCAAGAACATAATTCTAGAATAATATGCCATAATGGTTGGTCTGCTAGGCATAACGGATAGATCGAAAATGAGGATCTCCGTGCCCTGATTAATGCCTATGAAGTTCAAAAATGTGTATGCCGCATGCTTGAATACCTTCAAGACTGTGAGGATCATGCTGAGTATTTTGTTGGTCATTTTTACAGTTAAATCAGGTACTGTCGCGTAATTCTGTAGCCAAAATTCTATGGTTTTGACCATATAATCCTCCGTTGGCAAATAGTTATGCGGCGGGCTGGGAAGCATAGGATAATTGAGCCACTGTTTATTTATAGTGCCGCTTCTTTGTAAATCCAAAAATTCCCTGGTATCCCTTCTGCATGGTAGTGGACAAAATGAAGGGTTTACCTGGAATGCATATGGCACTGCTTGCCAATGCACTCGTAGTGTGGGATGTTTCTCCAAAAATTTTCGTTGCCACACTGGTTGCGCAGCTTCAAACTCTGCTTGAGTGTATGCGAATGTGTCATGTTTGAAGTTCAGCTGCCCATCTGGACTCTTCTGTGTAATCTTCGTTATATAGCGTCTTGTTTTCTCTTTCAAGAGTCCGTATGGAATATTGAATGGCTTCATAATTTTGTCCAGGTCTTTACCTTTGATCTTGGCCTCTTTCATTACTTTGACCACTTCATTTTCAAAGTTTTCTGTCAATCGGGACACCACTAGTGCCCGTTCCTTCTGACTTATTTCTGCAGTATATGGCATAGGATGATCATCATGTATATCCGCCAGCTGCTCACGTATTGGAGAATTATAGATCGGGTGAGATAGAGGGCTTACCTCTACCTCGTCAGTAGGATTTTCCTTAGCCGGCACTATTGGTGTCCCGATCGGTGCTTTCTCTTTTATTTTAGTCTTCAACTGTTCTATGCATTCATCTTTATCTTTGACTTCTTGCATGGCTGCCCTGAGTGCTTCTTTTGCTGCAAGTAACTCATTTCCAATTTCAGCCACATTATCCATGTTTTCACTGTAGCTTGTTACGAGTTTTCCCTGTGCTGTATTTAACTGCTTTTTTAATTCTTTTATCTCTTAACTGTACTTCTGTTCCGACTCTTCTCTTAATGTGCGCTCTTGTCTTAGCGAATCTGCATATTGTGTGAGCTGATCTCGTAATTCTTTTTCTTTGGTTTCTGTGGATTCCTGTTGTACGATTGGTTGATCATATAATAAAGACTTCATTAATTCTTTATTTCTGTTGCGGAGGCTGTCGTTCTCTTCCATATATAACTTGAGCTGTTGTTCTAATAACATGCTTCTCATCCTCATTTTCTCTTTCTCGGCCTCGCTAGCGTCGTCTAATCTTTGCAACTCTGTTAGTTGTGTATGCATCTGTTGATTCTGAGTAATGGATGCATCATGTTGTCGTTTGATTGCCAGCACCTCCGTATTTTTGATTGCTAATTCTTTTTGTGCTTCAATCAATTGTGCCGATAGCTGCTCACTCATGAGTTGAAACTGATTCTTTTCTCTTCTTGCCTGATCATAGTCGGCATCTATATCCATCATCTGTTGTTGAGTGTCCATGGCTGTTTGAATCATCTGCTTGACTACCGGTTTCAGTTGAGTAACATCCACATTAAGCCATGTTTTTGGTATATTTGGTTCTTCTCCGGTATTGATATCTTTTCCCTGTGCAATATGTAATGTAGTGTCATGGGGCTGCCTAATCTGAAGCTGGATCCTTGGCTCAGTCCCCATGTTTGCTTTATCTTCTTGAGGTGTATCATCGGGCACCTCAATTACCATTTGTTCTTTTATTTGTAATTCCTCTGTTTCCTTACCTACTGGAGTTTGTTCTTCCTCTTTAATAGGTTGTTTTACATGTGTAATACTAGTGGTTGTATCTTCCTTGATGCTGATCTTTGTAATGTCATTCAATTGAATGACATGCGCCTGTTCCATAGATTCTTCTACTCTCTTTTCCTTTTCTTCCTGATTTCCCAGCGTCACTTCCACTTGATCGATCTCATTCCATTCATCTTCTTGAGTTTTTGTCTGTATATCAGTATCCAAGATATCTTTTTCAGGGCTGGAGTCCGTATTGGTACTGGAATCCTCGATCCCTAGTTCTTTGTATCTTCCAGCTTGTTTTGGTGTTTTCTCTGGACTCCGTTGTGGTTTCTCTTGACTAGCCTGTCTATAATGATGACCTTGGATGTTTAAATTTACGTGCCCTTGCATATATTGATGTGTCTCTTCGAGAGCAGCGGAAAGATCTCTTTTTGTAATCGGCATTTGAGCCGTCATGATTTTTGGTAATAGATGAGTTCGTTTTGATTGTGGTGTAGCTAGGGCTTCCTCGTCCCGTAGGCGCTTTGTACCCCTCATGGGTTTTTGTGTGCTCATTCCAGCTTCTTCAACCGTAATCACTGCTTTCTTTTTCTTAGGGACTGTAGCTGATTTTGCGTATTTTGCTAGCCCTTCTGAGTTCGGCATCTCCCGTAAGCGATTTTTCATTTCAAGAGCTTCATATATCAATAGTGTTAATGCAGAACTGCCATTCAAAAACTTCTTTTGTCTCCACTTCTTCTGGGCTTCAAATAATCTTTCTTGGACATACCCTGTCAAATTGATTTTGTTTCCTATTTGTCGCATGGCATGCGATAGTAATTGCACTACTATCTTCTGTGGAGCTGTGTATCTGTGCATGCTGGGGAAACAAAAGTGCTGATGCACCAATCGTACAGCATCTTCTATGTCAATTTTGTTTATTTCCAAGAATGACCTCTTCTTGGGATCATGGCACTCGTCTTTGACACTAGTAATACCTGCTTGATTCCATCCAAAAGCTTTATTGATTATTTCGTGAGTGAATTGGATGGTTTTCCATGTCCCTACTTTATCCAATACTCGTGCTTCTGGGACTGATATTTTTGTTGCGGCAGGTTGCATGGTATTCATGACTTGTGCACATCTTTGAAAGTCTGGAACATATATAGGCAATTTGAGAAATGCCTCTATGCCGGCTTGTGTCCATACATCTTCAATGTGAGGTAGCCCTTGTATGATCGTTTTGAAGTCCTGTGACATGATAGGAAAATAATGATCTGTATCCATTATCTTGATAGTTGCCATGAAGATGAGTTCTGCCACTGGTTGATCATCTCGGAACCAGTGACCTCTTGCTTTTGTTACTGATTCTAGTGGAAGAAGCTGCACCTCTTCCTGCTGCGTAGATTCTGAATCAGTAGACGCCATCTGCACTCAATGTAGAGCATGAATTAGTTGCCATATATTATCATAAATCCTCCTTTATTTGTTTGTCATAAGCTTGATATTGCTCCGAGTGAATGGTGTCGTCCCTTTCCCGTGTGTGTGAGAAAGGTAATACCTGGATTTTTTCACATTTTTATGTATTTTTATATTTTCATCTGAAAAGGAAAACAGAAAAGTTATTTTATAGCCGAAGCGGTTATTAAATTTTTTTGGAGTATTTTTCTTAGTATATGTACAAGTGCTCTCCTATTTCCCAAGAGGAAAATGTGCTTGACTATCCTGAAATAGAAGAAGGATGTGCCGAATGCTTGGCCTTGTAATGTGGCCCTATCATGCATACTTTGGGTCTCGAAGGCTCTTTATGTGTGCAATTGGAAGTAGTTGGCTGATGCATTCCGTTTACTTCGTCTTTCGGTATCCAAATCTGCTTCGTTGTGCTGGGCCTTGTTGTATGTTGCCCACTTCCACTGAATGTGGCTCTTTTCTTCTTGTTGTAGGTTGGTTTGATCTGATTTGTAAATCTCGGAATGGCTCGGATTGCCCTTGCAGACTCCTTCTTTCTCCAGTAACTCTTTTGTTGTGGCTGTTTTGCCTGCGGACCATATTGGTTCTTCTTGTTTTGGGGATCATCCTTTCGGTTTGGTTTCTTTGTAGTGCATGACTTAGGAATCCAAATTTGCGAACGATCCTGTTGAGCGGCTACTACTTTCTTTGGGAGCCATATTGTGGCAATTTGTCGATGACTTCGTGGTTCAGACTGAGTTGATTTCTCCTTTGATTGTTCGTTTTGATGCCGGTTGTGCTTCTGTCGTCGAAGATACTCCTCTACTTGATCTTTCTTTATCCACGCTTGGTTAGAGTATGGAATAGGGTATATTTTGATGGGTACAGATGTTGAATTACTCAGAGGACTAATCTCTCTTATGCGTGGTGCTTCGGTGAGGTGGGTTTTAGATAAATTGATACTCTCGTGACCTTCTAGACTGGAACATGGTGTGCAAGCAGAATTCAATGTGTCCGCACATATAGTACTCGATGAAGGTGTCTCTATCGTGCTAGTGATCATACATTCAGGACTTTGTTCATTAGAATGAACTGTTTGCTCCATGCTTACAGATTTGATTGGTCGTTCGTCTAGCAAACTGAATACTTCACGATGTCCTATCCTGGCCGAGATGTATCCTAACGCCAATTGAATGGTCACCTCGTATTCGTAAATCCAGTCTTGACCTAACACTACCTCCTCAAGTAAACCTTGATCATGACACACTAATAGCCTTTGTTCCATAGTGTTGTTGCCAAGATGTAAAGGTAAGGTGATCTCACCTATGCATTGAGTAATTGTTCCTCCTATTCCTATCAATTGTGCCATCGATGGGTGTACTGCCTCCTTGAGTTTTTGGGTCAAAGAAAACTTGATACAGCTCACAGCTGCTCCTGTGTCAATGAGAGCATCCACCAAGTGGTACTCCGTTTTACCTGCTCCCAAATTTAAATATGGTTGTGTTCTTTGCGATCCTAGGTTTTGAGTGGCTCTAAAATTAGCCATTGGGATGAGTTCTTCTCCTAGTCGATATCTCTCATCTCGCTCTCTCATCCACTCTTTCCGTTTCTTTATTCTTTCCAATGCTTCCTGTCTCGCTTCCTCTCGTATTCTTTCCTCCTCTATGCGTCTATTCTTACCTTTGATTAATCGAGACATTGTTTCTTCAGTTAATGGTTCTATGTATTTTTTCACTCTACACCCACTGATGTAGTTGGGAAGAATGTCTCCGTCTAGTGTGGCGAGATTGACTGCACCACTAGTAGAGATTCGATTTATGATCAAGGGTCCGTATCCGCATTTTTGTAGCTTCTTTGCATGTTGTTTTAGGGTGTACACTAGGACTAAGTCGCCTTCTTTAAGTCCCTTGTCTTTTATGTGTGCATCATAATATGCCTTTTGTCTCCGTTTAGCAGCATAAATGCCTGCTACTGCTTGCAATCTAGTCTCATGTAACTTCTCAATTTGATCTAGTTGTTGGGATAATTCATGACCGTTCCACTCATATTGCTGGGCCACTTTCAATGTAGGTACTAAGAAGTCAATTGGCAAAATTGCATTCTGCCCATACACTAAATTGAAAGGTGTAGTTCCAATGGCCATTTTATATGCAACTCGGAATGCCCAAATTGCATGATGCAATTGTTTGTCCCAATCCGATCTTCCAGTATTGACAAGCTTAGTCAGCACCGTGCATAGCACTTTGTTAGAGCTCTCAGCCTGTCCATTGGCTTGGGGATGGTATGGTGCTGATTTTTTATGAATCACCAAAAACTCGTTCATTAATGACTCAATTACCTCATTGAGGAAGTGCGTTCCTCGATCGCTAACAATCTCAATAGGCAAGCCAAAGCGGGTGAAGATATGCTCAAAGAGAAATTTTGCGGTAGTTTGAGCATCATTCTTCCTAGTAGCTCTTGCTTCTACCCATTTAGTTAAGTAGTCCGTGGCTACTATGATGTATTCCGCATGTGATCCTTTGGCAGGTGGATTGATAGGTCCAATGAAGTCTATCCCCCATTTTGTGAAGGCTCTCGCGCATATCATTGGTCTTAATGGCATGCCATCTCTCCGAATAAGGTATTTAGTTCTCTGACAAGTCTCACAACTTCGTACATACGTTTCAGCATCCATATGTAGAGTTGGCCACCACAAGCCCGCAAAGAGAATCATTTTAACAGTTCTTTCAGCCGAAAAATGACCTCCTGCAGCACCTGCATGTGCCATTTCTAATATGGGTAGATATTCTCCTTCATGCACACATAATCTTAGTTGGTTATCCTTCCCTCGTTTGAACAATTGTTTTCCTATGAGAATGTAGTCCTTACTCATTTCCTCTAAGGATCGCTTTCTTGCCAAGCTAGTTCCTAACTCATGTTCTTGAGTTTTTAAGAATTTCACTAATGTTGTACTCCACTTGGGTGCTATGGTCAAAAAAGGTAGAGACATATGATCTTCGGGAACCGTCTCTCGGCATTCTGCACAATTACTTACGTGGTCATGAACACTCTTGGGCATGTCAGGCCAATATACTCCTAATCTTTTCAGTTCTCGGATAGTTCCATGAATCCCTTTGTGTGTTCTCCATTTGTTCACATGTGCTTGCTCAATTAGTTGCGTTTGTTCATCCTCATCAACACATCTGAGTAACACTCCGTTGGGTTCCTTGTAGTATACACTTCCTGACACAATGTGTAAATTCCTCGATTGAAGAATTTCTTTTTTGCTATTCCTATTGATTGAGTGTTGAGGCCCATGAGTGAGTATGGGGATCAATTTCTCAGCCCACTTTGGGCAAACTTCTAGGTTAAAAAGGTAAGTATCTGGCAGATCATCGGGCACTCCACTCGGTGGCTCTCCGTGTGTTAGCCTCGAAAGGTGGTCTGCTCTCACATGTGTGTTCCCCTTTTTCACTATTACTTTGAAGTCAAACTCCATTAGTAGTAGAAACCATCTTACCAACCTTCCCGTGTTACAAGGTTTATTGACTAAGTACAACAAAGCTTGATGGTCTATGAAGAATTTGAACTTGTTGGCTAAAAGATAATGTCTGAATTTCTTCACGGCGTATACCATTCCTAAGCCCTCTCGTTCCGTAGTGGTATAATTTCTTTCGGCTTGATTCAGTTGTCTACTCGCATAAGCAATTGGATGATCAAGCTTGCCTTCATCAGTCGGCTGGGCTAAGATGCATCCAATGGCATAGTTAGAAGCGTCAACATGAATATGAAAAGGCTTGCTCCAATTGGGTGATTTCAGAATTGGGGCAGTACTAAGTCTTTTTTTCAACTCTGTGAATGCCTTTTCGCACTCTTCTGTCCAAGTAAATTGAGTCAAGAGACTATACAAGGGTCTTGCTATTATGGCATACATGTGAATGAACCTACGGTAGTATCCACAATGTCCCATAAAAGCTTGCACTTCCTTTGCGTTCTTGGGTCTTGGTAAGTCTAAGATGACTTTAATTTTGTCTTCATCTGTTGAGATTCTATTCTTAGAGACAATATGTCCTAAGATTTTCCCTTGTCTAACCATGAAGACACATTTTTCAGGATTGAGGCATACTCGATATTGTCGACATTTGGCAAAAATCTTTTCTAGTTCAGGAATGTGCTCTGATCGTATAGCTGAATATGTACAAAGATCATCCACGTATACCTCCATACTTTTTCTCAGAAATTCCTTGAACACATGACATATCAATCTTTGGAAGGTAGCTGGGGCATTAGTTAGACCAAAAGGCATGACTCTAAAGGCGTATACTCCCCATTCAGTTGCGAACGCTGTTTTATGTTGGTCCTCAGGAGCAATGGCTACCTGATTATACCCTGAAAAGCCATCCAAAAAGCTATAGACTTCCTTCCCTACTACCCTTTCCAAGAGATGATCCGTAATTGGTAAGGGATAACTATCCCTTATGGTCGCAGCATTTACTTTCTTCAAATTGATGCACACTCTTAACTTTCCGTTCTTTTTTGGTACAACCACCAAAGGTGACACCCATTCCGTGTGCTCAATTTGGTAGATGAATCCAGCATCTAGTAACTTGTCTATTTCTTCCTTTATTTTGGCTGAATACACATCATTATAAGTATATGGTCTTTGTTTAGAAGGTTTGGCTTCGGATGTCATGGGGATTCTATGCGCACATATAGATGGATCTACTCCCTTCAAGTCCTTATAGGTCCAAGCAAAGACATCCCGATATTCTCTTATGAGACGAATTAACTCTTGTTCTTCTTCTAATGAGACATCCTGTCCTATGAAGGTACATCGTTCTTCTCCTTCTTCCATAGTTACATGCTATTCCAGGCTGTGCTTCTCTTTTCGGCATTTGAATAGCAATTTTTCTCTCCTCCACTTCATATTTTTTAAAGTGAGCTGGTACCTCAAATTGGTCTTGGGGTTTGTTTTCTTCATCTTCTGATTCCCTTTCAACTTCTAATTCCCCTTTCTGTGTGGGTTCCTGGTGTTTCTCATTGGCAGTGATATTTATGTTGGTGGTACTATTCCCTAGATCCATGGGTTCGGGCTCCATTTCAATGCTCTTGTAGTCCTCCTTCCAATCTTTCTCGATCACTTCTCCTTCTTCAGCCTCCTGAAGGACTACCATATACAGGCTAACATCATAACCCTCCTCATCGATACATTCGTTCATGGTCACTACTTCTTCGTTTACACAGACATAATTTCCATCCAACCGTAAGGTTCAAATTCTTCATCAGGAAATACTTGCGGCATATAAGATGGATCTTGTACAGACCTCGCTATTCCTTGTTTTTGCTGCCATCCTTTTCTTCTCTCCTCTTCCTTCTTTGCAGCTTGACATATCCACAGATGAGTGTCCTCGTTCATCCAAGATTGATCACTAGAACCTGCACTATGAACCGATTGATTATCTTCCTCCTTATGAATTTGATTCCATTGTAGAGGTGGAACATCTTGATATGTGTACGTATGTAGGTTTATTCTAGTGGTGGTTCCTGCGTGTTGTAAGTATACCGCGTCTTTTCCCCAATCTTGTACGACCTTTAGCTGTCTCATGAAAGGCCTTCCCAGGATAATTTCATAATTGCTTGGCCTTTCAAAGTGACATATTGCTAAAGTGTGTTCGAATTCCACTCCACACGTAGTGAAGATTACTCGTTCCAACAATCCTAAGGGTCTTTCCGTATGACCATCTGCCATTTGTATTTTCATGCGTGTTGGTCTTAATGCTGGTTTTCCCCATTTCTCCCAAATTTCTTTGGTAGCAATACCAACACCAGCTCCTGAATCTAGTATGGCTTTGGTAGTGTAACCCCTATAAGTAATTGGAAGGCAAGTATTTCCTTCATCTCCCTCACTAAAGTCTCCTACTTTATCCACTGGAATTCTCACTATGTTTACTTCATCTGCTATCTCGTTCTTTTCCTCCTTGACTTCCCATTGATTGATTAATTTCTCTTTCAAATGTGGTTTTACCTTTAACAGTTCTTCAAATGTTAGGGTACATGGGATTTTTACCTCTCTAAGGCGTATGATCTCAGATGTTTGAACTGACGGGTTCGTTTCTCGTTTCCTCATTGATGGAATGCGATACAATTCTGAACTATGTTCGTACTCCCCTGTGTAGTTGGGTAGTTCCTTTACATCTTCCTCTCCTTGGTCACTTGCATCCATCGGAAGAATTTCTTCTGAATTTAGTTCAGGTATTGAACCATCTATTTCGTTTTCTGCTTCTAATTCTTCAAAGGGTGGTTCAATTCCTTCCACCTTCTTCCATTTGTCCTCTTGAACTCGTGCCCATAGGTCCTTAGTCCATTCTCCTTCTACTTCAGGGACTATGGATCCTTCCTTTCTCTCAACACCACGTTCGTCATTCTGTGGTCTATTTACTTCAGGCTTTTCATGAGTGTTTACACACTCTTGGAATTCTCTTTCGGAAATTCGAGTATTAGGTAAAGGCGATGCAGGTTTTTCTAAGGTTTGTTGTGCAACTTCTATCAATTTCTTGCAGATTTCTAGTCTTTCTTTTTCTAAGTCACCTCTTGGATATTCTCTCTCGTGTTGCTCTATGGTAGGTCCTGCTCTTATTCGTGCCTTGTATGCCTGAATCCACATGGCTAATTCTTCAGGCATAGGATCTGCTAAGACTGATCCTACCTCTTCTTTTTTGTATTGTTCATTTTTAATTTCTTCTTTCTTTCTCTGCTCCTCTTTTGAATTTTGTTCGTTCCTTTCATTTTCCTTTTTCTGCCGTAATTTCTTTTCTTTTAGCCTCTCTCTTCGGTGCTTCCATCTTTGGGACCTTTTACTTGCAATACTTTTCTCAGGCTCTTCTGAGTCTTCGACTCTTTGAGGGATGGGTGTGTCCTTCTCCTTGTCACTTTGATTGTTCTCATCCGCTTTATCAGGGATCTCTCTGGCTTTGGCTCTCGTTATTGCTTTCAATGGTACTGTGTACTCTTTATCACTCCCTGATGATTCAATTACTTCTATTACGTTGATTTGTACATTAGATGTAATCTTGTTGGGATTCTTGGGGCAGTCTCTGAAAAGGTGTTCCTTACCACAATCACTACAGTAGCCTTCCCAGACTCGTTGTGGTGGGGGTGGGTTTGGCAATGTGCATTCCTTGATATAGTGATCACCTCCACACCTGTAACATGGTCCTCTGGGTATAGGCGGTCTGTTCATGGGTCGGGGTGGTATGGTTGCTCTAGGAGCTGTATACATCAATGACACATAATCCTGCTCATAACCGTATGAACTATCTGGTGCTTCCATGCCATAGGCATATGGTTCATACAGTTGTCCATGTTCCATCATTGGGCTTTCATAATTAGGGTATGTTCCTTGACTAGGGTCATAAAATGAGTCATATGGTTCATTACTAGTCAAAGGTGTAGCTGGCACTATAGCTCTCTCTAGGTTTTCTTCAGGTTGGGCAATCTTGACTGGGACAACGTTCTGAGGATGGGGCGGTTGTTGTCCTAGTACTGGTTGTGGTTGGGTGTATCCCTGATAAGCATATGGTCGTGGTGCTAGTGCCTGCGGCTGATACGAGGGATACCTAAAAGCTTCACCTCCCTGATGATTCTGAGGGTATCCGTACAGTCTCATGTATTGCTGTGCCGGTCTCGCTTGCCTATTGTAAGGGCAGTTTTCTGTGCTATGATTTGTGTATTTTTGTTCCACACTGCAATATTGTAGAGGTCCTGGGACACTGGGTCTATTAAAGGCATAAGCAGTTGGTGGAACTACTCCCCTAGTACACAAGTGAGAAGGATGATCTCCTCCGCAATGCATACATCTTCTGAGCATCGACACTCTTACAGGGTTATTGGGGTAGTTCCTCTGTCCTTGAACATTCAACTTTTTTGCTAACAATTCGGCTATTTCCTCTACATTAGTTTTAGGAATTGATGAGTTACTGGTCGAATCTTCACTTTTCAAGTTTCCTTGAGGTATTTTCAGATCCTCAGCTAGGTTATCTTCTAAATCTATGCATTCCTTCATGCATTCTTGCAAGGTCTGAACCCTTTTTACATACACCAATGATCTCAAGGATCCGTTCAACAATCCTTCCAAAAATAATGACACCATTTTATTTTGTGTCGGTCTCTCTTCCACTGGGCATCTGTCTACATATTGCTTGAATCTTCTGGCAGCCAATCTCACTGACTCGGTAGGGACTTGCTTGAAGCTATGGATTAATGATGAAGAATTGTTTTTAATTCCTGATTTAGTAAATTCCTCAATCATTTCTTGGTATACTTGCTCCATGTTTTGAAAAGTATTGGGGTCCAATGGCTGAAACCATGCTAACGCTGTATCTGATAAAGTAAGACCAAAGGACTCATACTGAATCAAAAAGTCTTCTACCTGTTCGGCTCTGATTACTTGTTTAAATTCCGCTATATGATTGTAAGGTTCACTAGAGCCATCATAGTGATTTCTCATACATTTGGCAACTTGGATTGGCCTTAGTCGTCTTCCTGCTTCGGGTGGTCTAGGCATCACTGGGAAAATTGGCCTTCCTATTGGTATGCCTGGTCCTCTTACTACCGGCGGTCTGACTGGAACATGAATTCCATGTCTTGGGTCAATAGTTGGTTGAGGTCGGTAATTAGGGTTGTTTGCAGGCATTGCGAACTGTACAAGAGGTCTGAAGGGGATTTGGGTTTGTTGCGTTTGTTGTGTTTGGCTCGATTGTTGGTATGAATCAGTATGGAACGTTCCCAGTGGGTTTCTTGAAGTAGTGGCTTGGTCTCTAGGTGGGAACACTGGGATGTTCTGGTATTTCAACTCAGCTCTTTCAGCTTCTGTCATGGGCCAATATCTTCTCTGATTTTTATCCATATATGTGATAATGGTGGAAAAATCAGGATCCTGCAACTCATAAATGGTGACTGGATTAGGAGCAGCTTCCCAAATTGAGGAATGTGCTCTAAGGAGATGCTCCATCCCATTGACCAAATATACATCCATTAAGGTGTCATCTTGGGGAATTAGATCTCCTCTCCATATCCTTGCGACTATAGATCTTCCTCTAGGTGTAGTTACTTGCTCTTCATTCCCTCCTCCATTTAAGTTTGAAGCATTATTTTCTTCACCAATTTCATTAATGTTTTCTGGGTGTTCTGTGACAACATATTGGATATCTCTTTTGTCCATGTAAAGTCCTCCTATGTACTTGACTGTAGGTCTAGGTACTATGTAAGCTTCTAATGCTTTCTTTAGCCTGGCCACAGATCTGTTTAGACCGTCCAGATAAATGGGGACCTCATTGTGGTTGGTGTTCACATATTCCAAGGAGGTTCTGTACTCTCCCTCAATAATTGACATCATGCCAATCATGGGTACTGTGTTCTGCATATCCTTTGAAGCCATGGGAATTTCTTCCTCTGACTCACTAGAGGTCTCAGAATAATGTGAACGGTTACTTGGCTCTGCCACACTACCTACAGAAGAAATTATACTTCTTCGGCTTCCTAGGGTTCTTCCGGATCTCAGGTTCATCCACCTCTAAACTCTGATCAGTCTTTGCTACCCTTGGGCCTTTGGCACTCTTAACTACAGGTCAAAAATTTCCAGAAGCCTTTGGCTGGAAAAAATGATTGATGAAGAATTTTCTACAGATCACGATACTTGACCTCCAATTTCCGCGATACACGATCTCTGAGCTGAAACGATACCCGATACTTGGGTCAGAACGACACACGATACTTGTTAAGTATCGCGATACCTGATAAATGATACCGATCGCTTGAGTGAAACGATACCGATACTTGGAAGAAAACGATACACGATATTTGGTCACAGGCGATACACGACCTCTCATGATACTTGACTGCCACGATACTTCTTACAACGATACTTGGCTCCCAACGATACACGATACTTGAGGTCCACGATACACGATCTCTGAATTGGAACGATCGACGATACACAATATTTGGTAAGTATCGCGATCTCTGAGAAGCGATACACGATACTTGACCCAAACGATACGTGACCAACGATCGCCGATATTTGAACAAAACGATACGCGATCTTTGGCAAGTATCGCGATCTCTGCGAAACGATACACGATACTTAAGCCAAACGATACGCGACCAACGATCGCCGATACTTGGACGAAACGATACGCGATCTTTGGCAAGTATCGCGATCTCTGCGAAACGATACACGATACTTAAGCCAAACGATACACGACCTCGCACCAACGATCGCTGGCAAAACGATACACGATACTCAAGCCAACGATACACGATCTTTCCCCAAACGATCGCTGGCAAAACGATACACGATACTTGTTAGGTATCGCGATCGCTGAACCAAACGATACACGACACACGATACTCCTCAAGTATCGCGACCGGCACGAAACGATACACGATCGACGATCGTTGGCAAAACGATCTCTGACCAAGTATCGTGATCGGTATGAAACGATACACGATCGGAGGGAAATATCGCGATACTCGACCACAGGAGCAAAACGATACTTGCTAAGTATCACGATACTCAACCGCGGGAATAAAACGATACTTGACCCTTAGACAAATTTTGAGAAATGTTTTTTAAGTTTTGTTTTGATGCCCTTGTTTTCCTAGTTCCTCTCTCCTCTCCTCACTCTCTGTATCAATCAAATCACTTCTTTTACCCCCTGTAGATCTCAGACGATACCTGACGCAGATCGTTTTTCTTTCCTAACTTGATTTGCTGAGAAATTTTGATTAAAATAGTGGGCTAGCTCACCTTGGTGGCTCCTATGATCTCTTTGTCACTTCCCCTTGCTCTGTGCAACCCCAGATTGCTCAGTTCCTCGTCCACGATCTCTGCCACAGCTCACGCGATACTCGACAGTCTCTCTCACGATACTTGCTCAGAAACACAAGTAACTTGCAAAATGAACTTTTTGGCTTTTATAGTTGGGATTTTCTTGCTTACAAAAAGGAAACTTTTCTGAACAAAACTAAACTCTACCCTAATGACTTGGTCTACTCTCTAACTACTCCTACTCTACTCCTTCTACTCACTTCCCTAAACTAACAACTCACTACACACACTCCAAGAATGAGAAGTAGCAAGTGCGGCTGAAAAAGACTTACCAAAGAAGAGAAAATTTCCACTCCTCCACTTACTTCAATGCAAAAAGCTACTTACCATCACACGAATGCCTCGGTTTGATTCGTCACTCCCCGACAACGGCGCCAAAAAGTGTGTTGACCTAAGTACCAACTTAGGGACTTGCGGAGAAAGAGACTATACCTCAATCCCCTCACAAGTGCATATAGTGGGGATACACGCTTTTAATTATCAATCCAAAGAGTATACAAACCTAGCCGAGTGTATGAGGACATGCAATCATGTAATGATCAATGCAAATGAATTACTCAAAGAATGTAAGTGAGACAAAGACTTATCCAAACAAGCTCTAATTGTTGGTCAAGGCGAAACGATACTTGGTGCAGCAGCCATCAGTATTTTGGACTTTTCTCCCAGCTTCGAACTCTAAATATAGCAAATAGCATATGCGTTTCGAAGCTCTTGAGAAGACGCATCCAATGGCAGTGATTTCACTCAATTCCGACGCTCCTACTTCAAGTTATGAGCGAAATACTGAGTCGCCGGAATACTTTCCTACACTTCAGCACTTCCTACACTTCGCACACACCTTACCTACAACAAAGAAACACTTTCATGGATAGACAACACTCACAAGCACTCTTTCCAAGCAATACACATGCATACAAGCTCGCGAAGAAGAAGATACAGAGTGAAGAAGACACAAATTCGAAATTCTGTGCTCTCTATTCTCACAATGGCAAAAAGTTCTTTACAAACAGTCACATTTGACTTATATACTAGTGCCCTAAAAATGGTCCTTTCACACAAGAGACCGGCACTTTATTCACTAAAAAGGCTAATTTCCTACTATTTTACATGGGTAAGCTTCTAATCTTCTGTGGGGATGCATCTAGAGGACTCCTCTAGTGCCTTTACAACGGAAAATATATTACAAGAATGATTATGATACAAAAATATGATGTCCAAATCGGAAAAATTTTGGGGCCCGTCTTTTTCTCTGCTTTGTACTTCCTTTTGCTCTGCAACAAAGGGTATGCGGTCCCAAGTGCTCAATTGGATAGTGGGGCAACTGTTAACCTAATGGCCAAATATATGATGAAGGCACTTAGCCTAAACCATATGGAAGAAACTCTGATGTCTCTTAGAATGGTGGATCAAATGCAAGTGAAGCCTGCTGATCTTCTAAGAAACATGAGCACGGTTGTGGGAGGATTAGAATTTAGTGTCAATTATCTGATAGTCTGACCAAGAACCTCAAAATCCACTTTCTCTATCTTACTTGGACGGCCATGGCTAGTGCAAGCCAATTGTGTGCATGACTGGTGCACAGGGTTCATAATGATTGGGTCAAAGTCTAATCGAATACAAATTTAGGTATCTCCAAATTTGACTGACAAAAAGAAGATGCTAATAGTCGATGAGATGTAAAAGAAAGCAAAGGAGAAAGTAAGGCAAGAGATTGCATGAGCTAGGTTTTCTTTGAACACGGATAACTACAAGAGTCTTCTTCAAGACGGGTTTAATCTGCAGCTATCCAAAACCCAAGACACAAAAATGAGAGAATATCAAATCCATTGTTTTATAAGGATGATTGCGATCAAGAATTGTTGGGATGGTTGGTAGGTACAAGCAAAGCTGAGTGCTACACGATGCACATAAAACCAAAGGAAGCCAATACCAACAATCATCTGGAAGAAAGAATCCTCAAAAAGGGATCAGACCTTGAATCCTCGAAAAGGGATCAGATCTTGAATCATCTGGAAGGAAGAAGCCTCGAAAAGGGATCAGACCTTGACCATCATGGTGGAAGTAGAACACATGGAGGAAAAAGTCAAAGCTTTGAAAGTTGAGCTTGATGGCATATGCCCGGGGATGGAAACAATGATGGAAAAGAAACCAAATGTACAAGGGATGGATGTGAGAGTTGACTTGAAGGAAATCACTCCGAATAGAGAAAGCAAAGCTAGAGAATTGTTGACTAGTGGTGCATGCTTGTTACTAGGAAAAGAGGAAGCCAGGATGGGCAGAGGAGAGACAGTAAAACTAGGTGTTGCAAAGGAAGAGATGGAAGTGAGCAAGGTGGCTGATGCTTATGCAAGGAGGGGAAACTTTTCGAAGGGCGAGAGTCATTCTTCTAAAACTCGTGATCAAGGATATCATCAAAAGTTGATGGGGAACCAAGACAGTCATTTATCTTCTGGCACAAAGAGAGTGCATGATACCATGAGCAGAGATATATGCAAGGAAGGCCACAAGGACAAAGGTAGATCTAGGAGAGAAAAATAGTGTGCGGACCACGATACTTCTAGTAAGGAATTAGTTGATCAAAAGGAGGATTTTTGAAAGGTAAAGATAAGGAAAACCAAGATGGTTATGAAAAGAGGATTTCCAGACATGAAGGACCAAAGAAAGGACATGAATTAGAAAATGATCTAGAAAAGAGCATAGTGAATAGAGCACCTCATGTAGAGAATACCGATAGGAATGGCGGCAACCTGATGAAGTCAGGATTGGCTCATGCCAAGCATGCCAAAGTTATCAGACCGAGGTCTTATGGAGATGGGTGTCAGGATAGCTGGCATAGCGTACAGGGGATGATATGCAAATATGCACGGAGAGGATTTCAAGTGAGCCGTTGGATGATGGGACTTTTTTTGTTTAATTTGGACAATCCTACGAGAGGCATGTGATTCGATACGAGAACAGAGCAAGAGGGACTTTATCTATTTTATCAGATAGCTTACCTTCTATTCGTAGAGATTGTAGAAGCTGATAGACCAAGTGTGTTGCAATGCAGGGTCATTGAGGACTAGACGACCGATGGCTGACCAAGTATATCACAATGCTCTCTTCGACTTGGTGATATATTTTGCAGACCAAGCGCTCGTGAGCATGGAGATATCAGTTGAAAACCTATGGATGGAATATGATGTGGAGGAAGCTCATTGGTTGGTATGTTTCCTAAACCAAGGCCTTGATATTGATTTTCTTTCTTGCAGTTCAACACATATCTACTTTGTTGGGCCGGTTATGCAGAGGATCACTAGTTCTACTATGATAACTCTCAAGGTACAACTGATGAGGTAAATGGACTTGTTTGGGCTTGGGCCAATCAATTAGTCATAGGCAGCGATGATGAGGCTCCTCAAGCGGAGCCTTACTCACCACCCAGAGAAGATTGATCACTTGTAGTAAGCAAGATGAGGTAGGAATTTTTGAGGTCATCATGCTACATTATGGCTGAAGAAGGGACTTCAAGGTGAGATAGGGGAATCCAGGTTGATGAGCTTGTCTGCGACTAGTCACTCATGTCATATATAATCGGTATGCTTGAGTAAGCAAGGTGAGGAATGATTGAGCTATCAGCTCCACATATACATTTTGTACTTTTGTGTATTTTGTTTGCATGATGTGCAGGTCAGGTGGGGAGACGCTCCTTTCTGCCTCTCCCTAACTCTTAGGACATGGGAGATGGGAAAAGTGAAAAAAAAGAGAAAAAGAAAAATACAAGCAAAAGCATGTGTATACATCTATGTGTGCGCCCACATGCTATGACGGGCTAGTAGGTGGGTGGAGCTATCCTGGCTGGGCAGTCAGGTCCATGAGCTGATGCTAGTTTTGTCATAGGCCGGGACGGCTGTGTGTGTATACCTATTTTGGTGCTTCGCACCATAGCAGGTTGATAGGTAAGTGGAGCCATCTCAACCGGGCGATCGAGACCATGAGCCGCACCCAGCTTCCCTATGGGCTGGCACGTATGTATATGTGTGCATATGTCGTGTGTATATGTCGTGTGTATATGTCATTGTGCGCTATGTTGCACTGGTAGACGGGTGGAACCAACCTAGCTGGGTGGTCAGTGCCACGAGTCGCATCCAATTACAACATAGGCCAACTCGTGCAAGTAAAAATAAATAAAAGAAAAAGAAAAAGAAGAAATTCCCACTCTTGAGGGGTAGAGACAGAGAGGAGGAGGGCGGTGATTTCCTAGATGGGTGTGTTATATGTTTTTGCATGTATGTATTTGCGAGATTGAGAGACTGGCTATTGATAGATTGATCAGCCCAAATTTGACGCTAACAATGGAATAGCTATTATATGTGCCAGACTAGTTAGTTGTAGGCAACTCATTGGAATTGGTCCTTTCCTATGTTACTGATAGGTCTATTCCAAAATTTCATAGTGGTGTGCGTGCACCTTGAGATTTCCCTGCTTGTGTCTCGCCTCATCATGAGTGATCCCTTTTTGGGATGTGAGTAAGGCTACGTCTCGAGCAGCCTCGTTTTTGCTCATGTATATATGTGGCGAGTATACGAGCTCTTGATAGAGATGCACGGATATATATGTTTTGTTGATTCTCAATTGTTATATTTTTTGGACTGAACTTTTTGTCAAGTTGTAGGTGAGCAGGACATGACAGAAGATAAGGATGACTTCGCTAAGGTATTTCTTGGTAGGTACATGCTTTTGGTTGAGCTAACAACATGTGTCTTGATGTCTACAGGTTGCAGAATAGACTTGGAGAGGCGGCTTCTTGATGAGATTGTAGGAGTCTGAGTGTTCTTATGGTTTGCATTTATGTTTTGGATTAAGGGAAGCAGGTGGATAATATGTTTTTGTTAAGCTTTATTACAGGATGGTCTAGTGAGGATCAAATTTGTGATCAAGTTTTTTGGTTTGATTTTTTTGACTGGTATGAGAAGGTCGAGAGCACTTGATTCCAGGTGTGATAAATGTGGGTGTGTGCGAGCACGGACATAAGTTTTGGTACAGTTGGTAGAATAGATGTATGTTGATGGAAGTTGTGTGGCATGACTATGTTTGAGTAGAATGAGAATTGAAAATATGTTTTTGTAGAAAAATCAATCTTATGAATGCATCATGGTTGTTTTTTAGTGACTCATTTTGCTTATGATTTTATGACCTTGACTGTGGGAAGTGCATAGCTGATGTGTTTTTGAAGTTTTATTGCAAGAAATAGTGAGGTAAGGAAGTCGTGCATGGGATCCCGTTCTTTGCTTGAACATACTTAGTCTGAGGAAGGAAAAGTAGGTGCATTTAGTATTTAGGAAGAAAATGAGAATGGGAGAAAAATGGTGAGTGGGAGCAACTCAAATCCAGAAAAGGAGCAACTTTATCCTTGCTCGCATGTGCATTGTGTCTGAAAAAGGAAGATAGCATACATGGGTAATATGCAGAGAGCATGGTGACAGAGGGAGAAGATCGACGAGGCATGTGTGGTATGATCAAAACTTGGCTGAACGATGGTGCTAACTATGTTGCATATAGGTTGTAGGGATCAACGGGATCGTGAGGAGTATGCAGGAGTGGAGAGATTGAGCATGTGTGTATGGATACAAATGATAAAGTGAATGGTAAGGCAAGCCAAAACTAGAAGGGACTTGTGTGCACAAGAATCAGGTATGAATAAGAAGTCTAGAATATATGTGTGTGTGCAATGTGCCATGATGGAAGGATTTGGGGTGGCTGGATGATGGTACTTCATGCTAGCTAACCATTTGGATGAGTGGCAGGTGGGAAGCAAGGTGTACACGTGGTACAAGGACTCATCTAGGACGACTTCATGAGCAAAAGGGAGGAGTATGTTAACTGTATCTATGATTGATTTTTTCACGCTAATATGTCTTCATGGTGTAAGATAGATGCTTGGTTGTAGGTGCTCTAAAGAGGAAGAATGTGTATTGGGAGGAAGGGAAGCATGTTCATGTTGCAATCGGCACAAAAGTGGGATTCCCAGTAAAAAACCCTCCATATGGACTTGCAAGAAGGTTCTGCACCAAGGAAAGTTTTTCACATTCCCTTAGTCTAGACGAACCAAGGAGTGACTTTGATTGTGAAGATTCCTACTAGATCCAAGAGCCAGTCACATTGAATTAGAAGGTGCTTTATTAATGATGCCTTATCAATGATGTGTTTTATAATGGACATTTTAATAAAGAGGAGAGACTACATGGAGCATGTCTCTCGGATTAGGACATAAATTGGAAGGAACAATTTTTATGCAGTAGTTCCGAGAGATGTTCATTGGGGTTCTGAAAATTATGATGTGGTGAGTGTTTGGCAGGTGGCAGAGTAAGAAGCCAAATTGGACAGCTACACTTTCTCCAACTTGAGGTTTTTCCACGATGAAGTTTTATTGCACATATGTTCGAAAAGCACAACACAACATTCAACTTTACTTGTGTGGAATTGAGGACAATGGAGCAAGCTAAAGAGTTTCCTGAAGCAATGGCTGACCTGGAGGGTCTAGTTTGGAAAGTGCTCAACTCTGCCTGGGATGAAGGTATTCTCGTGGCTAGTGAGAAAGCACTACTGTGTTATGCCAGAGATGGATATAACAAAAATTTAGAGACTTCAAAGCCCAGAAAGGATCCTGATGGTCACCATTTGGCTGCTTTCACATCTCTAAAATTGAATCCCACTTTAATGGAGGAGAGTAATTTTAAAGAGTTCACACACTCTATCAAATGCCTACAAAGGGATGGGCAGTTGCAGAAGATGGGAGAGAGGAGGAGCTTGAAGGCGTGAATGGGGGAAGTGTCAAAACCAAGATAGTAGGGGGAGTTATGGTCCCTTAATGCCTACATGGGGAATGCTCCTATGATTGGAAGAATAGGGGGAATGCTTAGTTTTTTTGTTTTCTGCTGTAGGTGACAGGAAGGTAGGGGCCTGTTGACATATGGAATATGAAGAGAGTACAAGTGCAGAGGTGGGTGCTGCCGACTCCTAGAGTGCGTGTGGTTTTGAGACCCGACAGATACAAGAAAGCAAGATCCTTATGCATTTGACGGAGAGAGAAGGGAGAACACTTATGCATATTGGCATCAATATTTTGTGATTGAGACTTACTAGCAGTGTGCAAGAGCATAGAATCAGTTGGAGTAGATGCTGATCTCTGTAAGAGGAATGTGCTGACCCTAGAATTGCTAATGTCTTCTTGAAGTGTGTTATACAAACAAAAAGCAATGCTCCTCCGCTCACCCTTAGGACTGAAGGCTGCAAGTTCATACACAAACTAATACGGTATGGCCTCTTAAGTCTCTCTACAGATGTTGCACTTAGTATTTATGTTGTCTCAGGTTGAGAATGATTAGACCAAACATGGCTGGTACTCTTCCATATTCTAGGTACAATGAGTAGAGCTGCATGATATTTCATCAGGTGAACTTAATGAATGATTCGATAAGCTGAGCATGACCACAACCATGTAGACTGATGTTGCATTTTTAGGGTTCCTCTTGTATAAACATCAAGTTGAGATTAAAGAGAAAAGATCCTTTTGTGCATCATTCCCTTCTTGTTTTGTCGGAAGTTGAGTTCTCCATGTCTACTACGATCAATGGATGCCCAAGGGGATTTCTAAATTGAATGCTAATTGTTCAAAGAATTTCATGTGCCTTATTGTTGTCTTCTACATCTACTTGTGCCACACAAAGGGACCATGCTAATGGACCAAGCCATCACTTTATAGATTGGATATAGCTTGATTACCATGGATACAATTCTGGTTTTATCCTATATGATGCAATGAGCAGTTAACTCTTTGACTCTTTTCAGTATATAAAGGGTTTTTTCTTCCTTCAAGGGTTCACAGGAGCAGTGTGGTGTGCACACTTGAACTCACTCAGGTGGTTGATATGCATAGTTGAATAACTCATTGATCTTTTACGTTTTGAGATTTCGAAGCCAGTGGTTGTGGGTCATGCTGCTCGTCTGTACGAGTCAAGGTCTACGTTAGATCTAAGAGGGGAAACCACACCATGATTATGCTAATTCTACAAATTTGATTGAACACCTTGGAACTTCAAGGTGGTTGACTTGGTATCATACCACTCCCCCGAAATAAAGACATCTAATAATTAATGGAAGTGACCCATTGAATTTGACCTTGTCCAGTAGATTTCGAATTCATATTGGTTTTGAATTTTCTTTCCAAAAAGGATAAGGGAATATACGTCATTTAGACTCACAAAAGTTCTAATGAAATCCAGGGTTGTATTTTTAAGCATTCATTGTGAGATGTGTTTGACAGATTCACTCTAGTATAGTTGAGAGCACCTCCCCTTGGACTTGCAAGATGTAGGCTGCAACTCTCTAGTTTCTTGGAAGGTTCCTTTCTTCATGGAGTCCATTGGGAAGGCCCATTGCAGCTCAGCCTGAAGTGGAAATTGGTAATTTCGAATATAGAAAACACGTTGCAATTCACATACCTCATAACCATTTTGTGTGAGGACCTAGGGACTTGAACACAAAGTCTTTTTAGCAACTCTTTGCACGCCCAGTGGGACACTCCGTATGTTGGTCTTGATCCCCATGGAAATGTAAAAAAGGGGAGGGAAGCGGACTGCCCTGATTTGGTGAGCATATGTGCATCAGTGATCGGACGAGTTGTGGAATCCTAGGCCTGCATGTGAGCCATTGTATCTTGTGTAGGTGATGTGTGTGTGTGCGTAAGAGGGTGAGAGAGAGAGAGGGTGTGTGTGTGGTTGTATGTAAAAGAAGGTGTGTGTGAGTGGTGTGCGAGTGTGTATGAGTGTGCATGTCTAGGTGTGGAAAGAGATTGTGGGTGTGGTGGTATATGTGTGGCTTTAGGTGTGTGTGTGATTTGTGAGCAGCTAAACTTGTATGACTGTCGGTGCATCTCTTGTGATTGAATGGGGAGTGTAAACAATTAGAGAAAAGTGTGTGTGAGTGCAGGTGTGTCAGTGAGTGTGAATGAGGGAGAGTAGGTGTATGTGGGTGAGAGCTTGAAGCTTCCAATTAGAGATACAAGATGCAGTCGCCAAGCAATATGAGTTGACAAATTTCAAGGCAACTGAGCAAAATATAAGTGTGTGTAAGGCAATTTCCATTGGGTTTAGAAGAAAACATTGGCACATACAATTCATGTCTATTTCTTGGATCCTCTAAGTCTGAGAGTAGAGATACATTCCCTACTACATGATTTGAGCAACCTGAGTCTATATAGACTACATGTTCATCTGCTTTACATTGCTTCACAGTCATATTCATCAGAAGAAATGAATCCTCTTGAGTTTAATCATCTGCATAGTTGTTGTACTCTCTCCTTCCTTTGTATCCTCCTTGATAATTATTGTTGTTGTATGAATTATTGTTGTTGAATCTACCTCTTTAGCTTCCATAGACTCCTCTGTTGTAACCTCTAGCTCTTTGATTTCTAGGATTCTTGAAACAATTCTCAATAATGTGATTAGTTAGGCCACATATGACACATGGAGAAGAGCTTTGAGTTCTCCCCCTGCCTTGTCTTCCTCCTCTGCCTCTTCCTCTTGATCCTCTACCTCTACCTGCAAAGTTTGCTTGAGAGATACTATTGGGATAGATGAATGGACACTCCAAGTGATGAGTAGGTACTGCCTAATCTTGCTTAGTACCAGCCCCTTATAGCTTCAAAGTTGATATGTGGGCCCTCTTAGCTTTGAAATGACACCATAAAAGTACCTATGTACTTTGGAAATGATGTATGAAAAGACTGAATCAAAACAGACTACTTCTGAATAGAAGAATCCAAGAAAACCTTCTATTTTGGATCATACACCTGCTGCTTGTAATGCTCAGTGCTACCAATACAGTAGGAATTGGAGAAATTCCTTTTAGAGGTATCTAATTAGCTTAGTAAGTTAATGATTCCAAGTGTAATCACTTGAGATGATCCACTATACGTAGAGAAATCAATTTAGCAAATTAATCATTACCCCAGATTTTTTAAGACCTCTACAGAGTTTGACTAGTGAGTGCTTCGACACGCTTTTCTCCAAATTGGCTAAATGGATTTGCTTCAAATTTTTTCAGCATTTAGATAACTTTGAGATGATTCCCAAAAGCTATAGATCTTTGAATTTGGTGGAGAAATGAATGAGACATGAGTAGCACAAGTTGACAATGAGAAAAGACTATAACAGAGATATCATAGATGAACAATGTAGGTATAATGTATTAATGAACAATGTTGTACAAGATCATAGGCTTGGTAATCATAGCCTTATGATAGAGATTAGTGTATGCTACAATGTAGGCCTTACACATAAACAAAATGGCAATGGAGAGCTCGGGAAAAGATCACTCTCACCATGACTTTTTCAAGTGAGTTTATATAGGTGTTTCATTCAAATTTGAATTTGAATTCAACTTTTGGCTCTCTCTAAAAGTGAACCTTCATTCTCGGAGATATTCCCTCAATTTAGTTGTTACTTTCTTAACTAACAAGTCCATGACTTTTTGGTAGGTGATACAAATATTCTCAACTAAAAAAAAATGACTTTTACAAAGGTAAAGAGGTAAATCTCCACTAGCAATGGTTTTCATGGAACTTCACATCTTTATGAACCTCAAGCCAAATGTGTGGGCTTGGACTTTGCACCAACAACTCCCCCTCAAGCCAAACATTTTGGCTTGGTCTTCATCTTTAATCTGCATAAATATCCTACAATCCAATCATTGATTTGAACCTGCAAAGTTTGGTACCATCTAATGCTTTAGTCAACAAGTCTGCACATTGCATATTAGTTGATACATATGCCAGGTGAATATCCTTGCTTAATAGCTTCTCTCTCACATAATGATAGTGGACCTCTAGCTACAAGGTGTAATGAACTTGTATTATCCCCAAAGATCATTGGAGATGTAGTATGCAAGCCCAATTCTGTATACAACAATCTGATCCATATGGCCTCTTGAGTAGCATTGGCCAATCCTCTATACTCTGCCTATGTAGGGGATAAAACAATAGTAGGTTGCTTATTTGAAGACCATGATATTGGCTTATCACCTGCAAATGAAAGGTATCCTGAGGTACTCCTCCTATCATCTTTGCATCTTGCCCACTGCATCTGAATAAATTTTAATGTCCAAGTCTGATATATAAGCAAAATACAAACCGTGATGTTGAGTACCCTTAAGGTACTTCAACATCCTTTTGGTAGCCTCCAAGTGAGGTGCCCTAGGCTTGTGCATAAACTGACTTAGCACACTTACTCCATAAGCAAGGTCTATCCTTGTCAAGGTGCATAATTCAAGCTTCCCATTATGCTTTGATAACCTATAATGTCCTCAAGTACATCACCTTCATGAGCACTTAATTTTAGGTTTACCTCCATTTGAGTACTTGCAACTTTGGCATCCTGCAAATGAAACTTCTTCAACATATCCTGTACATACTTTCTCTGAGTAATGTAAATCCCAGAGTTAGTATAGACTAACTCAAGTCCAAGAAAATATTTTAGTGATCCAAGGTCTCTAATTTTGAACTCCTTCATCATCTGATTCTTGATCTGTTTGATGCCATTAGCATCATTACCTGTAAGTATGATATCATCAACATATACACATAAGTATATTACCTCTGAATTACTTCTCTTGATGAATAGAGAAGTATCTGCTTTACTCATGACAAAACCTTGGTCCTGAAGATATGTGGTCAACCTATGGTTCCATGCCCTAGGTGCCTACTTTAGTCCATAAAGAGCTTTATTCAATTTGCATACATATGTTACCTTGTTTTGATCCTCATAGCAAGGAGGTTGTGACATGTACACCTCCTCTGATATCCAACCATTAAGAAATGCATTTTTACATCCAACTAATACATGTCTCAATTCTTTGATGCAGCCACACTTACCAATACCCTGATGGTTGGCATTTTGGCCATATGTGAGAAGGTTTCCTCATAGTCAATGCCTTGGGTTTGTGCAAAACCCTTGGGCACAAGTCTTGCTTTGTACCTGCTTATTGACCCATCAGAATTTCTTTTATCTTATACATCCATCTAGAGCCAATTACCTTCATAGATTCCTTCTTTGGTACTAGTCCCAAGTATCACTCTCTTTGAGTGCTTCAATCTCCTCATCCATAGCTTCCTTCCATTCTGCCTTGGTCTTAGCTTCTTCAAATGATGCTGGTTCTTCAATTGATAAATCTTTTGCAATATAAATAGAGTGCTAAGTAACAAGAGAAGTGTCATACCCATATCTGATTGGCTTCTTGCTCTCCTTTTGTGATCTTCTGATTGCTTGATTAGATCATTCAGGTATATCTTCCAATTTCTTCATCTTGATTTTGCCTTTGGACTTCCATGCCTTGAACTCTTCAAGGTTGATGATGTCCTCATCATCTGAATTGGTGTCTTCATTCTGAGTAGGCTCCTCCTTAGTAAGGCTTGGAAACTCCTCTTCCAAGTCATAAGATAGTTTTACCTTCCTGCATTCACTATCAAACCAAGAGTCATTTTCATCTTTCATCAAACACAACATCTCTACTGACCATGAATCCCTTGTTTGAAGGATTGTAGAACCTGTAACCTTTCTGATTTAGATCATATCCAAAGAAGATGCACTTCTCTGCTTTAGGGCCTAGCTTACCTCTTATCTGAGAGCGGATATGCACATATGCTACACATCCAAAGATCCTGATCCTGCAATGATCAAGTGAAGGTCTTCTACCATGCCATGCTTCATATGGGGTCATCCCATCAAGAGATTTGGATGGCAACCTGTTTACCAAATAAGTGGCAGTAGATACACTCTCAGCCCACAAATAGTTAGGTAATTTTTTCTCATTTAACATTGACCTAGATGTTTCAACAATCAATCTATTTCTTCTTTCTGCTACCCATTCTGCTTAGGAGTATACCTTGTGGTAATTTCTCTCTTAATTCCTCTATCCTACAAGAATGCATCAAAATCATTTGAGAAGTACTCACCTCCTCCATCTGACCTTAGCCTTTATAGATTTCTCCCTGTTTGATTCTCAACAAGTGCAAGATACTTTTTAAAGCAACTGAATACTTCATCCTTGTGCTTCATAAAGTACAATATAGTCCACCTACTATAATAATCAATGAAAGATACATAATACCTTGATCGAGAGATTGAGGGATCCTTGCTTGGTCCCCATACATCTGTATGAACAAGTTCTAGGTAGTCGACATGCATGTAGCCTTTCCTTGAGAAGGGTAACCTGTGAGACTTTCCAAACTGACAAGCACCACATTTATAAATCATGTGTTGCTTGGATACATTAGGTATCCCAAGCACACATTGATCTCTGCATATTTGTTTCAAGGTTCTTTCACCTACATGCCCTAATCTTTTGTGCCAAATTTCAAGCTCTGATAATGTTTGATCTTTATAACTATAAAGTGCAATGTTCCTTGTATCCTCAAGTTCAAAAGTGAAAAGTCTACCTGTCTTTTCTCCTTTGAGAATTCTCTTGAAACCATGCTTGGGATCCTCCACAAATGCTCCATATTTGTTGAATCTAACCTGCAAACCCTTTTCCACAATCTGTCCAACACTCATCAAATTCTTGGTAATAGTTGGTACATATAGAACCCTACTTAACAGATTTTTGTTCCCATTAGAGGTCTTACCATTTCCAACTGAGTGCTTGGTGTCATCACTTGTTTGTACCTGATGCTTACCCTTTGGTTCTTCAAGGTCAGAGAGAAGAGCTACATTGCCTGCCACATGATTTGAGCATCCTGAGTCAATGTAGAAGAGATGGTCATCATTTATACCTTGTTTTGAAGTCATGTTTATAATCAAAAGAGAATATTCTTGCTCCTCTGTGTAGTTGTTGTAATCCTTCCTGGATTTGTATCCTCCTTGGTAGTTGCTATTGTAGTTTTTGTTGTAGTTATTGTTGTATCCTTGGTGATGATTGAATCTACCTCTTGATTGTGTGTATCCATCTTGATTGTGTGTATCCACCTCTTTAATAACCTCTACCTCTCTAATTCTTGAAGTTGCTGAAACACTCATCTGTAGTATGATTTGATAAACCACAAATACTGCATGGTGAGGAGTAATAAGGTCTCCCCCTACCTTGCTTACCTCCTCTGCCCTTCCTCTTGATGATCTACCTCTCCCTGCATAGTTGGCTTCAGAGGTAGTTCCTTCATCTTCTACCTTCTTGTTCTTGCCTTTCTCTTTAGAATTATTCTTATCAGTGTATAGGGCAGAAGAGCTATTACCTCTTGATGAGTCTCCATTCTTGTTGAGCTTGGCTTCATGGGTGAATATTTGGCCCATGAGTGTGGTAAGGTCTGGAATCTGCATATTCATGTACAAGTCCATGGCAGTTGTGAAGCTCTCCCATTTGTCATCTGCTTTAATACCATTGATAACTTGCCTTACAATCTGCTCCTCTTCAACTTCTTCTCCTATGCTTGCCAACTGATCTGCTACATCTTTAACTTTGGTCACATACTCTGAGATAGCTTGCTTAGGTTGTTTCCTTTGAGTTGTGAATTCAATCCACAATTGATTCTTCCTGGCCCTTGTGTTGGAAGAGAAATAAGAAGACAATGTTTCCCAAGTCTCTTGGGATGTCTTATAGTTCCTAATATGTGAAAGAAGAAAATCAGAGATTGACTTAAGTAAGTAAGACCTTCTAGTGCATCCTTGGCACACCATGTGTTGAGTCTTTCATGTTCTTCTCTTGTATGTTGTCCTTTGCTTCTGAATATGGGCATCTCCTCATCTCCTGAGATGTATCCAGAGAGACTCCTTCCTTGTAAGTATGTCTTCATCCTTAGAGACCATGCTTGATAGTTGTTCCTGTGCAATTTATCAATGAAAGAAGGAAAACCATCTCCCATTTTACCTTAGATTTGCTCTGATACCACTGTTGGGATAGATGAATGGACACTCCAAGTGATGAGTAGGTACTACCAAATCTTGCTTAGTACTAGCCCCTTGTAGCTTTAGATTTGATATGTGGACCCTCTTAGCTTTGCAATGACACCATAAAAGTGCCTATGTACTTTGGAAATGATGTATGAAAAGATTGAATCAAAACAGACTACTTCTAAATAGAAGAATCCAAGAAAACCTTCTATTTTGGATCATACACCTGTTGCTTGTAATGCTTAGTGCTACCAATACAATAGGAATTGGAGAAATTCCTTTTAGATGTATCTAATTAGCTTAGTAAACTAATGATTCCAAGTGGAATCACTTGAAATGATCCACTATACATAGAGAAATCAATTTAGCAAATTAATCATTACCCCCGATTTTTTAGGACCTCTGCAAAGTTTGACAAGTGAGTGCTTCGATGCGCTTTTCTCCAAATTTTCTAAATGGATTTTCTTCAAATTTTGTCAGCATGTAGATAACTTTGAGCTGATTCCAACAAGATACAGATCTTTGAATTTGGTGGAGAAATGAATGAGATATGCGCAGCACAAGTTGACAGTGAGAAAAGACTATAATAGAGATATCATAGATGAACAATGTAGGTATAATGTAATAATGAACAATGTTGTACAAGATCATAGGCTTGGTAATCATAGCCTTATGATCGAGATTAGTGTAGTACAATTTAGGCCTTACACATAAACAAAATGGCAATGGAGATCTCGGGAAAAGATCACTCTCACTGCGACTTTTTCAAGTGAGTTTATATAGGTGTTTCATTCAAATTTGAATTTGAATTCAACTTTTGGCTCTCTAAAAGTGAACCTTCATTCTAGGAGATATTCCCTCAATGTAGTTGTTACTTTCTTAACTAACAAGTCCACGACTTATTGGGTAGGTGATACCTCAAGTCAAAAGAAATGACTTTTACAAAGGTAAAGAGGTAACTCTCCACTAGCAATGGTTTTCATGGAAATTCACATCTTTATGAACCTCAAGCCAAATGTGAGGGCTTGGACTTTGCACCAACAGGTACTACCCTCATCATCAGACATTTTACCTTTGCCTTTGCTATCTTTGTTCTTGTTCTTATCTATGTATAGTGTAGAGGATTGATTACCTTTTAAGTTATCTCCATTCTTCATAAGCTTTGGATCATGTGTGAACAATTGTACCATGAGGGTGTTGAAATCAAGAACCTACATGTCCATGTAGAGGTCCATGGCTGTGATGAAAGCTTCCCATTTGTCATCTGCCTTTATTCCATTGATCACTTGCTTGACTATCTGCTCTTCATCAATGATCTCTCCAATGCTTGCAAGTTGATCTGCTAGGTCCATTTTCATGAGAAAGTGAGTCACACTTTGCTTGGGCATCTTCTTGAGTGTGGTGTGTGAAGAGATGGATAGGTATGTGTTGAAGATGAAGAGGTGTTGCAAAATCTTTGCTCTACACCAGCCAAATGAACTCCAGGAGTAGATGGTGGGCCCTTTTAGCTTTCCAATGGATGTATTAGACACCCTATGTACCTTGGAATATCACTCTCAAAAAGATAGATCAAAACAGATAAGTTGGAGTTAGCTCAGAGGTGAAAACTTGCTATTCTTGGTTGATACACCTGTTCAGTGTTTTACATAATTCTCTGAGCACAATAGCAATTAGATTGATTCCTCTTGGGGCAGGCTAGGTAGCTTAAAGAGCTAACTTTAGAGAGTAATCTCATCAAAAATAACAAACCACACACTGAGAATGACTTTTAACAAGTGATGACATCATCCCGATTTTCACGGGCTGCTACAGAAATAGACCAGTGAGCAGAAAAAGTAACATAACTCAAGATGTAAGAATCCAATGATCATGAAAATTTGTATGCTTATATTAGACAGTAAGCTGAATCCAACAAGCTTAAAATCACTGAATTTGGATGAGTAAACACTGAGAAATGACTCTGACAAGATGACTGAAAAAGTCGGGTACCTGACAGAGAAGTGAAGATGAACATACCCTGTTGACTTCAAATGAACATAACTGAAGATTCCAACATCCAAATGACATGAAAATTTGTGAGCATATAGTAGCCTTATAGAGCTAACTTTACCAAGTTAAATCACTGAAAATGATGAACCAAGTGCAGAGAAACAATCTCCGCAAGCTGACTGAGAAAAACTGAAGTAATGGCAGTGAGTAGTACACATCACAAGAACATGGAAAGATGACCTCAAATAATCATAAAAATGAAACTATATTGCTTGTACAATACAATGACTTACTGATACATATGTGTGCTTTGTAATCACACCTTGAAATGGCATAAAGCTCAGCTCTTGGAGGTCTTCACATAGGTCTCTCTAGCCACGACTAAAACTGCCATCTATTTATAGTTGAGTTTGGGAGGCTAACTTCCCTCAATCACTCTCCAATCAATCAATGATTGATTTGATTCTCTACCTACCACAAATCACGAATTCGTGGCTCCTCTTTCCATTCTTGATCATGTGGGCTCAACCACTTAAGATTCTCTTACTTTTACATTAAGTAAACTCTTCAAAAGTTACAAGAGGTAGTTCACAAGTGAACTTTACATAGTCTTCATTTTGAAGCTTCTTTAATGACTTTGTGAGACTCAAGCCAATACTTAGGCTTGTCATAGAGTTGCTCCAACAGCTCCCCCTCAAGCCAAGTATGCTTGAGGTCTTCAATCTTCCAAGATTACCTGCAAACCAATCATAGCCTTGAATTTGCAAAGCTTTGTACCATCCAATGCTTTAGTTAGAATATCTGCACATTGTTGATGAGTGGACACATATGATATTTGAATCTCCTTGCTTAGGATCTTCTCTCGTACATAATGATAATGAACTTCAATATGTTTAGTCCTTGCATGAAAAATAGGATTAGCAGCCAAGTGAATAGAACTCATATTGTCACCAAAAATAGTTGGAGTTCCAAACTCCAATCCAAGATCTTTGAATAATGTCTTCATCCACATAGCTTCCTGAGTAGCTATGGCAAGACCTCTGTATTCAGCTTCAGTAGAAGAGAGAGCAACTGTGGGTTGCTTCTTGGATGACCATGAAATAAGCTTTGAACCTGCAAAGGTAAGATAACCTGAAGTGCTCCTTCTATCTTCCTTGGAGCCAGCCCAATCTGCATCAGAAAATAGCTTCAAACCTAAATCAGATACATAAGGATAGTAAAGTCCTTCATTTATGGTTCCTTTGAGATATTTGAGTATCCTTTTGGCAGCATCCATATGTGGTTTCCTTGGTGTGTGCATAAATTGGCTTAGCACACTCACACTGTAACATATATCTACTCTTGTCAATGTGGCATAGTTGAGACTACCCACTAGACTTTGATATGATGTGATGTCCTCTATGAGTTCACCTTCATGTGAGCTCAATTTGTGATTAACCTCCATTGGAGTACCTGCAATCTTACAATCTTGCATCTTGAATTTTGCCAACATGTCCTTAATGTACTTTCTTTGAGTGAGAAACAAACCATGATCTTTGTAGACAACTTCCAAACCTAGGAAGTAGGTAAGTGAACCCAAATCACTTATCTTGAACTCTTCTCTCATCTGATCTTTGATCTTCTTCATACCATCTGCATCATTTCCTGTCAATATAATATCATCTACATATACACATAGGTAGATGACCTCAGAATTACTCTTTTTCATAAAGAGTGAAGGATCTGCTTTGCTTGGTTGAAAGCCTTTGTCCTGCAAGAATGAAACAAGCCTGAAATTCCAAGCTCTTGGAGCTTGCTTGAGACCATACAATGCTTTGTTAAGTTTACACACATAATTAGGATAAACTTGATTCTCAAAACCAGGTGGTTGTGCCATATATACCTCTTCTGTTATCCAACCATTCAAGAATGCATTCTTCACATCTAGTTGAAGTATCTTCCAATTCTTGGAAGAGGCAATACTAAGCAAAACCCTAATAGTAGGCATCTTTGCCACAGGAGAGAATGTCTCCTCATAATCAATTCCCTGAGTTTGTGCAAAGCCTTTTGCTACAAGCCTTGCCTTATACCTGTTAATGGAACCATCAGAATTCTTCTTGAGTTTATAGACCCATCTTGAGCCTATTACCTTCATGGATGAAGTCTTGGGCACCAAATCCCAAGTGTTGTTTTCCTCAAGTGCTTCAATCTCTTCCTTCATTGCATGCTTCCATTCTGTTTTTGCTTTGGCCTCTTCAAATGATGATGGCTCCTCTTGGTTTATGTCCTGTGCTATGTAGATAGAATGTTTAGTTACTAATGAGGTGTCAAACCCATACCTTTCTGGTTTTTTCTTTTCCCTCATAGATCTTCTTAAGCCATGATTTGATGATTCTGCCTCATGTCCAAGTTCCTGCAATTTTGCTTTACCTTTAGACTTCCATGCTTTGATCTTTTCCATCTGACATTCTTCATCATCCTCTGAGGTGTCTTGTTCTTCAATCTTTGATTGTTCTCTACCAAGCTTTGGAAAATCTTCTTCAAGATCATATGGTAAATTGACCTTCCTGCATGAATCTTCATACCATGAATTGTTCTCATCAAAAACTACATCTCTGCTTACCAAGAATCCTTTGTTGGTAGGGTTGTATAACCTGTAGCCCTTTTGATTGTTGTCATATCCAATAAATACACACCTTTCTGCTTTTGGATGCATCTTGCCTCTAACCTGTGAAGGAACATGAGCAAAAGCAATACATCCAAAAATTTTACAATGATCTAAGCCTGGTCTTCTTCCATTCCAAGCCTCATATGGAGTCATTCCATCAAGGGATTTTGAAGGCAACCTGTTAATCAAGTAAGTGGCTGTAGATACAGCCTCAGCCCATAAGTAATTAGGTAAATGCTTTTCATTTAACATAGACTTTGCAGCTTCAACAATTGTCCTATTCCTCCTTTCTGCCACTCCATTTTGCTCAGGAGTGTACCTTGTAGTTACCTCTCTTTTGATTCCTCTTTCTTGAAGAAAAGAATCAAAATCATGGGAGAAGTATTCTCCCCCTCCATCTGACCTTAGCCTTTTTAGTGATTTACCTGTTTGATTCTCCACAAGAGCCAAATATCTTTTGAAACATGAAAAAACTTCATCTTTGTGTTTCATAAAGAATAGGATAGTCCATCTGCTGCAATCATCAATAAAGGAAACATAATACCTTGATCCTGATATTGAAGCTTCCTTGCTTGGTCCCCATACATCTGTATGAACCAACTCCAAGAGATCTCCATGCATATAACCTTTCTTCATGAATGGTAACCTGTGAGACTTTCCAAACTGACATGCACTACACTTATAAATCATATGTTGTTTTGACAAGTTAGGGAGTCCAAGTACACTTTGGTCCCTGCAAATTTGCTTTAATGACCTTTCACCAATATGTGCTAACCTTTTGTGCCATACTTCCAATTCTGTGAGTGTCTAACTACCATAATTAAAGAGAGCAATGTTTCTAGTGTCCTGTAATTCAAATGTGAACAATCTACCTGTCTTTTCACCTTTTGCAATTCTTCTAAATCCTTGACTTGGATCTTCAACAAATGCTCCTGCCTTTGTGAACCTGACTTGCAACCCTTTCTCTACTATCTGCCCAACACTTATCAAATTCTTTGTAATGGTAGGGACATAGAGTACCTTACTGAGTAGGTTGATGTTTCCATCAGGTGCTTTGACATTGCCTATTTTCTCCACAGGATGTTTTGTATCATCTCCTGTTTGTACCTCATGCTTATTCCTTGGATCTTCTAAATCTGATAGGAGTGCCACATTTCCTGCCACATGATTTGAACAACCTGAATCTATGTAGAAAACATGCTCATCAGATTTACCTTGTGTCATAGCCATGTTCATGATCAATAATGAATCCTCTTTGTTTGAGTCTTCTGTGTAGTTATTGTAGTCTCTCCTTCCTTTGTAGCCTCCTTGATAGTTTGAATGATTGTAGTTGTTGTAGTTGCCATGATAATTGTTGAACCTTCCTCTTGAGTAGCCATAACTTCCTCTATTGTATCCTCTGCCTCTTTGATTCCTGGAATTCCTAAAGCAATTTTCAGTTGTATGATTAGTTGATCCGCAAATAGAACATGAGTTGGAGTCTTGGGATCTCCCCCTGCCTTGTCTACCTCCTCTTCCTCTACCTCTGCCATGTCTTCCTCTACCTGCATAGTTAGCTTGATATGTACCTACTTCATCATCCACTTTCTTTGCCTTTCCTTTGTTATCTTTAGACTTGCTTTTATCCGTGTATAAAGCTGAAGATTGATTACCTTTAGAGCTTTCTCCATTTTTGATAAGCTTTGCCTCTTGAGTAAGTAATTGTCCAATGAGTGTGTTGAAATCAGGTACATGCATGTCCATGTACAAATCCATAGCTGTGGTGAATGCTTCCCACTTATCATCTGCCTTCAAGCCATTGATGACCTGCCTTACAATTTGCTCTTCATCTATTACCTCTCCAATGCTTCCCAATTGATCCGCTATGTCCTTGAGCTTTGTGACAAAATCAGTCACATTTTGTTTGGGAGCCTTCTTGAGAGTTGTGAACTCCAGCCATAGTTGATGCTTCCTGGCTTTGGTACTTGAAGAAAAGAAAGCTTCAAGTGCATCCCACACTTCCTGAGATGTCTTAAAACTTCTAATGTGAGGCAACAAAAAATCTGAGATAGAGTTGAGGAGATAAGACCTTGCAAGTGCATCCTTGGAGCACCATGTGCTCAATCTTTCTTGCTCTTCTTGTGTTGGTTGACTTTTGTTCCTGAAACTTGGCATAACTTCATCTCCAGCCACATAACCATATAAACTTCTACCTTGGAGATAAGCTTCCATTCTTAATGACCAAGCTGAGTAGTTACCTCTGTCCAATTTGTCAATTGATGAAGAAAATCCATCTGCCATGTTGTCCAACCTTGCTCTGATACCACTGTGAAGAGATGGATAGGTATGTGTTGAAGATGAAGAGGTGTTGCAAAATCTTTGCTCTACACCAGCCAAATGAACTCCAGGAGTAGATGGTGGGCTCTTTTAGCTTGCCAATGGATGTATTAGACACCCTATGTACCTTGGAAGATCACTCTCAAAAAGATAGATCAAAACAGATAAGTTGGAGTTAGCTCAGAGGTGAAAACTTGCTATTCTTGGTTGATACACCTGTTCAGTGTTTTACATAATTCTCTGAGCACAACAGCAATTAGATTGATTCCTCTTGGGGCAGGCTAGGTAGCTTAAAGAGCTAACTTTAGAGAGTAATCTCATCAAAAATAACAAACCACACACTGAGAATGACTTTTAACAAGTGATGACATCATCCCGATTTTCACGGGCTGCTACAGAAATAGACCAGTGAGCAGAAAAAGTAACATAACTCAAGATGTAAGAATCCAATGATCATGAAAATTTGTATGCTTATACTAGACAGTAAGCTGAATCCAACAAGCTTGAAATCACTGAATTTGGATGACTAAACACTGAGAAATGACTCTGACAAGATGACTGAAAAAGTCGGGTACCTGACAGAGAAGTGAAGATGAACATACCCTGTTGACTTCAAATGAAGATAACTGAAGATTCCAACATCCAAATGACATGAAAATTTGTGAGCATATAGTAGCCTTATAGAGCTAACTTTACCAAGTTAAATCACTGAAAATGATGAACCAAGTGCAGAGAAACAATCTCTGCAAGCTGACTGAGAAAAACTGAAGTAATGGCAGTGAGTAGTACACATCACAAGAACATGGAAAGATGACCTCAAATAATCATAAAAATGAAACTATATTGCTTGTACAATACAATGACTTACTGATACATATGTGTGCTTTGTAATCACACCTTGAAATGGCATAAAGCTCAGCTCTTGGAGGTCTTCACATAGGTCTCTCTAGCCACGACTAAAACTGCCATCTATTTATAGTTGAGTTTGGGAGGCTAACTTCCCTCAATCACTCTCCAATCAATCAATGATTGATTTGATTCTCTACCTACCACAAATCACGAATTCGTGGCTCCTCTTTCCATTCTTGATCATGTGGGCTCAACCACTTAAGATTCTCTTACTTTTACATTAAGTAAACTCTTCAAAAGTTACAAGAGGTAGTTCACAAGTGAACTTTACATAGTCTTCATTTTGAAGCTTCTTTAATGACTTTGTGAGACTCAAGCCAATACTTAGGCTTGTCATAGACTTGCTCCAACATGGTGAACTCCATCCATGGTTGATTCTTTCTAGCCTTTGTACTTGATGAAAAGAATGCTTCAAGAGCATTCCAATTCTCTTGTGAAATCTTGCAATTCTATGTGGTTAACCTCTCTTGTTCTTCTTGAGTTGGTTGTCCATTGCTTCTGAGGATGGGCATCATCTCAACTCAAGATATGTAACCATAGAGCTTTCTTCCTTGAAGATAAGCTTTCATTCTATGTGACCAAGCCGAGTAGTTACCTTGATCCAATTGTTCTATGGATAAGGGGAATCCATCTCCCATGTTGATTTGGTATTGCTCTTATACCATTGTGAGGAGATGGATAGGTAGGTTTTTTTGGATAAGCTAGTGTTGCACAAAACCTGCTCTACACCTACCAAGTTAACTCAAGGGATGCTTAAAAAGAATCTTTTAGCTTCACAATAATGCATTTTGAACCACTAAGTGCCTCGGAGCATCATTCCCAAAATTTTGCATCAAAACAGATAACTTGCATGTATTAGGAATGTGAAGAAACCTTCTATTTGGGAATAGAAGTGCTCAATATTTTGCTCAAAAATCACAGCCTCGTATGAATTTGATGGAGAGTGTTAATCTCCAAAAGAATAAGCTATCCTTGATGTTAGAGCACCTTTGTATCAAGAACAACTCAAAACCTTTACCAATTTGGAGGATCAATACTAGATTATCAAAATCTTGAACAAACTATGAAGAGATTAACTACTCAGAAAATCTACTCCACATAGCTCACTCATTGACTGATCAAATGTGTAAAGTTTTTGATAGAACTTTGCATAAAGTGTCGCCTATAGATTGCACACCTTCTCCAATTTAAATCATCTCAAAAGATTAAGTATATCTTGAGAAATGAATCAAACAGTTCACCTATGTCTGAAATTGTTCTTCTGTATAGTCGATTCTGACACCTGCGACTTCTAACACATGGTTCTCCCAAAATAGAACGCATTTAATCAAATGCTTTTAGCCATAGATGGATTACCTTCCAACTTAGATTTTGACTCCTGGTTTATGCAGAACTTTACACTGTGCACTAAGAATTGATCAGTTCTTTGACCATCGAGGTTGTGCCTATTTCAGAAGACACTCAACATTTCTTCACATATAAATGTTCCTACACATAATTCTCTCAGCCTGTTTACAATTAGGATCTCAAACTTTAACCATAGACTCACTAACTATGGAGTTAGATATCTACAAAAGGATTCTTGAAATGATCAAGCACAGAAGGAGAACACAACAAAATATCAGGCACAACTTTTTCTTCTATTCAGAAAACTTTACATCCGAATGATAAGAGAGTTCTTCCTCACTTGTCATGTGTCTAATGACAATTCTAGCTTCTAATTCTTCTCATCTCATACTCTCTCATACGTGCCCCGACTTTTTACTTGTATATATAGGCATATACGTACAAGCTTATGACCATACAAAAGGTATAAGTAAGCTAACTATAAATTAATATGTATACAAGTCTTCATTTCCTGAACATGCTTTATCTTCAATCTTCCATTGTTGATCTTTTCTTCATTCTTTGAATTCAAGTCTTTATCCAAAATATCAATAGGTGACTGACTTGCACCAAGAGCTCCCCCTCAATCATCAATTGAGGTTTTTTCTATCTTCTTTATACTTGCCATATCTTTAAATCTTTGTAGCTTTGGTCCATCCAAGCTTTTGGTTAGCATATCTGCAATCTGATCTTTTGTTGAAGTATGTATGACCCTTATCAATCACCTTCTCTCTTAAGAAGTGATACTGAATCTCAATATTTTTAGTCTCTAAATGATGTCAAAACTCTTCATAAGAGTCTTCAACCATATGACTTCCTTTGCAGCTTCAACCATGCCTTTATACTCTGCCTCTATAGATGATAAAGCAACTATGTGTTGCTTCTTAGAGCACCAAGAGATTAGCTTATCTACCACATAACACAAGTATCCATATGTTGATCTTCTTTTTTAAGTGTACCCTTAATGTACCTCAACACTCTTTGTCCTGCAACCCAATGTTCTTTCCAGACTTTGATATAGCTTCATATCCTTAAATTCTTCTCCTCCATATCTGCTCAATTTGTGATTCACCTCCATTGGAGTAGGGGCTACCCTGCAATCATCCATTTTAAACTTGATCAACAAGTTCTTCAAATACCTTTCTTGAGTAACATACACTCCATGTTGAGTCTATGAGATCTCCATGCCCAAGAAATATGACAAGTCTCCCAAGTCACTAATCTTGAACTCTTTCTCCATTTGCTTCTCGAGGCTTTGTATGCCCTTCTCATCTATACCTGTAAGAATTATGTCATCAACATATATGCACATGTAAATGAACCCATCATCACTTGATTTGACAAGAAAGCTACTATCTGCTTTAGATAATTGAAAACCAAGTTCCTTCAAGAACTTCACAAGTCTATAATTCCATGCCCTTGGGGCCTGTGAAGAGATGGATAGGTATGTGCTTGAAGATGAAGAGGTGTTGCAAAATCCTTGATCTACACCAGCCAAATGAACTCCAGGAGTATGTGGTGGGCCCTTTTAGCTTGCCAATGGATGTATTAGACACCCTATTTACCTTGGAAGATCACTCTAAAAAAGATAGATCAAAACAAATAAGTTGGAGTTAGCTCAAAGGTGAAGAACTTGCTATTTTGGTTCATACACCTAACCAGTGTTTTGCATAATTCTCTCAGCACAGCAGCAATTAGCTTAATTACTTTTGGAGAAGTCTAGTTAACTTAAAGAGCTAACTTTCAAGAGTAATATCATAAAAAATAATGAACCACACATTGAGAATGATTTGATGACATCATCCCGATTTTCATGGGCTGCCACGCTGATGAGACCAGTGAGCAGACAACTGAACATAACTAAAGATTTGAGAATCCAATGATTATGAAACTTTGTATGCGTATACTAGACAATATGATGAATCACAAAAGCTTTAAATCATTGAATTTAGATAAGTACACACGGAGAAACAACTGTGACAAGATGAGTAAAAAAGTCGGGTACCTGATAGAGAAGTGAAAATGAACAGACAGGGCGGACTTCAACTGAACATAACTGACAATTGAAACACCCAAATGAAATGAAAATTGGTGAGAATATAGTAGACTTATAGAGCTAAATTTAACAAGTTAAATCACTGAAAATGACGCACCAATACTATCTTTGCAATCTGACTGAGAAAATTGAGAGATATGGCAGTGAGTAGTACACTTCAGAAGAACATGGAAATATGAACTCAAATGATCATGAAAATGAAAGTATATTGATTTTAAAACACAATGGAATTACTGATACATATGCGTGCCTTGAAACCACACCTTGATATGGCATAAAGATCAGCTCTTTGAGGTCTTCTCTGAGGTCTCGCTAACCACGACTAAAGCTGCCATCTATTTATAATTGAGCTTGGGAGGCTAACTTCCCTCAATCACTCTCCAATCAATTAGTGATTGATTTGATTCTCTATCTACCACAAATCACGAATTCATGGCTCCTCTTTCCCTTTTTGATCAAGTGGACTCAAACCACTTAAGATTCTTTCACTTTTACATTAAGTAAAGTCTTCAAAAGTTACAAGAGGTAGTTCACAAGTGAACTTTACATTGTCTTCATTTTAAGGTTTCTTCTTTGAATTTGTGGGACTTAAGCCAATACTTAAGCTTGTTATAGACTTGCTCCAATAGCTCCCCCTCAAGCCAAGTATGCTTGAGGTCTTAAATCTTTCAAGATTACCTGCAAACCTATCATAGCCTTGAAGTTGCAAAGCTTTGTACCATCCAATGCCTTGGTTAGAATATCTGCACATTGTTGATGAGTGGACACATATGATATTTTCTTAGAACCTTCTCTCGTACATAGTGATAATGAACTTCAATATGTTTAGTCCTTGCATGAAAAATAGGATTAGCAGCCAAATGAATACAACTCATATTTTCACCAAAAATAGTTGGAGTTCCAAACTCCAATCCAAGAACTATGAATAATGTCTTCATCCACATAGCTTCCTGAGTAGTTATGGCAAGACCTCTGTACTCAGCCTCTGTGGAAGAAAGATCAACTGTAGGTTGCTTCTTGGATGACGATGAAATAAGCTTTGAACCTGCAAAAGTAAGATATCCTGAAGTGCTCCTTCTATCTTCCTTGGAATCAATCTGCATCAGAAAATAGCTTCAAACCTAAATCAGATACATAAGGATAATAAAGTCCTTCATTTATGATTCCTTTGAGATACTTGAGAATCCTTTTGGCAGCATCCATGTGTGGTTTCCTTGGTGTGTGCATAAATTGACTTAGCACACTCACACTGTAACATATATCTACTCTTGTCAATGTGGCATAGTTGAGACTACCCACTAGACTTTGATATGATGTGACATCTTTGAGTGAGAAACAAACCATGATCTTTGTAGACAACTTCCAAACCTAGGAAGTAGGTAAGTGAACCCAAATCACTTATCTTGAAATCTTCTCTCATCTGATCTTTGATCTTCTTCATACCATCTGCATCATTTCTTGTCAATATAATATCATCTACATATACACATAGGTAGATGATCTTAGAATTAATCTTTTTAATAAAGAGTGAAGGATCTACCTTGCTTGGTTGAAAGCCTTTATCCTGCAAGAATGAAACAAGCCTGAAATTCTAAGATCTTGGGGCTTGCTTGAGACCATACAATGCTTTGTTAAGTTTACACACATAATCAGGATAAACTTGATTCTCAAAACTAGGTGGTTGTGCCATATATATCTCTTCTGTTATCCAACCATTCAAGAATGCATTCTTTACATCTAGTTGAAGTATCTTCCAATTCTTGGAAGAAGCAATACTAAGTAACACTCTGATTATAGGCATCTTAGCTATAGGAGAAAGAGTTTCTTCATAATCAACTTCTTGAGTTTGTGCAAAGCCTTTTGCTACAAGTCTTGCCTTATACCTGTTTATCGAACCATCAGAATTCTTCTAGAGCTTGTAGACCCATCTTGAGCCTATTACCTTCATAGATGAAGTCTTGGGCACCAAATCCCAAGTGTTGTTCTCCTCAAGTGCTTCAATTTCTTCCTTCATTGCATGCTTCCATTCTGTTTTTGCTTTGGCCTCTTCAAATGATGATGGCTCCTCTTGGTTTATGTCCTGTGCTATGTAGATAGAATGTTTAGTTACTAATGAGGTGTCAAACCCATACTTTTCTGGTTTTCTCTTTTCCCTCATAGATCTTCTTAGGCCATGATGTGATGATTCTGCCTCATGTTCAAGTTCCTGCAATTTTGCTTTACCTTTAGACTTCCATGCTTTGATCTTTTCCATCTGAGATTCTTCATCATCCTCTAAGGTGTCTTGTTCTTCAATCTTTGGTTGTTCTCTACCAAGCCTTGGAAAATCTTCTTCAAGATCATATAGTAAATTGACCTTCCTGCATGAATCTTCATACCATGAATTGTTCTCATCAAAAACTACATCTCTGCTTACCAAGAATCCTTTGTTGGTAGGATTGTATAACCTGTAGCCCTTTTGATTGTTGTCATATCCAATGAATATGCACCTTTCTGCCTTTGGATACATCTTGCCTCTAACTTGTGAAGGAACATGAGCATAAGCAATGCAACCAAAAAATTTACAATGATCTAAGCTTGGTCTTCTTCCATTCCAAGCCTCATATGGAGTCATCCCATCAAGGGACTTTGAAGGCAACCTGTTAATCAAGTAAGTGGCTATAGATACAGCCTCAGCCCATAAGTAATTAGGTAAATGCTTTTCATTCAACATAGACCTTGCAACTTCAACAATTGTCCTATTCCTTCTTTCTGCCACTCGATTTTGCTCAAGAGTGTACCTTGTAGTTACCTCTCTTTTGATTCCTCTTTCTTGAAGAAAAGAATCAAAATCATGGGAGAAGTATTCTCCCCCTCCATTTGACCTTAGCCTTTTTAGTGATTTACCTATTTGATTCTCCACAAGAGCCAAATATCTTTTGAAACATGAAAAAACTTCATCTTTGTGTTTCATAAAGAATAGCATAGTCCATCTGCTGCAATCATCAATAAAGGAGACATAATACCTTGATCTAGATATTGAAGCATCCTTGCTAGGTTCCCATACATCTGTATGAACCAACTTCAAGAGATCTCCATGCATATAACCTTTCTTCATGAATGGTAACATGTGAGACTTTCCAAATTGACATGCACTACACTTATAAATCATGTGTTGTTTTGACAAGTTAGGGAGTCCAAGTACACTTTGGTCCCTACAAATTTGCTTTAATGATCTTTCACCAATATGTGCCAATCTCTTGTGCCATACCTCTAGTTCTATGAGTGTTTGATTACCATAATTGAAGAGAGCTATGTTCCTTGTGTCTTGCAACTCAAAGGTGAATAGTCTACCTGTCTTTTCTCCCTTTGCTATTCTTTTGAAACCTTGGCTAGGGTCTTCCACATATGCTCCTCCTCTTGTGAACCTGACTTGCAATCCTTTCTCTACTATCTGCCCAACACTTATCAAATTATTTGTAATGGTAGGGACATAGAGTACCTTACTGAGTAGGTTACTATTCCCATCAGGTGCTTTGACATTGCCTATTTTCTCCAGAGGATGTCTTGTGTCATCTCCTGTTTGTACCTCATGCTTATTCCTTGGATCTTCCAAATCTGATAGGAGAGCTACATTTCCTTCCACATGATTGGAGCAACCTAAATCTATGTCGAAAACATGCTCATCAGATTTACCTTGTGGCACAGCCATGTTCATGATCAATAAAGAATCCTCTTTATTTGATTCTTCTCTGTAGTTAAGTGTTCATCTATTTGTCCAAATTAACTTTCCAAAACACAGAATCATGCACACACTTAGTGAAATAAGAAAGCCACACAAATTATGCAATGCAATAATTCTTCCTTTATTTTCTCCAATTGACTAAAAATTAACATTGAATGATAGAGTTGTACTTGATGGACATCATCAAAGAACGTAATACTTACTTGGCTCTTTTGGAAAATATCACTTTTTTTTTTGAATCAATCAATGGGTCTATACACCTACAAGAAAACTATACCAATAGCTTATATAAACCTTTGAAACATAACATCCATTTGATAGATATTCTAATTTTGGGAAGATGCTACACTCATTAGTACTCTAAGTGTGGGCATTTTTGCCATAGGTGAGAATGCCTCTTCATAATCAATACCTTGGGTTTGTGCAAACCCTTTGGCTACAAGCCTTGCTTTGTACCTGCTAATTGAGCCATCAAAATTCTTATTTACCTTGCAAATCCACCTTGAGCCAATAATCTTCATAGATGGTTTCTTGGGAACCAATTCCCAAGTTTGATTTTCTTGTAGAGCTTCTATCTCTTCTTCCATGGCATCTCTCCCTTTTGGTTTCTTCTTGGCCTCTTCATATGTAGAGGGTTTTTCTGAGTTTGTATCCTGTGCTATGTAGATAGAATGCTTAGTGACCAAGGAAGTGTCACAATCATATCTTTTTGGCTTCCTTTTTTCTCTAATAGACCTCCTTATAGTTTGTTGAGAGGATTCTGCCACATCTCTCATCTCCTGCACTTTGGCTTTGCCTTTGGAGTTCCCAGAGTTTATTTCTCTTCTTGGAGTCTTTTGTTCTTCTTCTGAGTCACTTAAGCCTTCACGTGTTTGCTCATTTCCCTTTGACAATGTTGGAAAGTCTTCCTTTAGGTCATAGAGAAGTTTGATTTTCCTTTAATGATCCTCAAACAGCGATTTGTTTTCATAAAAAACACAACTCTACTTATAATGAAACCTATTGCTTGGATTATATAGTCTATAACCTTTTTGATTAAGGTCATAGCCAATGAATATGCATTTCTCTACCTTTGGATCCAATTTGCCTCTCATTTGTGAAGGTATGTGTGCATATGCTATGCACCCAAATATCTTGCAATGATGAAGGCTAGGTCTTTGTAGCTCAAGCGTAAGCACCACCTCCTTTACTTGTCAATCCGTGGAGACGTGAGGACCGGTATGAAGACCACGAGCAAGTGAAGGCACAAGTGAGTGAGTGAAAGCACATGAACATGCACACACATACACACACACACGCACACAAGGTAAGATCAAAGAGAGGAACAATGGAAAGCTTCGATTGCAAAAGAGTTCTCTTACAAAAGCTCTATTCTCTATCAAGCTAACCTCACAAATGAGCTCTCTAGCTCTTTTTATAGTTTTTTGACTAGTTTTGGCCCTGTCCAGACCTAGTGTCTGGCCTAGTTAAAAATTAGGTTCCAAGGCTTATTTGAGGGCTCAAACGAAGTCTAAAAATTATGAAAATTGGTACGATGGTACTTCTAATACTCCTCAAGCTCAAGGACTCCTTGGCTTGAACAAAATGGAGTTATAAAAATAGATAATGGTATTTACAATGGTTTTTAGTGATGAAAATCACTATTTTTGTAGGGGATTCTTCTGAAAATTTGACATACACTTCTTGGAGCTCCCTACTTGCTCCCTTTCCTTGTGTGTCCACCTTTTGATGTGCTTCCATGCTTTTTCCTTGACTTTGAGCTTCAACACTCCCCCCCCCTCTCGAGTTTGTCGTCCCTGACAGACCCTTGTTGTAGTGGTTGTTCCAAGTAGTCCCTTGAGAGGGAGTGTCCCTTCTGTATGAACAAAAGTCGTGTGACTTCCAGATGTGTCTGGTTCTTCATTTATCACTGCGAGTCTTTGCAATTTGTAGTCTCTTGGTATGTGCTTCTTCCTTGGATTCCAGCATGACTGTGTCGTTGTGAGTCTCCGTTGATGTTTTCTAGAGCTTCCACAGTTGATGTTCATAGTAGTCATGCCAAGTACTCATAACCCATATTGAGTGATGGGTAAGTGTGTTCGTGCATGGGTTGAGGAAAATGTGTGCCTTGTGCATGGCCTTGTAATGTAGCCCTATGAATGCTTACTTGGGAAATGCATTGGAAGAAGTATGGTGCAAAAATTGGGGGTCTTGAGCTAAGTGCTCAAGGGTATGCCGACGAAGAGGTTTCCTAAGTTATCATGGTTATGATGTTTCCAAGGTAAAGATACTTACCATGGAGAAGGTCGATGGATGTTCATCTCTTCGTGTTGTACACTCGGCCTTTGGGATGGAACATTGTTGATGAATGTCCGTCTTGATGGTCCACTGATGAGATCTTTTGAATGGCTGATCATGTCTCCTCTTTTCAAAGCATCATTTGCCAAATACAGAGAATTGAATTTCTTTATATTCCTTGACCAATAACATTCGATAACTACACCAAGCTTAGTTTCACATATTCTCTCTAGCTCACCATAAGCAGGAGTCTTCTCATCCAGTATACATACAAAGTTTTGCAGGGTACCAGAACTACCCCATGCAGATATCTCCCTGGATGCTCTTGTACATGCAATAGTTATGCATGAATCAAGTTGCAGACCTTCAAGCTCTTCACTCCTACCATAGTAAGAGGAAACCATAGTTGTGGATGCCATGCTCATGCCAAGTTCTTGACATCTATGAAATAAGGCATCAATTATATCATCTGCTAGCCAAGACACACTTCTATCCCAACTGATAAATGCCCAGTAGTCAACAGTTCCACCTTTAACCAAGCATGACTCATTCATGTTTCATGAGCCAAACCTGGGAACAAGTGCTTCCACTCTTTTTTTTTTTTTTTGTGGAACAATGTCATCAAACAAGAAGATAGATGTTAGTATCAGAAAAAATAGTTGACGTATGTCAATGTGCTCTTGTGCAGGGGACTCTCCAATGTGTCTATGCATGGCCCTGTAATGTGGCCCTATATTAATGCATACTTTGGAAATGCATAACCTGAATGGTGCAAAAGACTGGATTGTGCAAGGAGCACATGGTGTTCGCTTATCGAGGCTTTTTTATGTTATTTGCGGATGTTGATGCCATCTATCGTGGAGGTATCCATTGGATCTTGAGATGACAACTGATCCTTCCTCCTTATAGGGATCCATTTTAGAACAGCATTTGGCACTGTAGAGATCACTTCAGGTGTCTTCCTCTTTGGATGCTTTCTGAACTGTGGGATCCAATGTGCTACTTGTACTTTTGGCTTCCAAACCCATAGACTTTTTGCACCTCTTCCTACTATTGTTGAAGAGCTGATTTGATCTTCTTTTGGTCTCTGTACATGGTTCTTACCCTTTCCTCTTTTTGGCTTCGTTGTTGAGACCTTTCGCATGTGGGAGAACATAGGTTGTTGTCGATGTAAGAGCTTCTTAGGTACCCACATCTGTAATCGCCCTTGTTGAGCTGCAGCTAATTTCTTAGGCACCCAAACATGTTGGATACCTTGTGATTGAGCTCGTCCGAGCTGCTCCCTTTGTCTTCTGGCCTGGTTGGCTTGCCTGGATGGGCTTTGTGGGGGCAAGGCTAGTGGTTGCTCCCCTTTGCGTACCCATATCTGTTTCATACTCGGAACTGCTTTCTTGTCGAATGGTGTCTTTCTATTTGATGTAGTAGTTGTCGTGAACGGTTGTGTTTGCCTGTGTGGTGGACTCACTACTGTGGCTACTTGATTCTTTGGAGAAGAAGAAAGATCCACCTGCCTTCGAACCTGTTCTTCCACAATTGACTCCTTCTGTATCATAGAGCTTTTGACACATACAACATCTTCTTCCATATGATTAGTCTTAGAAGAACTACAAGATGTGACATCTGGATTTGTGAGCATGCCATTTTCTAGTTCTAATGTAAAGCATTGTCCCTGGACCCAAACTTGAAGAAGTTGACTTCTTAGGTTTAAGTTGACTGCATTGTCATAAATCCAATCTTGTCCTAAGACAAGTGGTTCTGTAAGGTTCTCATCTTGACACACTAGCACTTTGACTTTCATTGGAACATCTTGCAGGTAGATGGGAAGTTCCACCTCGCCCAAACAAGGGGTTTCCACACCTCCCAATCCTATGAGATAAGCTTCTATGGGATTGATGTTCAACTGCAAGTTTTGGCAGTAGGATAGTCTAACTGCACTACTTGTTGCACCTGAGTCAATCAATGCTTTCACAATCCTTGCATTCTTTCCTTGTCCTATCTCTATGGTCACAAAGGGTCTTTGGTCAATGACTTGAGAAGTCGCTATGCCTAACTTTTGGCACATATCCATGTGATATTTTGGGGCTTTTGAGTTGACATCTAGGCCTAGTCGCCTTAACTTATTTCGCCTTATGCGCTCTCTAGCCTTGACTTGTGCTTCTTCTCTCACCCTTAACTCCTCTTCTTTTTGCTTCTTAGCAGTGTTGAGTCTCGTAAGCATATCCTCTGTAAGAGGTTCTTGGTATAACTTGACTCTACAACCACTGATATAGTTTGGCAAGATGTCTCCTTCTAGAGTGGCCAACTGAACTGCACCGCTAGTGGAAATTCTATTAATGATCATGGGTCCATATCCTCTTTTTTCCAACTTATGGGCATGTTGTTTTAGTGTATAAACCAACACTAGATCTCCCTCTTTCAATCCCTTATCCTTGATGTGTGCATCAAAGTATGCCTTTTGCCTTTTCTTTGCAGCATAGATGCCTGCTGCCGCGCGTAGCCTTGTCTCACCTAAGCGTTCTAGATCAAAGATCCTAGAGGACAATTCATGTTCACTCCACTCATACTCTTGTGCTACTTTTAAGGCAGGGATTAAGAAATCTAATGGTAGCACAACATTCTATCCGAAGACCATCTGAAATGGGGTGGCGTTGAGTACCGTTTTGTAGGCAACTCGATAAGCCCAAACAGCATGATGAAGTTGTTTGTCCCAATCAGAGCGTTTATTATTTACCAGTTTTGTCAATACGTTACAGAGGATCTTATTGGTGCTCTCGGCTTGTCCGTTAGCTTGTGGGTGATAAGGGGCAGACTTTTTATGTATCACCAAGAATTCTTGGACAAGATTTTCAATGACCTCATTCAAGAAGTGTGTGCATCTATCGCTCACTAACTCTATTGGTAGCCCATATCTCGTGAACACATTCTCAAATAAGAACTTAGCCGTTGTCTGAGCATCATTCTTTGTGGTGGCTTTGACTTCTACCCACTTTGTAAGGTAATCTGTGGCTACAATAATATACTCTGCATGGGAGTTTCTAGCTGGGGGGTTAATAGGACCTATGAAGTCTATGCCCCACTTCGAAAATGCACGCCCTCCCATCATTGTCCTCAAAGGCATCTCATCTTTTCTAACTGGATATTGTGCACGTTGGCATGTGTCACATTTCTTCACATAGGTATGTGCATCCATATGAAGAGTGGGCCACCAAAGTCCTGAGAATAGAATGGTCTTGATTACTCGATCAGGACCGAAGTCTCCACCTGCAACACCACTATGTGCAGTCTCTAAGACCTTTAAATAGTCTGATTCATGCACGCACAGTCTTAAGTAACCATCTTTGCCTCTTCGGTATAGGTTGTCTCCTACTAAGGCATAGCCTTGAGCCTCTTGCTCCATGCTTCGTCTTCTTGCTAGACTGGCTTCTTTGGGTAATCTTCCCGACCTCATAAACTCTACCAATGGAGCACTCCAATCTGGAATTAATGACACTTGATAAAGGGTCGCATGCTCCACTGGTGGTCTCTCTCTGCACATTGGACAATTCTTAATCCACTCATGTATTTCTTTGTCCATGCTAGGCCAATACACTCCTAAACGTTTCAGATTTTGTAATGTGCACTGTTTAGAATAATGATTTCCTAGCAATCCTTCATGAGCTTGTTGCAACCAACTACTATGTTCATCGTCCTCAACACAACAAGCTAATACACCCTCAGTGTCTTGTTTGTACATGCTTCCTACCAATATGTGATATTTTTGTGATTTTACAATTTCTTCTTGCGATGTTTTCACATTCTTATTTGCAGGGCCGAAGGTTAGGACTAGTACCAACTTATTTGCCCATTTAGGAACAACTTCTAAATTGAACAGATAAGCATCGGGTAATTCATCAGACACTCCTTGTGGTGACTCTCCTGAAGTGATGCGAGAAAGGTGGTCTGCCCGAAGGTGGGTTTTACCTTTCCTGACAACAACTTCAAAGTCATACTCCATTAGTAAGAGGAACCATCTTACTAAGCATCCAGTATTGCAAGGTTTATTAACCAAGTATAACAAAGCTTGATGATCAGTGAAAAACTTGAACTTGTTGGCCAATAAATAGTGTCTAAACTTCTTCACAACATATACCATGCCTAACCCTTCTCGCTCGGTTGTGGTATAATTTCTTTCGGCTGGGTTTAGTTGTCTACTAGCATATGCTATGGGCAAATCTAAATTCCCTTCACCTGTGGGTTGTGCTAGCACACATCCTATGGCATGATTGGATGCATCCACATGGACATGGAATGGCTTATTCCAATCAAGAGTGGTCAGTATTGGTGCTGTGCACAAACGTTTCTTCAGTTCATTGAAAGAATTCTCGCATTCATCGTTCCACTCAAAATTAGACAACAAGGCATAAAGGGGTCTAGCTATGATCGCGTACATGTGGATAAACCTACGGTAATATCCACAATGGCCCATAAAGGCTTGTACCTCCTTAACATTCCTTGGCCTTGGCAGCTCCACTATGGCTCGTACCTTATCTTCATCTGTTGAGATTCCATTCTTAGAAAGAATATGACCTAAGATTTTACCTTGACGCACCATGAACACACACTTTTCTGGGTTCGGACACACTTGATATTCTCTACACTTGTTGAAGATTTGTCTGAACTCAGGGATGTGAAATCTTCTTTCTTGGGAATGAGCACATAAATCATCCACATATACTTCTAAGCTCTTTCGCAAGAACTCTTTGAAAACATGACACATGAGCCTTTGGAATGTTGCAGGTGCATTTGTGAGCCCAAATGGCATCACACAAAATGCAAAGATTCCCCACTCTGTAGCAAAAGCTGTTTTGTGTTGATCTTCTGGGACAATGGCTACTTGATTGTAACCTGAAAATCCATCAAGGAAGCTACAAACTTCCTTGCCTGCAACACGCTCCAATAGGTGTTCTATGATTGGAAGCGGATAACTATCTCTGATCGTAGCGACATTAACTTTTTTAAGGTTAATACACACTCGCAACTTCCCGTTCTTCTTGGGCACTACTACAATGGGGGACACCCATTCAGTATGCTCAATCTCATAGATAAATCCAGCTTCAATCAGCCTATCAATTTCTTCTTTTATTTTGGCTGCATATGTATCATTATATGTGTAGGGCTTTTGTTTGGTGGGCTTGGCATCAGCGGTCATGGGGATAGTATGAGAGCAAATTCTTGGATCTACCCCTTTCAAGTCTCTATAGTGCCACACAAACACATCCCTATATTCCCTTAATAGAGCTACGAGCTCCATTTCTTCTCTTGCACTTAGGTCATCTCCTATATATGTACATCTCTCTTCGTTCTCTTCGATGGTCACTACAATCTTCTTGGTCTTTTCTTTATTATTATATGATTCTCCTATGATGGCCTCTCTCTTAGGCATGCGTACCAAAATTTTGCGATCGTCAACTTCATATTTCTTGAAGTTTTCTGGTACTTCAAACAATGATTCCTCCTCTCCTTGTTTCACTGCTTTTCTTTTCTTTTCCTTTTGACTACTCTCACTTCCATCCCTTGAATTTACCGTTTTAATACTTGTGAGAGGTTCTTCTTCTTTCTGGGTGAACACTCCTATATCTTCTAGATAGTGCTGCTCTGAGTTAAAGCAGCTATCCATCACAATGGACTCTATATCATCGTCATTCTCTTTTTCTTCTATGACATCACTAGGGTCACATTCTTCTAGCAGGGGTTGACACATGAACACTGAAATATCATAACCCTCCTCATCACAATGAGGTGGCCATTGTTCTTCATTGACAGCAATGTCCATGGTGGCTAAGATTTCTGGCCAGCCATGAGGCTCAAATTCCTCATCTGGAAAGATCATCGGAGTGTAGGCTAGATCTCTAACTGGTCTATCTCCTGGAGAAGTTCCTTCTTCTCTTGCCTTTAAACGTTTTTCCTCTTCCTCTGCTAGTCCTTTCTCTCTGGGCTTCATGAGCTTGGGATGATCCTACTCCTTGGAGACCATGGGAAACATTGGATCTTGGTGGAGGGAAAATCAATTCATTCTTCCAAGTATATGCATGTCTATCATGTTCTGTTACCAAGAAAATTTTCTCTGACGTGTTATCCAGGTAGACAACTTTGCCTGGTATCTCTGGATCCTTGAACTCGTAGATGATGACTATGCCCAATTGGCTAGGTTGATCTGGCTTGAATCTCCAAAAGGCTTCCTCTGTTTCTCTATTCAAAAATAGTTCTATGCTTTTGTTGTCTTGAGGGATCCAGTCTGGAGTGATCACTCTGGTCAAAACTGACTTGCCTCTAAGAGTTTGGGGTCCTTGTCCTACATTTCCTTGTTCTAGGTCTCCTATCTCATTCTCATGAATGATATTTCCAAACTCATCGGTCCTATCTGGTTGGTTGGTAACCACATACATGGTTCCTTCCTTATCAATGTATGAACCCTCTTTGAACTTGACCACCGGGTGTTCAAGTCCAAAGGATTGATCCGGATTTTTGAGTTGGACCACTGATCGCCTCAGGCCATCCTCATAGATGCGAGCACCTAATCGGTTGGTCCGAATATATTCCAACTATGTCTTATAGGGACCTTCTGGTGTTTGTAGATGGGCAGTCCCTGAGCCACCTGCAGGTTTCCCCATGCTAAAAGACATTTCTGAGTCACTTGTGTCTGAACTTAGTCCGTAAGGATGACCACTTAGTTGTTGTGCCCAAGACTTAGCTCTATGGTTGACACTGGACTGAGAAGATCTAATGCTTTGTCTATCCTTGCCTAGGTGTCTACCAGATCTCAAGTTCATAAGCTTTGGCTAAGAGTCCAAAATTTCCCCTTGGTATAGTTCAAAAGTCCTTTGGAGTCCCCTTGGGTTCCAGGTCCCACTTGAAGGTCAACTTCAAATTATCTAGTTGAGGCCGTGTAGGATTCGAAACGAGCTTTCCAACGAGCTATAGAGCTCAAAAAATGGACTTTGGATGAAAAAGTTATGTCAAATCTGGCTCCTGGGGGTCAAAACAGGCAAACAGGACCTTTTGGAAAAAATCGTGATTTTGTGAAATCAAGAGAATTACGATTTTGTGAACTTCAAGAGAATCGCGATTTTGTGAACTTCAAGAGAATCGCGATTTTGTGAACTTCAAGAGAATCGCGATTTTGTGAACTTTCAGAGAATCGCGATTTTGTGAACTTTCAGAGAATCGCGATTGTGTGAAATCAGAGAATCGCGATGCTGTGAAGTCAAAGAATCGCGATTTTGAGCACAGAATCGTGTTTTTAAAATCGTGATTTTGAGCATAGAATCGTGTTTCAGAGAATCGTGGTTCACAAAATCGTGTTTTCACAAAATCGTGTTTTAGAGAATCGTGTTTTAGAGAATCGCGATTTTGTCTCAGAGAATCGTGGTTTTCAAAATTTAGAGAATCGCAATTTTGAGCAGAGAATCGTGTTTTCACAGAATCGTGGTTCACAGAATCGTGATTCACAAAATCGTGTTTTCACAAAATCGTGTTTTAGAGAACCGCAATTTTGTCTCAGAGAATCGTGATTTATGAGAATCGCGATTTTGAGCACAACCACAGAATCGTGTTTTATCAGAATCGTGTTTTCTCAGAATCGTGTTTTTGACATGAAAATCGCGATTGTCTATAGAGAATCGTGTTTTTACAAAATCGTGTTCTAGAGAATCGCGATTTTCTCCTAGAGAATCGTGTTTTTACAAAATCGTGTTTTTACAAAATCGTGTTTTTGGCTAAAAATCGTGATTTGTGAGAATCGCGATTTTGAGCACAACCACAGAATCGTGTTTTTTTTTTTTTGCTGAAAATCGTGATTTGTGAGAATCGCGATTTTGAGCACAACCACATAATCGCGATTCTGAGAATGACCACAGAATCGTGTTCTCTCAGAATCGTGTTTTTGACATGAAAATCGCGATTGTCTACAGAGAATCGTGTTTTCACAAAATCGTGTTTTAGAGAATTGTGTTCTAGAGAATCGCGATTTTCTCCTAGAGAATCGTGTTTTTACAAAATCGTGTTTTTGGCTAAAAATCGTGATTTGTGAGAATCGCGATTTTGAGCACAACCATATAATCGTGTTTTCTCAGAATCATGTTTTTATTTGCTGAAAATCGTGATTTGTGAGAATCGCAATTTTGAGCACAACCACAGAATCGCGATTCTGAGAATGACCACATAATCGTGTTCTTTTCCACAAGCTTTTAGGCGGGAAACAAAGAATCATGATTTTTCAAAAAATTTTGAATTTTCACAGAATCGCGATTTTCATCATAGAATCGCGTTTTTTGGCGGGAACTTCGAATTTTTGAGCGCCGAGCAATGGCGAGCTCCGTATGTGCAGAAAATTATGAAAAAACACAGCGCTTGCTCTCTCTTGCACCTCCTAACTCCTTCTCACACAATAATGCATGAAAAATGGTATGGAAATGGTGAAAATGCACTAAAAAACAAGAAATTTCTATGAAGAAGAAGATGGAAGAAGGTGGAGATGATGATGATGAAGAAGATGAAGAAGAAAAATCAGAAAATAACAGAAATGAGAGTTTTTTTACCTTCCAACGTCGCAGTTCTACGATCTTACCATCACAACGCTCATCCTCGAAGCTCTCTCCCCGGCAACATCGCCAAAATTTGGTGTAGCTCAAGCGTAAGCACCACCTCCTTTACTTGTCAATCCGTGGAGACGTGAGGACCGTATGAAGACCATGAGCAAGTGAAGGCACAAGTGAGTGAGTGAAACCACACGAACATGCACACACATACACACACACGCGCACAAGGTAAGATCAAAGAGAGGAACAATGGAAAGCTTCGATTGCAAAAGAGTTCTCTTACAAAATCTCTATTCTCTATCAAGCTGACCTCACAAATGAGCTCTCTAGCTCTTTTTATAGTTTTTTGACTAGTTTTGGCCCTGTCCAGACCTAGTGTCCGACCTAGTTAAAAATTAGGTTCCAGGGCTTATTTGAGGGCTCAAACGAAGTCTAAAAATTATGAAAATTGGTACGATGGTACTTCTAATACTCCTCAAGCTTGAGGACTCCTTGGCTTGAACAAAATGGAGTTATAAAAATAGATAATGGTATTACAATGGTTTTTAGTGATGAAAATCACTATTTTTGTAGGGGATTCTTCTGAAAATTTGAAATACACTTCTTGGAGCTCCCTACTTGCTCCCTTTCCTTGTGTGTCCACCTTTTGATGTGCTTCCATGCTTTGTCCTTGACTTTGAGCTTCAACAGTCTTCTTCCATTCCATGCTTCATATGGGGTCATCCCATCCAATGCCTTTGATGGGAGCCTATTGACCAGATAGGCGGCTGTGGATATAGCCTCTACCCATAGGTAATTGGAAAACTTCTTCTCATTTAGCATTCATCTTGCAACCTCCACTATGATTCAATTTCTTTTCTTTGCCACTCTATTTTGCTGAGGAGTATACCTGGTTGTAATCTCTCTTTTGATTCCTCTCTCTTGGAGATAAGAATGATAGTCATGGGAGAAATATTCTTCCCCTCCATTTGACCTTAGCCTCTTCAAAGTCTTACCTGTTTGATTTTCTACAAGTGCTAGATATTTATTGAAACAAGAGAACACTTCATCTTTAAGCTTCATAAAATATAGTATTTCCCATTTGCTACAATCATCAGTGAATGACACATAATACCTAGATCCACAGATTGATGGCTCCTTGCTTGGACCCCATATATCTATATGGACTAGCTCCAATAGGTCTCCATGAATGTATCCCTTCTTTATGAATGGTTGTGTGTGAGACTTGCCAAATTATTAAGCACTACATTTGTAAATCATGTGTTGTTTGGAGATATCTGGTAGAATAAGTACACTTTGGTTTCTATTGATTTGCTTATGAGCCCTTTCACCTATATGACCTAACCTCTTGCGCCAAATTTCCAACTCTGATAGGGTTTGACCACCACAATTGAACAAAGCAATGTTCCTAGTGTCTTGGAGCTCAAAAGTTAATAGTCTACCTGACTTTTCTCCTTTTGCTATCCTCTTGAATCCCTGATGTGGATCCTCAACAAATGCTATTTTTGTGAGTCTGACCTCTAATCCTTTCTCAACAATCTGACCTTCACTTATGAGATTTTTTGGTGATAGTTTCCACCTACAATACCTTGCTCAATAGGTTCATACTACCATCCGAATTCTTCACATTGGCTATCTTCTCCAATGGATGCCTTGTCTCATCTTTTGTTTAGACTTCATGTCTATTGCTTGGGTCCTCCAAGTCTGAGAGTAGAGCTACATTTCTTGCTACATGATTTGAGCAGTGTGAGTCTATATAGAATACATGTTCATATGCTTTAACTTTCTTCTATTACACTTATGTGTTCCTCGAGTATCTTTGATGTGTACCTTTTCCCTATACATGGGCACTTTTTACTCTAGTGTTGGCTGGAGGTTTTCCCACCATGTTACCACATACTTGATAATATTCAACTCTTACTTCTGTTTTGAACATCTTCAATAGAGAGAGCTATTCCAACCATCCATCTTCTTTGTAATTAGGGATAATATTCAACTCTTACTTCTGTTTTGAACATCTTCTTTGTAATGGATGTGGGGGTACTTTGTAATTAGGGATAATATTCAACTCTTACTTTTGTTTTGAACATCTTCAATAGAGAGAGCTATTCCAACCATCCATCTTCTTTGTGTGCCTTGCTGCGTTTGTGCTCCTTGTGTGTGCTTCTTGTATGTCTCTCACACTTCTACACACAACCAACTGTGGTATCAGATCAAGTTTAGCTACTTCTCAAGTTTTAGTTTTTTGCATCATGGCATGTGTGCAGTCAGAATTGCCATCAGAGTGATGGTTTGTGAGCTGAAATTTTAGCATTCATTTCAACTTTCATCGAAGTAAAAATTTGTCACATTTTTGTTCTTTACTAAAATGGCAGGTAGCAATAACTTGTTTGGCATGCGTCAAGATGAAGATAAGCTTGATGGGACCAACTATCCAATGTGGTCTTACATGATGAAGCATGTTCTTGTTGCAAAACAACTTTGGAACATAGTGGAAGATGTAGATCGAAGACCGGCAAGTTCTTCTACTTCACAATCTACTGTCACAGATGGAGCTTCTTCTTCAAGTATTGTGGTTACTCCTTCTCCACCTACATAGACGCAACTTAGATGGGATGGAAAAGATGCTCAAGCTCGTGCATTGATTGTGCTTTCTGTGAAGCATCATATAGTTTTACACACTCAATCATGTTCTACATCAAGATCGGCATGGGACAATCTTGCTTCTTTGTATGCCGTGCGTAATGAAGCACGAGCTGCATACTTGAGGAAGCAACTTGAGGATGTATGTATAGATGGAAATGAGTCTGTGGATGTGTATGTGACACACATCAAGGACTTGAAAGAGCAATCGGCAAACATAGATGGGATAATTATGGATGCATCACTCTTCTCTACATTGTTGAAAGGATTACCAGAATCTTTTCAAAGATTTGCCAGTACACTCCGTTTGGTTACAAAAGGAAATCTCAATATGTATGCATTTGATGAGGTTGTGTCTCTTCTTTTGCAAGAACAACAATCTAGAGTGAATAAAAGTGTTTTGATTGAGGGAACGCAAGCACTTGCTATCTCACAAAAGGGGAAAAGCAAGTATGGTTTAGGTTTGGGTTCATCAAAACCAAAGGCTCAACCTTCCTCTTCCACTCATTCATCTAAGGATGCTGATTTGCAAAGAAGAAAAGATGCAAATATTTCCGAAAGGCCTATCATACTATTGATGAGTGTAGAAAGCTTGCTAAGCGTATGAAAAGAAGAATGAATCCGGCATGTCTATTGCTAAAAATTTAGCGAATGCAAAGAATGATGAAGCTAACATGGCTCAAGATTTTTGGGCATGTGTTGTTACATGTCATTATGATGGATCTTTGGATTCCAAATGTATGATTGTGAGTGAGGCCGATTCGGATTGGTTCTTTGATAGTGGTGCTTCAAAGCACATAACTTCATGCAAAAGATTTTTTGCATCTTTGAAAGATGGATCCAAAGGAGGACATGTGGTGTGTGCAAAAAATGCCTCTTATCCTATCATTGGAGTAGCAGAAATCGAGCTTAAGACTGCAAATGGAGGTGTGATTCTCTTGAAAAATGCATTGTATATGCTCGGTATCAAGAAGAACTTAATTTCAATTTCAATGATTGCCAAAGCTGGACTTCATGTACACTTTGTTTATGATAAGTGTATGGTTCATGATTTCAGCAATGGTGATATTATCATGATGTTCGGTACATTATGTACTGGTCTGTATCGCATGGATACATATAAGAGGGCTGCATCGAATTCCTTGGTTGCTCATACTTCTTCCATGGCTCAAATGGAGCTTTGGCATGCTGATTCTGGTCACTTGAACTTCAATAGTTTGCTTTAATTGCAAAAGAACGACATGGCTATTGGTTTGCCAACACTTGATTCCATTGAAAAGCATGCATGTGAAGGTTGCATTCTTGGAAAAATGCATCGTGCTTCTTTTCCAAAAGATAGTCATACACACACTACAAGAAAATTGTAGCTTGTTCATAGTGATGTGTATGGTCCCATCAAGACTCCATCTTTTGGGAAGCATGTATATTTTGTTACCCTTATTGATGATGCTACTTGCCATACATTGGTGTATCATATGAAAGCAAAGAATGAGGTATTTTCTTGCTTCAAAGCATTTTTAGCTATGGCTGGAAATTTTTCTTCAAACAAGCTTTTGACTCTACGCACGGATCATGGCGGTGAATACATGTCACATGAGTTTAATGATTTTCTTCATGAAAGAGGTATTTCACACCAATGTATAGTGCCATATACACCTCAACAAAATGGTGGTGCCGAGCATAAAAATAGAACAATCCTTGAAATAGCACGATGCATGGTTAAAGGAAAGCATCTTTCTTATAAGTTTTGGATGGAAATGATCATGTGTGCAAACTATGTGTTGAATCATTGCCCTACAAAAGCATTGAGATTCATCACTCCTTATGAGGCTTGGAATGGACATAAGTCTATGGTTAGTCATATGCCCATGTTTGGTTGTTTGACATATGCTCTTGTGCCATCAAAACAATGTCACAAACATCGATGACAAGGGAATATATTTGTTGGTTATAGTGTTGAAAGTAAGGGATATCATTTGTACAATCCATTGATGAACATAATTATTATGATTCGAGATGTGGTATTTGTTGAAAATTCAGTTTTCCCTTTACTTGAATGCAAAAGACAACCAACAGTTATCTCACAAGATGTGTTTGATACACTCATGCCTTTGTTCCAAAATGATGTGCTTGAGTATGGCCATGTAGAGCAACCAAGTTAGGCTAAAAGGGCTGAAAAACTCCAGCAAAATAGAGCTGAAAATGTAGAGAATTTCCAGCCAAACATGCCATAAAATTTTCAGCCAAAAATTATCGGAACTGTTGGAAATTTATAGCCACATATGGCTGAACGTTTGTGTCAAAATATGGCTGAAAATGAGCATGAAATTAAGCCCACACACGATATACATGTTGATGATGTATTCCATAATGAATACATGTCTATCAAGAGTGCACAAACTATGTCAAAGTGGTTGAAACAAACTTTGCAGGACGTCAAATTATTACCTAGGCTTATTACCTTGTGGGGGCTGATCTCTCACTCCCTGTATGTGTTCACATCATTCGCTCTAGGGGGGTTTGTTACACTTGTGTTCCTCGAGTAGCTCTGATGTGAACCTTTTCCCTATACATGGGCACTTTTCACTCTAGTGTTGGCAAGAGGTTTTGTCCCCATGTTACCACATACTTGATACATTCATATGTGGTGGTACTTTGTACTTAGGGATAATATTCAGCTCTTACTTCTGTGTGCTTTTTATGTGTCTTATGCACTTCTACACACACCCGATAGCTTCATGGTCATGTTCGTCAGAAGTAATGAGTCCTCTTGAGGTTGATCATCTGCATAATTGTTGTAGTCTCTCCTTCCTATGTATCCTCCTTGATAGTTATTGTTGTTGTATGAGTTGTTTTTGTAACCATTGTTGTTGTTTGAATCTACCTCTTTAACTTCTAAAGCCTCCTTTGTTATAGCCTCTTCCTCTTTGATTTCTAGGATTCGTGAAAGAATTCTTAGTAATGTGATAAGTTAAGCCACATAGGGCACATGGAGAGGAGCTTTGATATCTCCCCCTACCATGCCTTCCTCCTCTTGAGCCTCTACCTCTGCTTGCAAAGTTTTTGGTACTACCCTCATCATCAAAATTTTTACCTTTGCCTTTTCCATCTTTATTCTTGTTCTTATCTATATATAAGGTAGAGGATTGATTACCTTTTGAGTTATCCCCATTCTGCATAAGCTTTGCCTCATGTGTAAATAATTTTCCCATGAGGGTATTGGATCAAGAACTTGCATATCCATGTAGAGGTCCATGGCTGTGGTGAAAGCTTCCGATTTGTCATCCACCTTTGTTCCATTGATCACTTGCCTTACTATCTACGCTTCATCAATGACTTCTCCAATGCTTCCAAGTTGATCTACTAGGTCCTTCATTTTGGTGACAAAATCATTCACACTTTGCTTGGGCATCTTCTTGAGTGTGGTTAAATCCATCCATAGTTGATTCTTCCCTGCCTTGATACTTGATGAAAAGAATGCTTCAAGAGCATTCCAAGTCTCTTTTTAAGTCCTGCAACTGCTAATGCATGGGCGTAAAAGGTCAGAGATTGAGTTAAGAATATATGACCTTGCTAGAGCATCCTTTGAGCACCATGTGGTTAACCTTTCTTGTTATTCTTGAGTTGGTTGTACTTTGCTTCTGAGGATTGACATCATCTCATCTCTAGATATAGAACCATGGAGGTTTCTCCCTTGAAGATAAGCTTCCATTCTAAGTGACAAAGCCAAGTAGTTACCTCAATCCAATTTGTCTATGGATGAAGGAAATCCATCTCCCATGTTGATTTGTTGTTGCTCTGATACCACTATGACGAGATGGATTGGGTATGCTCCATAGATGAGTTGATGTTGCACAAAGCTTGCTCTACACCTACCAAGTTAACTCCACAAATGCTTAGCTTTTGCACATGCACCTCTATCATATTGTACTTGTTCAACTCTCATAGTGCTTCATTTGTATCAGATTGCTATGCAATAGCTGCCTCTAGTCTTTCTGATGAGAATGAGACAATTTCTTTTGGTGAAGCAGAAAATTCAAAAAATTGCATAGCTATTATGCAATCAGAACATGATGCTATTATGAAGAATGGTACTTGTTCTTTATGTGATTTGCCTCCAGGCAAAAAGACATTGGCACTAAATGCGTATACAAGCTAAAACATAAGCGTGATGGAATAGTTGGAAAATGTAAGGCTAAGATTGTTACTAAAGGTTATGCTCTAGAGAGAGGCATTGATTTTGATGAAATCTTTGCACCCACATACCCAATGGCCACTACTCATAGCATTTGTGCATTTCTAGCTCATCATGGTTGGAATGTACATCAATTGGAGATTAAAACTCCATTGCTAAATGGTGATTTCCATGAAGAAATGTATGTAGTTTGACCGAGTGGTTTTGTATAAATAGGACATGAAAACAAAGTATGTAGGTTGAAAAAAGCATCATATGGTTTGAATCAAGCACCACATGCTTGGTATGAGAAGTTACATGCCTACTTTCTCACAACATAGTTTTGAGAATAGTCCAACTGAGAGCACTTTATATGTTAAGCATGAAAATGATGTACTTTTGATCATTGTTGTATATGTTGATGATATTTCCTCAATGGTCCTAATGAGAAGCATATTGCTAAATTTAAGGTAGAATTGCATGCCTATTTTGAGATGTCAGATTTGGGGAATTCGCATCATTATTTGGGCATTTAGTTTATGAGGAATAACTTTGTGTCAAATATAATATAGTGAAACATTATTATAGTTTTCTAGCCTTGAAGATTGCAAAACTATTGCCACTTCTATGGAAATAGGTTTAAGTTGATTCTTCATGATGCTAGAGATGCATTCAATGTTGTTCTCTATCGCCAAGATGTTGGATGCTTGATTTGCTTGTGCATAACAAAGCCTCATATTAAGTTTGTTGTCTCTTAGATGAGCAAGTTTATGCATTGCCCAAGTGTCAAGCATTGGCAAATAGTTAACTACATCTTTCACTACTTGAGAGGCACCCAACTACTTAGATTTTTTTATTCCAAGGGGATTACCCCTAGGTTTACATGTTTTCTTTACTCAAACTAGGTAGGTTGTTGTGACACTCGTGTGTCCACCATTGGTTTTAGTTTCATGTTTGGTAGCTCATGCATTTCTTGGTTGAGTAGGAAACAGCCTATTATGGCCACTTCTAGTTGCGAGGATGAGTATAGGGATGACTACTGAGTGTGTTAAACTCTATCCTATCTAGTTAAAGAAGGAATGGGTTTGAATGGTTCATTGGGTGACAAAATCTAGAGAATAGATTCCCATGTTTCTCCCAATTCACAGATTTACGAGATATCAAGATTCTTCATACAAATATGTTCTTCTTGGTGTGACATATTAAGATACCGGTAGGTCCGATACCTCCCTCTCTACACCAAAAGAGAGCTCATTCTATTATTACTATGAAGGGTTACAAGGCTAGTTCACCGATTCGGTTAGGATTTTTCACCAAAAGTTAGGATTTATACAAAATATGTTCTGCAACCTAACATTGGCATGCATGGAGGACATGAACCCAAAAATAAGCTTTTTACAAACAGTTAATCAACTTCATCTTGCTCATCATTCGAAGAAAAATGAATATTGGTCTGGAAAGAGGTCTTAACATCCTAGAAAGTAGTGTCGATTTTCTTCATCATGGTTTGGATTTTCTTCATCAACTTCATCTTGTAATGTACTTTAGTGATAGAATGTACTTCAGCGATAACAACATTTCTTTTTGAAGCCCCTCGATTTGCACCAAATGTTGGTCATTTGCTTCTTGAACATTCTACGCTTTCTTCCTATACTGTTTGGTGTCACACATAGCCTCCTCATAAAAGCTTTTATAATATGAAACCTGTTTAGATTCCTTGTAGACTACCTCAAAAATTTGATGATTGTCAAACTCCTTGGCAATGGCTTCTTCTTGGAGCTATTGAATGTGTTGCCGCAACCACAGATTGTGATTATTCAAGGTTTCACAAGTCTGGAGGGAGTAATTCATGTCATGAGTGATCAAGGTTTCCATGTGGAGAAGATAGGTATTGAGGAATCCAAATTCATGAAGTTCACATTAATCATTTATGTCGAACTACCAAAATTGCTCATACAAGACCAAGAGAGGTAAAAAACATAGGACATCATCTTTTGTAGACTCAACAAGGACTGGGTTACACTAGGGAGAAGTAGCTGGTGAGGGTGGTGACCATCCTGGATTGGGAGGAGTACTAAGTGGAGAATAGTCCGGAGAGGATGTAGAGGAAGCAAATGGTGACACAATGAGATGAGGAGATGCTGTTAGTGGTGGGAGCAATGTAGAGAAAGAAGGTGTGCAACACCCGACATTGTCTGATCCTCTAGAACGATAGTATTGACTGATGGAAAAAAAGGAGAGGGGTGAGATTGGACAATGACACTAGTAGAATGGATAGAACCCACTAAAGAAGTGAGAAGTGAATCGAGAAGAGCAATGGAGGAGCGATCTATAACCTATCCCAAACCCAAAACATGAATATCTGATGAATATGAACTCGAGACTTGGCAAGGTCTTTTGGCTCGACAGAAGATGAGGTTGACACTCTCATCTTCTTCTTCAGTGGGTGATGATGGAGGGGTTAGTGTATGCAGGATGAGAAGGAGATGGATGATAACAGGGAACTCTTTGGGATAGAGGATGGACAATAGGTAGGGAAGATGGGTTTTTGAGCGGTGACCTTGATCTAACTGCCTAACAACTACTTGGCATTCTTGATGAATATGGTTAAACAAAACAATGGCCCAATTGATGGGTCCATGAGTAGTGGTGACATTGAGGGAGTAGAACTAGTGATTAATGCCGTAAGGGCGGTGTTGGAGATTCATAGCCACCACCATGAACTAGAGGATGGAACACTCTAGTTCAAGGTGGCAGCTAATAGCATAGTCATTGGAGCTATGCCTTGGAGAAACTCGTTCCATATCAACATGAGGAAGAGAGGTTACAGAAGAGTTACTATTGGTGGGTAGGAGAAAATGCTAACCTACCTTTGTTGCGGTCGTGTGCATTTTTGTGCCACTCAAAGGCACAATTGAGAGCGCTACAAAAATAGGCTACATGGGGGTGGACCGGATAATGCTCTCCACAGTGGGGTGTGACATAGCAACATCCCAATGCAAGAGAGCAAAACTTGACAACCTACGGAGTTGTAAAAGTTGCATGGTTTCATAAGAAAAAATTAGTGGACATCAGATCAAAGCATGGAAGGATATCCATAGCAGATAGAGCTTAGAACATAAGGACAATGAAAGTGCACAAAAAAGAGAAAATAGTAAAGGGGAAATGCTGAGCAGAGGAGATTTAAATAGTAAGGGGAAACAGAGGAAATTTAAATAGTAAGGGGAAACACAGACATGATGGTAATAGGATGAAGGGAATGATGAGCATGAGTCGAGGCAAGGTTTAATAAACTACCATGCAAAATCATGCAATCATGGGTGGTGAACAAATGATTGCACATGTGGAGGGCGATTAAAAGGATGAAGCTTTGACTTGGTGATCGGATTTTTAATCAGCACTCCGATAAGAGTCTATAACCAAAAAAGTTACTGGACCTAGATGTGCCAAAATTTGGTAGGGACTTAACCACTGGACTTTGAATTTTCTAGCAGTTTGGTTCACCTTTGAGTTGTAGAACACTACCAATTGACCTTTCTGAAATACTGGGGTCTTAAGAAACCAATCATGAGTCCAAGCTTGTCAAAGCTTCACTTCTTGCATTAAGATAAAACTCTCAAAATGTTCTTCATCTAATGATCAAAGGTCATCAATATGAGCATAGAAAGAATCAACAGGCAATAGCTTTTGCTCAATAGCCACCCTGAGGCTATGAATGACAAGTTCCATAGAGGCAATGGCCTCAATTCCATAAGCCAATTTAAAAGGTTTGTAATTATTAGTGACTTTATAAGTAGTTCAATATGCCCACAAAGCTGTAGGTAATAATTGGCCCCAACGTTCAGGACAATCAAGGATGAATTTCTTTAACATGGTGAACAAGATCTTTCTAGTACTTTCAGCTAAGCCATTAGCTCACAGATAGTAAGGAGTACTAAATTTATGAGTAATATGGAAGGATTGTGTAAGGGCCTTAATTAACCCATTGGAAAAATGTGTTCCATGATTGAATACAAGTCCCAAAGGAAGACCAAACCACGAGAAAAGGTCTCGAGTCAAACATTTTGCAACCATCAAAGTGGTGGTAGACTTGATTGCCCAAGCTTCTACGCAATGAGTGGCATAGTCTATGCAGGCAAGGATGTACAGATTGTTGGTAAGAACAACACGGGGAGTGATGGGACCAATGAAATCCAATCCCCACTTTTGAAAAGGTTCAATAGGGAGGATGGGTTGTAGAGGAAGTTGGCTAGTACATTGACAGGTATCATAGGCCCGCACATAGGTATGAATGTCACGCTGCATCATACGCCACCAAAGTTTTCTTTTCAATAACTTTTTGTATGTCAAATCCATCAAAAAATGACAACCTCTGTGAGTTGCATGTGCTAACTAGGTCAACACCAAGGGAACCTCATGAGTGGGGACATATTGGAGCCAAGATCTTAAAGGATCAAAATAGTATAATTGACCTACAATAATGGGAAACCATCAGCTATATAATGCCAATTTCTACTAAGCAGGGATGGGAAGGGAGTCTAGAGCACAACCAATGGTTAGGAAAGTTAGTAAAGTATCATAATAGGAGTCAGCTAAATTCCATTGAACCAAAGAAGTACTGGGTCGAACAATATAGATGGTCGGAGATGAATCATCCACCCCAATTGGAACTTCACCGAAATCCAAATGGAAAAGAAAGCTAGTAATCAGTGCATGTGATGATCAAAATTGATGAATAACATCATAATCCAATTCCTACAGTAGTAGGACCCAACATGTAAGTCATCCACTATTTGTTGTTAACCTTTGGAGTTGTCCTCTACAATCATTATAGCACAAAAGATTAACTACACATCTTTAAATTGTCAATCCGGGAAGTATGCAAAGACCACAACCCCTTCTAGTTAATGGAATCCAAGAATAAGAATTGACATAGCTATTTTTTGAGAGATTTGTGAAGAAGAAAGGAAATAAACTAGGGTTTTGGTTATCTAGCATTTTCAATTATTTTTGTGCCTGAAGTGTACCATTTTTCTAGTAGAATACAAATATGAAGTCATATTTCCAAAACAGTACCTGTATCATACAGACGAGACAATCTTGATTCTCTAAAAATTGAGAAATTCCAATTCCAGCATTGATCTTCTGCAATGTTTTGCTCAATCTACTAATGCTCACCTATCTTCATACACTTCACTCAGAAATACACAAGAAAAGTTCACAAATTCCATGGATTACACAATGAGAAGACTCAACAATCAAGAAGATGATCATGAAAAGTAGAAACATGATTTTCTGTAGAGAAGCTCTTCACATTACTTGGATAGCATGAAATTATCTTTTATACTTTTTCAAGTGTTCCTTTTCACACTTGAAATTTGATCCTCTTTGCATTCTACTCTAAAAATATGCCATCAAAGAGCTTCCAAAAATTCTAAGAAAAATACATATGATTCTACTTTCCATGAGGAAGACTCTTCCCAATTTTTACATCATTTGGATAAATATATCTACAAAAAATGTCAAATTACAAATAATTTCCTTCAAAATATGCTTCTTCTAACATTCTTCCCCTCCTAGACTTTTTGGCTCCTGACAAAAAATATCCTAACAGAAGAGTAATGAGGGCTTCATTTATTTCTTCTTCCTTTGATAAACCTGAGATAACAAATCATGGCTTTTTCTCTCTGTAACATTCAAATTATTCACCATTTCAAACAAGCCTTTTCTCCATTGGGTTGCTCCCTTTGGTTTGTCTATCACATCTTTCTTCAAATATTTTGTGTAAGCAGCTTCATATGCAATAATTCTTGATTTAGTAACTACTGATAGATTTCCGAAAATTTCAGATTCTCTTTCAAAAAATCCATAATCAAAAGCATCTTCAAAGATTTGAAGGTAATGACTTCCCAAAAATACAATTCTGCTGTAGTATGCCATTTAACAGATTTTGTCTGGGGTTTAGCTTAGATAAAAAAGTAGAGCATCTGTAGGTGAATTGAATCCAATATAATTAAGAGTTCGTACTTCTGTATCTGTGAATGTTTCTATGCATGTCACTACAAATCACATTATTCTAATTAATAGAATACAAGCTCGATCATTTACATCTTTGTATGTGGATATGACAGATTCTGTTGTATCAATTCATTTCTTGGTTGGCCAAGATCCTACTTTTGGTCTTGCAATCTTTGGAAAATTCAACCATTTTGCTAGAAGTTGCCCTGCATTTCTTCTTTCCCAAAATACTGTCCACTCTCTTCTTCTTGCTACTAGGCAATAGGCTGGATTTATGTTTAATTGCAATAATGCCTCTTTCCAGATCTTTCTGCATTCCTTGTTGGCATCCAACCATCTATTCCTCCATTTAGGGTTAGCTTTTTCAAATAACTCTTTAGTGACATTGATATCTTCTTCATACTCCAAAATGTTTATTTGGTGGTAGTCCTACTCTTGTAGTCTCATAATTCTTGACACTTTCCAAAATCATACAAAATGGTATTCCTACACCATCTGCTGCCCAATAATGTTGATCTGGATTTACTCCATTCTTCAGAGCAAACTTTACAATCTGATCTTCATACTCATCATGCATCTTCCTTATGAACTTCATTCTTGATTCCCTATTCGTCAGAAGCATTTGAACAAATTCATCTGAATATTCTTCAACATATTTGTCTTCTTGCTCACTAAATTTTTGAAATCTATTATCTTCTCCTCCTTCCTCTTCCTCTGCTTGTGTGGTCACTACTTGTTCTTCAACTTTCCCTTGTTGAAATTCCAAATTTTTCTGTAACTCTTTAACCACCATCATTAATTCCTGATTCTGAGGTACCAGCAATTCTCTTTCTAATCTCCATCCACTCCCTTCTTTTTCTATATCCAAATGTAATTTGTTATTTCCTCTCATTGCATTAGCAGCATGCACACTAGCTTGTTTTTCCATTTCCTTGACTTCTTTCAGTTCTTCCTGTAACTCCTGAATTTCCTTATTCAGTTTTTCTCTCTCTTCCCGAGTCATTTGTACAGTCTGACTCTCTCCTTTCATTTGTCCTTCCTCCATCAATAACCTGTTTATGTCTGCATTAGCTTTAACCACTATCTGATATGAGCTCTGGAGTGTTCTAAATCTGCCTTCTAATTTCTTCAATTCCATTTCTATCTTATTGCTATGCTCCAATTGTTTAGTACATTTGTTCTCAAGAAATTGGATTTTGTTTTGACTTTGAACTTCCTGTGCCTCCAGCAAAAATAGTTTTTTTATCAAGATTTCATTCTTTTCCTGTACTACTCTTATTTGATCCTCTGGCTGCTCATTTTCTTTCTTCTGCTATGTAATAATTATGCTACCTTTTACAAATTCTGATTCAGCAACCCTCCCTGATATGATCATATTCGTGCTAGAAGGTCTAAATTACTGTATGTTGCTCATGATGATTTTACAAGCAGATCTGATGTCCTTAGGTATTCTTTCAAGACCAATTTCCAATTCTAATTGCTTTACTTCTATTTGTTTTTCCTCCTTAAATTCAACTTTCTCTGCATCTTCTTCCTCATAATCTGTTACGTGATCTCTTCCTTCCCATTGTCTGTTTCTTCTTTCATCATTTCTAACTCCTTTACATCAATTTCCTTTTGTTTTTGCTGAATAACTTGTAATTCTTCTTCCTGCACTTCTTTTTCCTGTAATAACGTTGATTCATTCTCCACTTGATTTCCTATTTGATCATTCAATTGCTGCTCTTTTCCTTCCATTACCTGTTCATCTATATCCATAAGATCTATTTCTACGTCCCATTCCTGATTATCTATATTTATGTGATCTTCATTATGACCCAAATCAAAGAGTAACTCCTCTATTCTTTGTATTATTTCTATTTCTGTATTCCCCTCATTGTACTCCTTGAATTCTGTCTCCTTTTGTACTTCAGCCTCTTCTTCAACTTTGCCTTTATCCCCTTTACTATACAACTGTCTGTATGACTTTTCTCTTCCTTCCAATTCTTGATTTTCCTCATATGGTTGACAATAAGGTTGTTGTGAAGGTTTTGTCCAGATGGTTTTGAATCCTATGTCCACCACTCCACCACTGAATCCTTCCCTTTCTTCATCAACTTCTTCCAACAATGCTCCTTTACCTTTTAACCTCCTTTTTTCTTCTCCAGGACTAATTTGTTTTTGTTGAATCTTCATAGATTTGTATTCCCTTTGACCTTTGGCTCAATTCTTCTGGTGTTTTACTTTTTTCTGATGCTTGTACCATTTTAACTGGTGTACTTGGTACTGAGAGATTTAAACTCTTCAAAAGAAAATTCTCAATATCACTCTCTGAGTCGGATGAGAATTTTGAAGAAGTAGCTATTCTCAATTCTCCTTTTTTATCCTCACTTTGTTCTTCTATTTCAATTGATTCTTTCCGATTCTTTTCTGTTGATGGTGTCTTTACTGACTCTTCAACCAGTTCAAACCCAACTGCCTTACCCTTATCCTTCTTGGTTGGCTTCTTTTTCTGGGCAGACTTTTTCTAGACTTTCCTTTTCACCACTACTGTAGCTCTGGTCTCTGGAGGTCCTTGCAATTCTTTGAAATAAGCCAATAAATCCACTTCTTTTCTTATAAATACTTCTTCAGTTTCTGCAGCCATCATCTGGTCATGTAACTCCTCAGAATGTTCCATCTCCTCTTGTATCCAATCGGTTGCTTTACATGAATAATTTTCCAACATCTTTTGATACTAAGCTTCATAGATTGCCCTCTTATCATTACCTTGAGTCAAATAGGAATAAAGTTGTTCCTTGCTTGTTTGAGGTGGATGGGACTCCTTTAGGATTGGACTTCCTTTTGAGCTGCTTCATACTCCTCTTTTGTCACTTCTTCTTGCTCCAATGCTACTTTCTTGGGATCCAGTCTTCTCTTCTTGACTAGGACTATTTCTTCTGATGCAACTTTCCTTTTCCTACCTGACCCTCTCATGCTTGTTTGGACTTCTGTTTCTCTAATTGACATCAATTTTGAAGGACTTTTAATTCCTGCCATCAAACTCCTAAAGTACTAAGCTTCTCGAGCCAACTTCAACTGATCTTCCATATCTAGAATATGATATATGATTCTTGTCAAGAACTGTGCTCCATTCATAAACTTCCTCTACTGCCAGTGTTTTGCTGCTTCTTTTAATTGGTCATGAATGTAGGGAGTTACATCCATTACTCCAAATGGTTTAGTCCTATCTTTGTTGTTGAACATGATCAATGTAACTGGTTTATGTGGCATTGTGTATCTTGGCAATTTTGGAAAACATAAGTACTGAAGAAACATCCTGGTAGCAAATTCTTCGTTCTCTTTTCCTTTGAAGTCCACAAACTTGGAATATCCAGCATATGTTGCTGCATTCTTCTTGACAAAGCTGCCATCCAATTTTATTCCCATAGGATACAATTGAAGAGCTGCCCTGATGTGCTCTGCTTTAATGGCTATCTGCACCTCCTTGTTCTCCTTGTCTTTAACTGAACACCTAAAGTATGCATCATTACCTTTGCCTAATTCAATCAGACTAGACATGCCTTGTGAGACTCTCTCAAAATCTATAAAAAAGAGAGGTTCATCCTACCTTCCATCTTCTGTAATTAGCAGCCACTTTTTGAAATTTATAAAACTCTTGGCATAACATAGTATATTTTTATCCTCCAACCCCCACTGTAAAGATGTACTGACCAATGATATTAATTGTTTCCCTCAGCTCTTTGATTATCGGTTCAGCTTCTGGAAGGTCCTGTTCTTCATCGGATTCTAATACCACATCTCGTACCACTGTTTCACTGTCTAGAAACCAATGTCCTCTTGACAATGTTATAGAATCAGCTTTGAAATCATGAATAGGTAGTTCTTTTGCATTCACCATCTTGGAGGATATATAACACATCACACCAAAACCCCCACCACATAAGTTACAAGAAACATAAAAAAGAAAACATTTTTCTTGAGAAAACAAATTTGAGAAAATAAATAATCTTTTCCTCATTACATCACAGGTGTAACACAATTAGAGTGATCATCACATGTGTAGCAAGATACCTAATGCATTGATAAAAAAGAAAATAATAAATGAAAATAAGAAAATCAAGTATAAAAGAAAAAAAACAATGTCAAAGAATAAAAGATTGAACAATAACTCAATAGCTCTTCCCATATTGTAACCTATATCTTGCTGGTGCTTTATAAATTATATGAAAAAGTCTTTGCATAAAAGAATAATTAACACAAATAGATGTAGGTTTGAAGGACTTTTTTCTCCTTTTCTCTTCTTTTTTTTAATAATAATTTTCTCCTTTTCTCTTCTTTTTTTTTAATAATAATTTTCTCCTTTTCTCTTTTCTTCCTTTTTTTTAATAATAATTTTCTCCTTTTCTCTTTTCTTCCTTTTTTTTAATGATTTTCCATATTCATTTTCTTGGAACTTTTGTCTTTAAAGACAATTCAAAAAACTCTCTTCCCCTCCTATTCTTTTTCCTAGAAAAAGAATGAGGTAAAGTGCATGGAAATAATTTCAAGAATGTCATGAATCCACTATGATGTAATTCTGAGGTCTTAAGTAAGAATCCCAAGTGTGTATATGATGATGATATTGCACTTTTCCCGTTGAATTCCCTGTTCTTCATTACTCAACAAAAACATTAAAAACCTTTTGTCATTTACTTTCAAATTAAGCTTCATCTTTTCAAAATTCAAAATTACTTTACCTTGCCTCATCCAAGGTTGTCCTAAGCTCATTTTCTCAGTCATCATCTGATCAGGCCATTCTTCACAGTCTATTTTCATATTTTCTTCATTGAACTTAACTTCAATAGATTGTGAAGATAAACTTTGTATTATCTGTCCATCCAGTGTTTTGATAAATGTTTTGCTTATATTCCTCTTGACTTTTAATTTGTTTAACAATCCTGAACTTATCAAATTGACTTGTGCACCTGAATCTAACAAAACCTTGATTTGCTCATTATGAAAATTCATTGTTATGATAGGCAAATGCTTCCTCACCACCCCTGAAGGTGTTTCACATAAGAAAACTTCTCTAGTCTCTTTAGATTTTCTTATTCTTTCTTTTGCTTCTTGTTGAGCTTCATATCTGATTTTTTCCTCTTCTTTTTTCTTGTTTTGAGCTTGATGTATTCTCCTCCATTCAAGAGTAGTTAATGGAAGATCATACCTTTTTATTCTACATCCGCTTATGAAATTGGGCATGATATCTCCACCTATATTAGCTAATTGGACAGCTCCACTATTGCTGATTTGGTTGATAATATAAGGCCCATGTCCTTTCTTCTGAAATTTTTTCTAATGTTCTTTCAAGGTATATGACAGAACTAGATCCCCTACTTGCAAATCCTTTTCTTTAATATGAACATCATGATATGCTTTTTGCCTCCTTTTATCTACATATATGCTCATAATTGCTTGAAGTCTTGAAGCTCCAAGTCTTTCCAATTCCATCACTCTTTTAGATAACTCATGTCCAGTCCACTTGAATTGATTCCCCACCTTCAATGTTGGTATGAGAAATTCTAATTGCAAGACTGCATTTTGTCTGTAGACCAAATTAAATGGTGTTGTTCCAATAGCAGTTTTGTATGCCACTCTATATGCCCATAGGACATGATTAAGTTGTAAATCCCAATCATTCCTATTTGTATTTACTAATTTTGACAAAATAGTACAAAGCACTTTATTAGTGCTTTCTGCTAATCCATTTGCTTTGGATGATAACTGGCTAACTTTCTATGATTAATCTTGAAATACTCAGTTATATTTTCAATTACTTGGTTTATAAAATGAGTCCCCCTATCACTTACCAATTCAATTGGTAAACCAAATCTGATAATAATATTCTCATAAAGAATTCGTGCAATGGTTTGAGCATCATTTCTTTTCGTAGCCTTAGCCTCTACCCATTTGGTTAGGTAACCAGTAGCTAGTATATATTCAGCATGAGAGTGTCTTGCAGGAGGATGGATAGGTCCAATGAAATCCAATCCCCATTTACTAAATGCTCTTGCTGAAATAAGTGGCACTAATGGCATATCATCTCTTTTGCTTGGTTGATTTGCTCTTTGACAAATGTCACACCTTTTCACATATGTTCTTGCATCAGGAAAGAGAGTTGGCCACCAAAAGCCAGAATATAGAATGAGTTTAGAAGTGCTTTCACTTGAAAAGTGTCCTCCTGCTACTCTTGAATGTGCCGTCTCTAACATTTCCATATACTTATCTTCATGAACACATATTCTTAGATACCCATCCATTCCTTCTTGTATAATTGGTCTCCTATCAATTGATACTTCTCAGAGATTGTTTGTAAATTTCTAGAGTCTACACTAACCTTTACTGGCTCTAATGATTGATTTCTTCTTAACTCCTCAATGATGTGTGCACTCCAATCTGGATTTTTTTGAAACCAGTATAAAGTTATAATATCTGAATTTTGCAAAGATTGGCATTTAAGACAATTGGAAACATATTTCTCCACATCTTGAATCTTTGTAGGCCAATGTACACCCATTCTATTGAGATTCTTTAAAGTGACCACCATGGAAGCATGAGTACATGGATTCCAACAATGTGCTTTCCTTAGGTATCCCTGCTGCTCATCTTCTGGAGTGCAATATTCTAGTATACCAATGTTATTTATATGATACAAGTGCCCAACAAGTAATACAAAGTTCCTACTTTGTAATACCAAATGTGTGTAGTTTTCGTGTTTTCTACAAGGTCCAATGGTTAACAAAGGCACCAAAGTCATTGCCCAATCAAGAATACTTTCTATTTTGAACAGATATGCATTTGGTAATTCATCATCTAGAGGTGAGTTTGGCTCTTTGGTTTGTATCTTGGGCAAATGATTTGCTCTTAAATGAGTTTTCCCTTGTCTTACCACTACCTCAAACTCAAATTCCATCAATAGTAGGAACCACCTGACTATCCTACCAGTGTGACATGGTTTGTTCACCAAGTAAAGCAAGGCTTGGTGATCCACAAAGAATTTAAACTTGTTGGCTAAAAGATAATGCATGCACTTCTTTACAGCAAATATCATTCCCAATCCTTCCCTTTCAGTGGTTGTATAATTTCTTTCAGCTAGATTTAATTGTCTACTAGCATAAGCAATTGGAAAATCTAATTTGCTCCCTTCTATTGGTTGTGCCAAAACACATCCCGAGGCAAAATTTGAAGCATCAACATGAACATGAAAAACTTGATTCCAATGTGGGGTTTTCAAAATAGGTGATGTTATCAAACAAGTTTTTAAGGTTTGGAAGGCTTGATCACATTCTGGTGTCCACTCAAATTTTGTAATTAATGCGTACAGAGGTTTTGCAATATCTGCAAACTTGTGCACAAATTTCTCATAATATCCACAATGTCCCATAAAAGTTTGAAGTTCTTTTACATTAGTTGGTTTTGGTAGATCCACTATGGCCTTAATTTTCCTTTCATCACTTGAAATTCCATTTCTAGAAACTATGTGACCTAACATTCTCCCTTGCCTTACAAAGAACACACATTTCTCAGGATTTAGAAATACTCTGTAAAATCTGCATTTCTTGAATATATTCTCCAAATCTTTCAAATGATCTTGTCTTTTTAATGAAAAAGTGCAAAGATCATCAACATAATTTTCCATCATGTTTCTAACAAATTCTTTGAATATGTGACACATCAACCTTTGGAAAGTTGCTGGAGCATTGGTTAAACCAAAAGGCATAACCCTGAATGCATATATTCCCAACTCAGTGGAAAAGTTAGTCTTATGTTGGTCTTCCAAAGCTATAGGCACCTGATTATATCCTGAAAAACCATCCAAAAAACTATAGACCTCCTTACCTGCAACCCTTTCTAAGAGATGATCTGTTATTGGTAATGGATAGCTATCTCTTATAGTTGCTGCATTAACTTTTTTCAAATTAATACACACCCTGAGTTTTCCATTCTTCTTAGGTACCACAACTATAGGAGATATCCACTCAGTGTACTCAATTTCATAAATGAAATTGGCATCCAATAATTTATCAATCTCCTCTTTTATTTTAGCCAAATATTTGTCATTAAATGTATAGTGTCTTTGTTTGCTAGGTTTTGCATCAGGAGTAATAGGGATCTTATGTTCACAAATTTTAGGATCAATTCCTTTCAAATCCTTATAATTGTAGGCAAACACATCCCTATAAGCTTTGGCCAAATTTATCAATGCTTCCTCTTCTTGATTTGACATGTCATCAACTATGACAATGTGCCTATCTTCCCCCTCTTCCTGAGTAATCTTGTTCCTCATTGTCATATGACTCCTTTTTGGTTTCATTTTTAAAAGTAATCTGTCTTGAAGGTACATCAAATTGTTGGTCCTCTTCCTTAATCTTTTTATTCACTTCATAATTTTTCTGTTCTTCCATTTCTTTGTGTACACATTTTCTATAAGTTCTTGAGATTTTGTCTTTTATAGCATCTCGAGCATCCACTTCTTCTAGAAATTGTGTTTTTCCAGTATTTAAAAGTACCTCTTCCTTCAAATTCTCCTCTTCTTTTGATATTTTTATCATTTGTACTGCTATATGAAAAATATCATACCCTTCTTCATCTTGAAATTTGACTCCCACATATTCATCGTTAGCCAAATCCATTGTGGTCAAAATCTGATTCCATCCATAAGGCTCAAATTCTTCATCATCAAATTTCTGTGGAATGTAATTTTCATCTTGTAACTTCCTTTCTTCTCGGCAATCCTCCTTTCTTAGTAACCTTCTTTTATGTACCTGATTCCTTATCACATTACACCTCCAAATTGATGATTCCTTCTCATTCTCATCTTTGCTTCCAGATTCTTCACTTGATTCTTGATTTTGATGAACTTTGAACCATTCCTGAGGGGACATATCACAATACTACCCATTTCTTAAATTTACTTTAGTTACCCTTCCTTTACTTTGAAGATATAGGCAATCTCTACCCCAATCTTGCAAAATTTGCATTTGTATCATAAATGGCCTTCCTAGAATGATTTCATAGGAGGTAGGTTGTGGAAATTCAACTATGGCAAAAGTATGCTCTATTTCTATTCCATATATTTCCACAATCACCTTCTCCCAAATTCCTAGAGATATTTCTATATGTCCGTCTGCAAGTTGTAATCTCATTTTGGTAGGTATCAGCTCATTCCTTCCCCATTTCTCTCAAGTTTTTTTAGTCATGATTGCCACTCCAGATCCACTATCTAATATAGCCTTGTCATGATTATCACCAAATTGTCTTTTCAAAGTTGAGTTCCCTTCTTCTCCCTCACAATATCCTCCTATCTTATCAATAGGTATATACAAGAATTCTTCCATTTCCTGTGTTTGTGACTCTAAGCAGTGTGGCTTTGTTTCCCAATTCCTTATATTATGTTGTAAATGAGGATTTTGTTTTACTAATTCTTCCATTGTGGTTTGATATACATTGATTTGGAAGGTTATTTGTGAGTTTTCCTCCTGAACTAAATGTTCCCTTATTTTTGTTGCATCTGATTCTTCCGTTCTCTTTTTGTGATTGTCTAACTCTTCAAACTTGTTTTGTGCTTCCTATATGATTTGTTTACACCTCTGCATTCTCTCATCCTCTTTATCTTGCATTGGATAAACCAACACATGATCTGTAGGATATGGTCCATCTTGAATTCTACGTTTGTATGCTTCTATTAGAGTCTCCAAGCTTTTTGAAATTTTTACCTCATCTTGTGTCTATGTATTTTGTTGTTGGCTATTGTTTGAGTTCCCTACACTTTCCTCTTCTAGGGTTAGATTTTTACCCATTTTCATCTTTTTTCCCATCTCCCTTTTTGTCTGTTTTTCTTTTCTTTTGTAAATAAATTTCTCTTGTTGTCCTGTGTGTATGTCTCATTTTTTATGCTTTGTTGCTTAGCTTGAGCTCTTGTTATGGCATTTACAGCTACTTGTTCATGATCACTCAGTTCTTCTTGCTCCATTATGTTGACTGCTTTTAATGGTATGTTACTCGATGTTTTTTTTTGTTTTTGAGGGTTTTTTGGACAATCTCTTATCAAATGCTCCCTGCCACAATCCTTACAATAGGCTCCTTCTATTCTTAGTGTTGGAGGTTGTGGAAAAACTCTAATGAAATGTTCCCCCCCACATCTATAACATGTTATCTTCTAGCCTCCTTTGAATTGGGATTTCTGATTGGACATGTAATTATTAGTTATGTACATGAACGTGATTGTGTCCATTTCAATTCTTCCATTTCCCAAGTCTAAGGCTTGCAGTTCTGGTTCTCTCTGTTCATATCCTTCCCAATCTTCCTGATATCCTTCACACAAATGGTACTCTTCCCTGTAAGATGATCTGGTTCTTGGACTTTCCTTCTCTACCGGTGTGTATTTTAGTGGTACTACATTTGTCGGTAATGGTGGTTGTTGCCATAATACAGGTCTTCGTTGTTCAAAAAATCCAGACTCTCTTTGTGTATTGTGTTGGTTCATGTATTCCCTTTCTTTGGTGGGTTGTTTATTGTAGAAGCATTCCTCTCTAGTATGTGTTGAGGATCTCACGACTCTGAGACCACTTATTGATGGCCGTTGCGGCAAAGGCTTGAACCTTGTCAAGCCTGCGGAAATCGCTGCGCCACCAAAAAGATGCTAAGCTAGAGCAATATTAGAACACCTCCATAATCAATAGTAGCTTAGCAAGGTTACTGTTACTCAAACATACAAGACTGTGTTTTGAATTTACTGAAAAATTCCACTGGAACTTCACCGGACTGTCACCAGACTATCACCGTAATTATACCGGAATCTTACCGGAATCAACTCCTATTCTGTTTGTAATAACTTCAAGTGATTATACAAGAAGTAAGGAAGTGATGTGTAGACTTCCTTCACTGAGTGAACACTTTCTGAAGTTTTAAGAAAAAACTTCTCCGGTTCAGAGTGCCTCTTTCCGGTCAGACTTTGTATTGTGTGTACATATCCATTTCACCGAAATCTTTGATGAACTGATAATAGAGATGTCTAGTTATAAGATAAGCTATCTCTCATACAAAGCTTTAATTTATTCTACGAGATATACTTCGTTGTTCTATCGGAAAACACGTTTGGTGAGAAAACTATAACTGACCGGAAAATACGTTTACAGAGAAAAATACCGGGAAAAACTTTTACTGAACGAACTGTAATCGTTAACTGACTTTGTACCGTAACATGAAAGTACTCAGAGTTCTTCACATACGAACATTGCGCACAAACTTCCACATGAACATGTGTTTTCTATTAGAGAAGATGTGTACAAACTAACTTGGCCTCTTCTTGCTCAAGCTATAGAAACTATCCTACACTGAGTAGTTTCTTCTTACCATCTCTCTTAGATGAATACCTGACATTTTAGGTTTCTGTTATTCATCTTTACATACGCGATCTCTGGCGTCTTCTGAAAAACTTCTCTTCTCACCTCACTCTTTCTGACCTCTATATGCGCTCTATTTAAACTGCGCGCTCTACTCACGCACGTTCTTATTCGCATGCTTCCTCTATTATTCTTATGCACGTTCTCTCTTTATATACAGTTTGATTTGTTGTAACGAACTCTATCAAACTCTGATTCTGCAAGATTATGCGCTGTACATAATGGTCGTGAATTTGTCCCTTCACTAAGGCTTTTGATTTTCTGAATATTTTGATTCTGCTTCTCTTTATCTTTCTTTTTCTTTTATGTCTGTTTGTATGTCAAATTCGTGAGTGATTCTTCAACAAATCCCCCTCAATCACTAATTTGACTCTTCCTGTCCTTCTTATATTTTCTTTCTTTTATGCCTGCCATTTCTTTGAATCTGCTTGTCTTTGTTCCATCCAAGCTCTTTGTCAAAATATGTGCAATCTGATCTTTTGTCAGAGTGTATATTATTTCTATCTCCTTCTGCATCACTTTTTCCCTTAGGAAATGATACTGAATTTCTATGTGCTTTGTTCTTGCATAAAAAACTGGATTTGCTGCAAGATACAATGAGCTCATATTATCTCCATATATGATAGGTATACCTTGATCAATACCCATGCTTTTGAGCAGGGTCTGCATCCATATCACTTCTTTAGCTGCTTCTACAAGTCCTTTATATTTTGCTTCTGTTGACGATAAAGCCACTGTGTGCTGTTTCTTTGAACACCAGCTTACTAGCTTATCTCCTAGGTATATCATATACCCATGTGTTGATCTTTTTTCATCTTGACTTCCTGCCCAGTCTGAGTCACTGAATGCTCTCAGCTTTATATCTGACGTAAAAGGATAATATAATCCTTCCTTTATAGTTCTTTTGATATATCTAAGAACTCTCTGTCCTGCAACCCAATGTTGATCCTTCGAACAATGCATGAACTGTGAGAGAACTCCCACTGCATAACTAAGATCCGGTCTTGTTAGTGTAGCGTAGATTAAGCTTCCCACTAACGACTGATACTTTCTCATATCTTTAAACTCTGCACCACTATATTTGCTGAGTTTATGATTTACTTCAAGCGTTGTTGAAGCTTCTCTGCAATTCTCCATATTAAACTTCTTCAGTAAGTTTAGGAGATACCTTTCTTGCGAAACATATACACCATGATCTGTGTATGTGATTTCCATTCCTAGAAAGTATGACAACTTTCCTAGGTCACTGATCTGAAACTCCTTTTCAAGTAATCTCTTTACTTCTTTAATTCCTTCATCTGAAGTACCTGTGATTATAATGTCATCTACATAAATAGAAATGTAGATCATACCTTCTTCTGTTCTCTTGATGAGTAAACTTGCATCTGCCTTCGAACTTTGGTATCCAAGTTCATTGAGATATTTCACAAGTAAGTAATTCCAAGCTCTTGGAGTTTGCTTCAGTCCGTAAAGTGCTTTTCTTAATCTGCAAACAAAATTTGGGTATCTAGAACTTACAAACCCTTCAGGTTGTTCCATATAGACTTCATATGATATATATCCATGCGTTCTTTATATCTAGCTGACTTAGCTTCCATCCTTTTGATGCTGCTATAGCAATCACTGTCCTTATGGTTGACATCTTTCCCACCGGAATGAACGTCTCATCATAATCTATGCCATGCGTATGAGCATAGCCCTTGATAACCAGTCTAGCTTTGTATCTGGCTATCCTTCCATCTGCAAGTTTCTTGACTTTGAAAACCCATTATTTCCAATCACTTTCTTACCATTTGGTTTCGGAACAAGTTCCCATGTCTTGTTCTCCTCCAGTGCACTGAATTCTTCTTCCATTGCTTCTTCCCATTGCTTCTTTCCTTTAGCTTCATCATAGTTCTGAGGTTCTTCATCATCTTTGACCATATATGCATAATTTTTCTGAGTTATGTACGAAGTATCATAAGAACACCTTGTTGGTTGTTTCCTTACCCTGTTTGACCTTCTTGGTTCAAACTTTTCATGTGTATCTGAATACACATCTTCATCAAATCCCTGTTCATCTTCATTTCTCATACATGATCCGATCGTGGACGTACTTGCCTGCATATAATCTTCATCTCTATTCACATGCACAATTGATTTTCCTTTCTCTTTTCTTCTTACTTCATCTTCAAATTCTTCCGTTGTATGATTCTGATCTGTATACCAGCTTTTGTGTTCATCAAATGTAACATCTCTGGAAACAATAAACTGTTTTGTTAGAGGACTCCATAACCTGTAACCCATCTGCTTTTCATCATATCCGACGAACACATATTTCTCTGCTTTTGGTTCAAGCTTATGTCTGAGTTGTGATGGTACATAAGCATAAGCTGCTTGATCCAAACACTTTGCAATGATCAAGTGTTGGCTTCTTTCCCCACCAAGCTTCATAAGGGGTCATTCCATCTAAAGCTATACACGGTAATCTGTTTACCAAGTATGTAGCTATATTTATGGCTTCAGCCTAGAGATAGTTTGGACAATCCTTTTCTTTTAGCATAGCTCGTGCAAACTCAACTAGAGTTCGGTTTCTTCTTTCTGCTACACCGTTTTGTTGTGGTGTATACCTGCAGGTTATTTCTCTCTTAATACCTGCATTCCAAAGATAGTCATTAAACTCTCGAGAGAAGTATTCTCCCCCTCCATCAGACCTAAGTCTCTTAAGCTTTCGACCTATGAGTCTTTCAGCATATGCATGAAAATGCTTGAATGTTTCAAACACTTCTGATCTTTCCTTTAAAACATATAACGTTATCCATCTTGTAGCATCATCAATGAATAAAACATAATACCTTGAGCCACTGATTGATCCTTCTTTTGTTGGACCCCATACATCTGTATGAATGAGTTTGAGTACTCCATCATGTTTGAATCCTTTCTTCTGGAAAGGTAACCTGTGGGCTTTTCCCAATTGACATGCTTCGCACTTGTGAATCATATGTTGGTTCTGTACATTCGGTAATCCCAGTACTGACTGATTTGCAATCATAGCTTTTATTCCTCTTTCATTAAAATGACCTAATCTCTTATGCCAAAGATCAAGTTCTGTAATCACCTTTTCACCATGTGTGAGCAACGCTTGACCGATGTTCCCTTGTACTCTTAAAGTAAAGAGTCTACCTTCTTTCTTACCAGAGACGATCTGATTATATCCGTTCTCGGGATCTTCTACAAATACTCCTTCATTTGGAAATCTGACCTGAAAACCTTTCTCAACTATCTGTCCCACACTAATCAAATTTTTTGGTATTGTCGGAACATACAAAACATTAGTTAGCAAATCTGCTCCACTTCTACATTTCACTTTTCCAATTGAATGTACACTATGTCTCGTATTGTCACGTATTTGAACAGTATGATTGGAACTACCTTTTTTCAATTCTGATATCAGTTCTATATTTCCTGACAAATGATTAGAACATCCAAAGTCAATGTAAAATACCTTTAGGTCTTCGTTATCTAATGTGCTGATTGAGTTCATCATCAATGATGTATGACTTTCATTCTGTGTGTCATTTGTGTAGTTGTTGTAGGTGGTGTTGTAGGATTGATTTTGTCCCCAACTTCTTGCTCCACCTCTACCATAGCCTCCTCTTTGATTCTGTCTACCTCTTTGAAAGTTATTCTGATATCTTCCGCTTCTGCCTCTGCTATTACTGTTCTGATTTTGATTTGATCCTTGTTGATTGTGCCAACAATCATGAGCCAGATGATTACTAAGTCCACAAATCCAGCAAGCCTTCTTATTGATATTCTGACTACCTCTTCCTCTTCCAAAACCTCTTGCTCTTCCTCTGTCGGTGCCTTTACCTCTTGCATAATAAGCCTGAGAACTCGACTCTTCTTCGTCTTTTGACTTGCCTTTATCTTTCTTCTTGTTCTTCATGTACATTGCAGAACTTTGTCCTGTATCTCCATCTCTTTTCAGGTCTTGCTCATATGTGAGCATCAAACCAAGCAACTGATTTATATCTGGTACAAAATGATTTAAAGATAGTTCAGTCGAGAGTACGAAAGGTTTCCACCTTTCATCTCCTCTCAAACCTGTGAGCACTTGCGCTGTCAATCTGTGATCTTTGACATATTCATTTATGGATCCAAGACTATCTGCTAGATCCTTCATTTTAGTAACATAGTCACTAATGCTTTGATTCGACTTCTTTTTGAACGTTGTGAATTCGGACCATAAGCTAGCCTTCCTAGCTTTCGTAGTATTTTGGAAATGATCTTCCAATGCATTCCATATGTCCTGGGCTTTCTCCAGACCTCTAATGTGCGGTAGTAGATGGTCTAAAACGGTATTATAAATGTAAGCTCTTGCCGTTGCATCTTTCTTCTGCCACAGCTTCAAGGCTTCTAATTCTTCCTTTTTCGGTTGACTATCATCTTCGAAAATCGGCTTCTTTTCTTCTCCGGTCACATACATCATTAAGTCCTTACTCATAAGTAGGGCTTCCATGCACATTACCCATGCGGGATAATTATCTCTGTCCAATTTATCAATTTGGACATGATCTGCCATGATCTTCTTGTTTCTGTTACTTCCGGTGACCTTTTGAGAATCTTTCTGCTCTTCAGAATCTTTCTTGTTCTGGTACCACTTGTTGTGGTTAACCTACTCTGATACCAAGTGTTGAGGATCTCACGACTCTGAGACCACTTATTGATGGCCGTCACGGCAAAGGCTTGAACCTTGTCAAGCCTGCGGAAATCGCCGTGCCACCAAAATGATGCTAAGCTAGAGCAATATTAGAACATCTCCATAATCAATATTAGCTTAGCAAGGTTACTGTTACTCAAACATAAAAGACTGCGTTTTGAATTTACTGAAAAATTCCACTAGAACTTCACCGGACTGTCACCAGACTGTCACCGTAATTATACCGGAATCTTACTGGAATCAACTCCTATTCTGTTTGTAATTACTTCAAGTGATTATACAAGAAGTAAGGAAGTGATGCGTGAACTTCCTTCACTGAGTGAATACTTTTTGAAGTTTTAAGAAAAAACTTCTCGGGTTCAGAGTGCCTCTTTCCGGTCAGACTTTGTACTGTGTGTACATATCCATTTCACCGAAATCTTTGATGAACTGATAGTAGAGATGTCTAGCTATAAGATAAGCTATCTCTCATACAAAGCTTTAATTTATTCTGCGAGATATACTTCATTGTTCTACTGGAAAACTCGTTTGGTGAGAAAACTGTAACTGACCGGAAAATACGTTTACAGAGAAAAATACCGGGAAACACTTTTACTGAAGGAACTGTAATCGTTAACTGACTTTGTACCGTAACATGAAAGTACTTAGAGTTCTTCACATACGAACAATGGGCGCAAACTTCCACATGAACATGTGTTTTCTATTAGAGAAGATGTGTACAAACTAACTTGGCCTCTTCTTGCTCAAGCTATAGAAACTCTCCTACACTGAGTAGTTTCTTCTTACCATCTCTCTTAGATGAATACCTGACATTTCAGGTTTTTGTTATTCATCTTTACATACGCGATCTCTGGCGTCTTTTGAAAAACTTCTCTTCTCACCTCACTCTTTCTGACCTCTATATGCACTCTATTTAAATTGCGCGCTCTACTCATGCACGTTCTTGTTCGCACGCTTCCTCTATTATTCTTATGCACGTTCTCTCTTTATATACAGTTTGATTCGGTGTAACGAACTCTATCAAACTCTGATTCTGCAAGATTCTGTGTTGTACATAACTAGGACTATTCTCCTTGAGTCTGAAGTAAGTGATTCAGATGAAGAGGATCAAGAGGGCACACCAAATACTATGGTAACCACAACCAAGATACCTCAGAACAACGTGACCATAGATCTCTATGCAAATGGCGCTACTAAGGAAGCTATTTGGAAATTCAGGGCAAGCAAATCTTACCCCAAGAAGGAGTTTTTGATGCGTGAGTCTAGCGACCCAAAAAATCTATTAAAAGAAACCTAATCGATTCATCACTCAAATGGGATATACATAGTCTCAGACTATAGTAAACAAACCCACCTTTGTTAGGGCCAAAATGTATTCTATTCACAAACCTTCAACTTTGCACAAACAAACTAGTGCATGGCATGCTAACACTTGAGGTGCTCAAAAGAGGAAATCAAAGGAAGCCCCAAAAGTGAGCTTTATACATAACCTAGGAAGGGGTAGATCAGAAGAAGGAACAAATAAACCAAGAAGGGAATAGATCACACAAAAAATACGATGACTTCCCTCTATCAAGACAAAGGGAACACTTTAGAATGTTGAGACCCTCATAGGTACTTAAAACCATGAACAACTATTTTGATGGCATAGAGATCCTTATGCTCATGTGGTAGAATTTAATAAGTTTTAAGGGTGGAACAAGTGGAGGAATTGTTCAGTCAATATGAGGCATTTGGGTTAACCCTAAAGGGTACAACCCTAGCATGGTTTCAGCCACTGAATCAACACAACCACTAAGCAATGTCACACTTGATGGAAGCATTCATCATTGAGTTCTCTAAGAATGGAATTAGACATGATACTTCATCTTTGATCCATATCTTCAAGCAGACTTCCAAAAGACTATAAGGTTAATGGGACAAAGACTTAAGCAATACATAGAGAGATGTGCACTACTAGAATTACCTACACAGGTTAAACAAGTGTCCATGTTTTGAGATGGCCACTTGAGGGGGAATCTATGATCCTATGTGTACCTAAAAGAGCCAACCACCCTAGAACAATGTGTAAGAAAGTGCATAGACATAATTGACAACCATAGAGAGGAATTCGAGCTCTTAAAGCTCTACAAGGGTTGAGAATGCTTAGCTAGCACCACATCAAAACCCTCATTGTTGATTGAGGAACTAGTTGAGTTAGTGGCTTAAATGCTAGGAGGAAACTTTCAAAATAGGTCAAATCAAAAGATGGTCACAATCAAATGTTGGTGCACCTAAGAGGTGATCACATGGCCAATGCATTTCCCATGGAAACTGGGAATGCCCTATTGTGAGGCTCATACTATTGCACAATTTATAGGAAATATAGAAATCATTTAGCACAAGATTGACCCTTAACAAGCAAGTGGTTAAATAAAAAGCCCATCAACCATACAAGTATCAACCATAGTATCAAGCTCACCCCTATTTCAAGAACCAAGAACCATATCAACAATCTTATCAATCACAACCTAGATCATAACCTATAACAAGTTAGCAATCAGACCTCCAACCAATGGAGTTTTAGTTAAGTATGCAATAGTAGAAGAAAAACAAGACAAGAATTTGATACCTGTATCCCCTTTGATCACAAAAAATGATCCAAATACAAATGGCTTCGACTTTTAACATGGGGATAATGTTCCTACCTACTACACAAAATCACTAGAGCACTATGCAACTTAGTTGTATGAGACCCCACTAAAAGAATATAGTTGGGAACTCAATTATGCTAATATCATGTATAAAAATCCCATTCTTAGATCCAAGGTGAGGCAATTTTGGGCACAAGTTCCTAGAGGACCATGTTTTAGATGCCAAGGAGATCATTTCATATGTGAATGTCCCCATCCTCGACCTGTAGGATTGCCTCAATATCTCATTACTCAATTCTTTTTATTCTAAGTGTGGTAAGGAATATCTCATCCATGAGTGCCCTAAGAACCTTGCTCATGCTTTGAAAATTACCCCGATCAACCTAATAGGCCTTGTAAAGAGTCTGAGTGGAAATCCACCCAAGTTAGTTCTAATTCAGGGAATCACTAGAGTGCAAGCTTTGTAGCAATCCAAGCAAGGAGAGGACATAGAATCCGAATTAATTGAAACAAGGGAATCTCGTAGAAAGAAAATTGAAACCTAGAAGATGCTAGGGAAAGAGTAAAGCAAAAGTGGAGAATGAAATTAGCTGAGTTAGATGGTAGTCTCAAAGAAACCAAGTTATGATTGGAGATTTGACATATCTAAATAAAGAAATTAGCTGAGTTAGATGGTAGTATCAAAGAAACAAAAGTTAATTGGAGAATTGACATATCTAACCCCAACACAAACACCACCCATAGCTAAGTGAGGCTTAGTCCTTGTAAATCCCATTCCGAAAGAAATAGATATGATGTTTAGAGCATACAAGGCATGAATAAAATGTTACAACTGGTATCCATGTGAAAGGCCAAAAGGCCATTAGACACTTTTGCATATGTTCTTTAATAAATCATATAGTGGCATGGTCATCTATAGATTGTAAGTTTGACCGCATTTGTAACACCTAAGAAATTTGTGTCGGTGCTCTCTATGTACTATGTTTTTTATGTGTATTATGCAAGCCCTGTACAAAGTGCTATCTATGACATCCAAAGCTTTGTTTTCTACTATGAGGGTGTATTGTTGTCATGGAGCCCTTAAAATGTAGAATCCACTATGGTGCATCACCATCCAAATACTTCACTAACATCACAACACTTTGATGCAAAAGCTTTGTTGCTTTTGTGCGAGCGAAGAGAACACCTAACCATCCAACCAAGGCTTTTCACTGAGGTAGTGAACAAGGCATAGACCTTGGCATACCTTGTCATCCAAGTCATCAAAGTCACTGTTGGCATTGTTGTCTATGCACAAGGGAGAACCTTAAGGATCAAGGAAGATGGAGGTTCTTGATACTTCTTGGGAGGTCACCCATCCCAATATTATTCCCCCTATAGGTCCCTTAACATGAAATCTCTTGCCACTAAGGTACACTCTTGTGGTTGAAGAGGGGTAAATACTAAGGTTCACATTACCTTGAACATGTTTTGGGCCCTAAAAGCTTCATTCTTTGCTTTCAAAGCCTGTTTTGAAGCATTTTTTGGGGTGATTCTTGGAGCCATTTTGGAGTGCTTTCACACATAGTTCTCTTTATACAAGTATGAGAACATCAAGAAGAGTGTACTTTGTACTTCTCGGAAAACAAATATTCAGTTTTGGGGCTGTGTTTTCAGCCACACTAGTAAATCTATAGGTTTCTTGAAAGGTTTTAGTTGTGGTGGGAGCTTCCACTGCAAGTTTATGAAGGTTTTTTTAGCCTAAAGAACATAGTTGATAGACACTCATACATGTTATTGGCTAGTGTTTGGGCTGTGAATTCAACATTTCAATGCTATTTTACATTGTATATTGAGCATGTACACACAATGTATGCTTATATGGATACCACTTATGTACATCCATGTGGTCATTGATATATCGGTTGCATTTTTACATAAAGCCTTTGATGTTGATGAAGATGGTTGTGGTGAGGTTTGCTTAACTAGGAGACACCCAAATGTTGGGATCTCTTTGATGATGCAAGTGGAAGACTTACCCAACCTAACAATAGGAGATGTATGCTAGTTGTTCATAGGTGCCCAATAAGCCTAGTTGGTTTCTTTTGGCTAATTGATTATATGTAGTGGAATCAATGATTTTCTAGGCTATTTTTCATGTAAATACTTGCAATTTTATGAGCTTATGACACTATTCATATGCTCCTTTTGCAAAGGAGATTCTAGCAAAAGTTTTCTAGATTTCTATTTTGTCAACTATATAGTGGTCGATTTACTCCTTCATACACTTATTTGTGTGAGCACATATATTCACACATAATTCTTTTGGTTGGTCATTGTTTTTCTTTAATCCATTTTTTGGGGAGACACTTGAAGTTTTCCCTAAATCTGACACTTGGTCATCCTTGTTTTAGCCTTAGTGATGTTTGGACTCTTCTAGCTCCATTACCATTCTATTCAATTCTTTATCATCATGGCATTAGAGATCTCAAGCATGTCTGATGAATCAGGGGCTAATTCTAGTGTTCCTAGGAGGAGCAATAATTTGTAGGGTAAGGAGTATTTTGAGATCCAAAAATTTGATGGCACAAACATTTCTCTATGGAAGAATCAGATTAAAGATGTGTTGATTCAGAGGAGGCAATGGAAGCCAGAAAATGGGATCCCAAAGAAGTCTGAAGAGTTCCAAACTCCAATCCAAGATCTTTGAATAATGTCTTCATCCACATAGCTTCTTGTGTAGCTATGGCAAGACCTCTATATTCAACTTCAGTAGAAGAGAGAGCAACTGTGGGTTGCTTCTTGGATGACCATGGAATAAGCTTTGAACCTGCAAAGTTAAGATAACCTGAAGTGCTCCTTCTATCTTCCTTGGAGCCAGCCCAATCTGCATCAGAAAATAGCTTCAAACCTAAATCAGATACATAAGGATAATAAAGTCCTTCATTTATGGTTCCTTTGAGATACTTGAGAATCCTTTTGGCAGCATCCATATGTGGTTTCCTTGGTGTGTGCATAAATTGACTTAGCACACTCACACTGTAACATATATCTACTCTTGTCAATGTGGCATAGTTGAGACTACCCACTAGACTTTCATATGATGTGATGTCCTCTATGAGTTCACCTTCATGTGAGCTCAATTTGTGATTGACCTCCATTGGAGTACCTGCAATCTTACAATCTTGCATCTTGAATTTTGCCAACATGTCCTTAATGTACTTCCTTTGAGTGAGAAACAAACCATGATCTTTGTAGACAACTTCCAAACCTAGGAAGTAGGTAAGTGAACCCAAATCACTTATCTTGAACTCTTCTCTCATCTGATCTTTGATCTTCTTCATACCATCTGCATCATTTCCTGTCAATATAATATCATCTACATATACACATAGGTAGATGACCTCGGAATTTTTCTTTTTAATAAAGAGTGAAGGATCTGCCTTGCTTGGTTGAAAGCCTTTGTCTTGCAAGAATGAAACAAGCCTGAAATTCCAAGCTCTTGGAGCTTGCTTGAGACCATACAATGCTTTGTTAAGTTTACATACATAATCAGGATAACCTTGGTTCTCAAAACCAGGTGGTTGTGCCATATATACCTCTTCTGTTATCCAACCATTCAAGAATGCATTCTTTACATCTAGTTGAAGTATCTTCCAATTCTTGGAAGAGGCAATACTAAGCAAAACCCTAATAGTAGGCATCTTTGCCACAGGAGAGAAGGTCTCCTCATAATCAATTCCTTGAGTTTGTGCAAAGCCTTTTGCTACAAGCCTTGCCTTATACCTGTTAATTGAACCATCAGAATTCTTCTTGAGTTTATAGACCCATCTTGAGCCTATTACCTTCATGGATGAAGTCTTGGGCACCAAATCCCAAGTGTTGTTTTCCTCAAGTGCTTCAATCTCTTCCTTCATTGCATGCTTCCATTCTGATTTTGCTTTGGCCTCTTCAAATGATGATGGCTCCTCTTGGTTTATATCCTGTGCTATGTAGATAGAGTGTTTCGTTACTAATGAGGTGTCAAACCCATACCTTTCTGGTTTTTTCTTTTCCCTCATAGATCTTCTTAGGCCATGATGTGATGATTCTGCCTCATGTCCAAGTTCTTGCAATTTTGCTTTACCTTTAGACTTCCATGCTTTGATCTTTTCCATCTGAGATTCTTCATCATCCTCTGAGGTGTCTTGTTCTTCAATCTTCGGTTGTTCTCTACCAAGCTTTGGAAAATCTTCTTCAAGATTATATGGTAAATTGACCTTCTTGCATGAATCTTCATACCATGAATTGTTCTCATCAAAAACTACATCTCTGCTTACCAAGAATCCTTTCTTGGTAGGGTTGTATAACATGTAGCCCTTTTGATTGTTGTCATATCCAATAAATACACACCTTTCTGCCTTTGGATCCATCTTGCCTCTAACCTGTGAAGGAACATGAGCAAAAGCAATACATCCAAAAATTTTACAATGATATAAGCTTGGTCTTCTTCCATTCCAAGCCTCATATGGAGTCATCCCATCAAGGGATTTTGAAGGCAACCTGTTACTCAAGTAAGTGGCTGTAGTTACAACCTCAGCCCATAAGTAATTAGGTAAATGCTTTTCATTTAACATAGACCTTGTAGCTTCAACAATTGTCCTATTCCTCCTTTCTGCCACTCCATTTTGCTCAGGAGTGTACCTTGTAGTTACCTCTCTTTTGATTCCTCTTTCTTGAAGAAAAGAATCAAACTCATGGGAGAAGTATTCTCCCCCTCCATCTGACCTTAGCCTTTTTAGTGATTTACCTGTTTGATTCTCCACAAGAGCCAAATATCTTTTGAAACATGAAAAAACTTCATCTTTGTGTTTCATAAAGAATAGGATAGTCCATCTGCTGCAATCATCAATAAAGGAAACATAATACCTTGATCCAGATATTGAAGCTTCCTTGCTAGGTCCCCATACATCTGTATGAACCAACTCCAAGAGATCTCCATGCATATAACCTTTCTTCATGAATGGTAACCTGTGATACTTTCCAAATTGACATGCACTACACTTATAAATCATATGTTGTTTTGACAAATTAGGAAGTCCAAGTACACTTTGGTCCCTGCAGATTTGCCTTAATGACCTTTCACCAATATGTGCTAACCTTTTGTGCCATACTTCCAATTCTGTGAGTGTCTGACTACCATAATTAAAGAGAGCAATGTTTCTAGTGTCCTGTAATTCAAATGTGAACAATCTACCTGTCTTTTCACCTTTTGCAATTCTTCTGAATCCTTGACTTGGATCTTCAACAAATGCTCCTGCTTTTGTGAACCTGACTTGCAACCCTTTCTCTACTATCTGCCCAACACTTATCAAATTCTTTGTAATGGTAGGGACATAGAGTACCTTACTGAGTAGGTTGATGTTTCCATCAGGTGCTTTGACATTGCCTATTTTCTCCACAGGATGTTTTGTATCATCTCCTATTTGTACCTCATGCTTATTCCTTGGATCTTCTAAATCTGATAGGAGTGCCACATTTCCTGCCACATGATTTGAACAACCTGAATCTATGTAGAAAACATGCTCATCAGATTTACCTTGTGGCATAGACATGTTCATGATCACAACAAATCCTCTTTGTTTGAGTCTTCTATGTAGTTATTGTAGTCTCTCCTTCCTTTGTAGCCTCCTTGATAGTTTGAATGATTGTAGTTGTTGTAGTTGCCATGGTAGTTGTTGAACCTTCCTCTTGAGTATCCATAACTTCCTCTATTGTATCCTCTGCCTCTTTGATTCCTAGAATTCCTAAAGCAATTTTCAGTTGTATGATTAGTTAATCCACAAATAGAACATGAGTTGGAGTCTTGGGATCTCCCCCTGCCTTGTCTACCTCCTCTTTCTCTACCTCTGCCATGTCTTCCTCTACCTGCATAGTTAGCTTGATATGTACCTGCTTCATCATCCACTTTCTTTGCCTTTCCTTTGTTATCTTTAGACTTGCTTTATCCGTGTATAAAGCTGAAGATTGATTACCTTTAGAGCTTTCTCCATTTTTGATAAGCTTTGCCTCTTGAGTAAGTAGTTGTCCAATGAGTGTGTTGAAATCAGGTACATGCATGTCCATGTACAAATCCATAGCTGTGGTGAATGCTTCCCACTTGTCATCTGCCTTCAAGCCATTGATGACCTGCCTTACAATTTGCTCTTCATCTATTACCTCTCCAATGCTTCCCAACTGATCCGCTATGTCCTTGAGCTTTGTGACAAAATCAGTCACATTTTGTTTGGGAGCCTTCTTGAGAGTTGTGAAATCCAGCCATAGTTGATGCTTCCTAGCTTTAGTACTTGAAGAAAGGAAAGCTTCAAGTGCATCCCACACTTCCTGAGATGTCTTACAACTTCTAATGTGAGGCAAAAAAAAATATGAGATAGAGTTGAGGAGATAAGACCTTGCAAGTCCATCCTTGGAGCACCATGTGCTCAATCTTTCTTGCTCTTCTTGTGTTGGTTGACTTTTGTTCCTGAAGCTTGGCATAACTTCATCTCCAGCCACATAACCATATAAACTTCTACCTTGGAGATAGGCTTCCATTCTTAATGACCAAGCTGAGTAGTTACCTCTGTCTAATTTGTCAATTGATGAAGGAAATCCATCTTCCATGTTGTCCAACCTTGCTCTAATACCACTGTGAAGAGATGGATAGGTATGTGCTTGAAGATGAAGAGGTGTTGCAAAATCCTTGATCTACACCAGCCAAATGAACTCTAGAAGTATATGGTGGGCCCTTTTAGCTTGCCAATGGATGTATTAGACACCCTATGTACCTTGGAAGATCACTCTCAAAAAGATAGATCAAAACAGATAAGTTGGAGTTAGCTCAGAGGTGAAAACTTGCTATTCTTGGTTCATACACCTGTCCAGTGTTTTACATAGTTCTCTGAGCATAGTAGCAATTAGCTTAATTCCTCTTGGGGAAGTCTAGGTAACTTAAAGAGCTAACTTTCAAGAGTAATCGCATAAAAAAGAATGAACCACACACTGAGAATGGGTTTTAGCAATTGATGACATCATCCCGATTTTCACGGGCTGCTACAATTTGAGACCAGTGAGCAGAAAAATCAACATAACTAAAAATGTAGGAATCCAATAATTATGAAAATTTGTATGGTTATACTAGACAGTAAGTTGAATCCAAAAACCTTTAAATCACTGAATGTGGGTAAGTAACCACTGAGAAACATCTCTGACAAGATGAGTGAAAAATTCGGGTACCTGACAGAGAAGTGAAAATGCACAGACACAATTGACTTCAACTGAACATAACTGAAGATTGCAACATCCAAATGACACGAAAATTTGTGAGCATATAGTAGACTTATAGAGCTAAATTTACCAAGCTAAATCACTGAAAATGATGCACCAAGCTCAGAGAAAACATCTCTGCAAGCTGACTGAGAAAAACTAAGAGTAATGGCAGTGAGTAGTACACTTCACAAGAACATGGAAAGATGAACTCAAATAATCATGAAAATGAAAGTATATTGCTTGTACAATACAATGACTTACTGATACATATGTGTGCCTTGTAATCACACCTTGATATGGCATAAAGCTCAGCTCTTGGAGGTCTTCACATAGGTCTCTCTAACCACGACTAAAACTACCATCTATTTATAGTTGAGTTTGGGAGGCTAACTGTAATAAAGTAAGTCTATGATCTAGGGATCCGATGGCTTCAGACAGATCTGAAATCGGATACCGTTTGGTCACTCGTCTGTAGGACCAAAGATCTCAAGAGTAGACTCAAGCATAAGTCATGTGCTCTCATATTCAAGTAATCCACTTAGCCTAGTGGTTAAGTCTCATGGTTGTGAAGGAAGAGGTCTTGGGTTCAACTCCCATGGGGAGCATGGGGAGAGAGTTTTGCCCAAAGAGCTCTAGAGCCTTCTAACTCAAGTTAACGTGAGTTAACTTGAGTCCAGTGGACTTAACTCAAGAGGTGAGTACAACAACCACTAGTGGACTCTAGTGGAAGGTACTAAAGTAGTGGTCGAGATCACTCCAGCCACTAATAGACTCTAGTGGTGGATATGAAAGGAGTGGAGGAGATTGCACATGCACTTGTGGACTCTAGTTACATTTGTGGTCCTCATTAGTTCAAGCAGCTATATATACAGGCATAAGGTTGGGAGGAGAGTCATCTCTCAAGCATGTGGTGGTCGTAATCTTCATTCTCTTGCATTGGTATCAGAGCAAAGCTCTCATGGTGACCTTGGAGTGGGTTCATCATCTTTCTCTCCATAACTTCTTGCTCATTACTTTATGCGTGCATTTCTTGGCAAATTCTCATTCGCGGCTGTCTTGTATTGTGTGCCGAATTCATCTTGGTGGCGACAGCCTTAGCTTGAGAAGAAGCATAGTAAAATAAAAGATTAGACTCTGTGTGTGGCTGAGGGGAATCGATCCCCGCTCCCCTCATTAGGACTGCTATGCCTACCCAAGGCGCCAACGGGCGGATCACGTTCATATCGCTGCAGATTGTGTTGTTTTGCTAAAGATTGGCGCTGTAAATCCTTCATCAAGCTCTAGCTAAAGACTAAAAGGAGGTATCCCACGCTGCTGTCGGCGGGGATCGATCTCAGATCGCTTCATTGGAAGATCAACGACGTAGCCACGCGCCCACCTTGATTTACTTGGCTACTGCAGAACAAAGTCTGTTAAAGGAGTAATCAGAGCTGAAGTACAACTTCTTTTATCCATCCAAGAAGTTAAATCCTCTCATCCATCCAAAGACCCAAATCAGTTCTTGCAGCCTGGAACCAGAGGATTATTTTTCTTTTAGCCAAAGAAACAAACGAGGAGAATCAAAGATTGAGCAAAGCTTGAAGGAAGTGGAGCTGTGGAGTGAAGATCCGGAGGCCTAAGTTAGTCGACCTCGACGGACCAAGTCATCCAAGACTATTTCTTGATGAGGAAGCTTCAAGAATGGTGAATAGCTCTTGGCAAGGATCAAGAGGATGAATCACTCTTCCAAAGGATCAAGGGATGGACGAAGCTTTGATCAAAGCTAAGTATTTTCCAGTTTCTGCTTGATCTTAATGCTTGATTTATCTTGTTTTCATTATTCTACACTTAATCCTAGATGCACATTGAAATAGCCAAGATTTCAATCGATTAAGTCTAGATTAGGATAATGAAAACAATCCATTTCTTATTTCAAGCATTAGTTTGCATTAAGGAAAGACTTGATTTCAAAAAGATCCTTGTGCATCAAAGAATGTATTTTGGTAGTTTAAATACAGATTTCCTTTCCATTGAGTAAGTTTTCTATTGCACCTCAAGGGTATGTTTTTATATCATAGTGCATTAGGACAAAGGAAAGGATATACATGCATCAGGATTGCATGATATACATTCTTAGTACAAGGAAAAAATCATGCATCAAGCTCATGCATGATTGTTGTATTATTTTTTTTTGGGCATGCAAAGAACATGCATGCATACGCATGTGAGCATATGCTTTTGCATGTAGATACATGCATTTGCATGATAGAATGGAATGTTGTTTGCAAGTAGATATGAGAATGTACTCTCTTAGTATTTAACTTACTTTATAAAGCTCGCAGTTTGACATTAGGGAAGACCAAGGACTAGTTAGTTGCAAAGACATACTAGTTCTAGTTTGCAACTCAAGTAATTAGTCGATTTCTTCCCAAGTCGATACTCCGCTATCAAAGACAAATACTTAATGATAATTAAGTATGATAGATGTCTTGCTAGGTATAAGTAAGCACTAGGAGAAAGTTAAGTAATAAATTTTCTTGATAACCAAGAAAATTTAATAACGTGCAAACTCTTTTATGATGTATGATGATAATTAGAAAGTCATGCGGATAAGCTTTACTTGATTAGTTATACTTTATGTAACTTCTCAAGCATCCCAAGGTTGGATGAGAACGCCAACTATATTTCCAAGTTCCTTGAGTACTCTTCTATTTAGAAGATTCTGAAAGTTTAAACTTTGTGGTTTCAAGATTTGTATCTCATGATGAAACCTCGGTAAGTAACTTTTTGGAATTGAGATATGAAATAGTCAAGCCTTCTATTTCATGTGAGATCATTCTCCTACCATGTTCATGATGAATTTATTTTTGGGAAGGTAGATGTTCCAAGTAGAGGATCTTAATTGATTCATGAACTCTTCCCAAAATACACATAAATTCATATTATATGATAGGTCCAAGGAATGATGAAGGCAAAACCTCTTTAGGATATAAATGTTTTGCCAAGATATAAAGGTACCAAGCTTTTATAAATTTTCATTTGGTTTCATCCCAAGGGGTGATGGAAATCAAAGGTTAAACCTCAACATCAATTGATCCTTGACATCAATAAAAGGATGTTAGGTTCTATAGTTGCATCTCTAATAAATGATGCAACTAGCTAAGCAATCTTTAGGAAAATAATATAAGTCCCTAAGGACTTGAAGCAAGTGTGAACTTTTCATTTAGGAATAGAAAGTTCCAAGAAATGGATTTTCAATCCATGAACTTCTCCTAAACAAGTTATAAAGTTCAAAGTTGTGTTCACAGTAACATTACTATTGGATCAATCATCAATAGATGCTTGGACTTTAAACATAATTTTGATTGGTGAAAAATGTTTAAAGGACTCTAGTAACATCTGAAGATTGACCAATAATAATGAGTTTTGTATCAAACTCAAGAATAGAAGTCGATATCACATAAAAGAAAGTTCAAGCATAAACTTTCATAGTGGCATGGGAAACCATATCCAAAAGGTGATATTTAGCCTCTAGTTTGATACTCAAGAAATGAATACAATTGAATCAGTAATTTTTTTGGATATTATTTGAAAGAATTTCTTTCAAATGTTCTTTTAATATTGCAAAAGATTCCAAGATGAATCATTTGCTCCAGTTCTTCCTTAGAAGGAATCTCAAGTCTTTGAAGAAATGGCATTCTTTCAAGTATTGAGAATTAAATTCTTCATACTCTTTAAACAATAAGTAAGTAGTTCCCGGACATCCCAAACCACTAGAAGTGGTATTTCAAGTCCTATTTGTGATATAACCTAAAGGTATATCAAAGATTCTTAGCTTTGGAATCTGAGAGGCATAAGTGTATGCTTGGACTTGAGAAAGATCTCTAAAAATCCTGCAGGTAAGCAAAGAAGCTTTAGATAGTTTAAGAGATCTTAAAAGATAAAGACTAAGTCTTTATTTTTGTCGCAAGTATCAACCAGACTTGATCAAATTTGGCCATGATTGTCCAAAGAATGTACGATTGGAACTACTTTGTAGATTACCCAAGTATTGGCAATAAAATTCCTTTTGGGAATTATTCACTCTAAGTTCCATTTATTGAATGGAAAATTGTGAAAAAAAAAAAAAGTAAGTTGTTCCAAGTCTGAACAGAGTAAAGAAATTCCAAGAATGTAGTCTGCAACCTGTTGAGGAAACACTCACGAATTTGACGCAAAGAGAGAAACAAAATCTTCTGGAAAATCAGTGCACAGGTGTACAGTATGCGAAGTTAGTGCACGGTGTGCGCATAACAGAGAAATTAACCGCGGCGGGCGCGTAAGGCGCGCATAACGTAAATTGAAGAGTAACAGCGCAGAGGAGCGCCAAAGGAAAGTGTATATATATATACAGCAAGATTTGAAGAACTCGAGGAGGGAGAGAGAGAAGACTTAGGAAGAGACGCGTGAAGATGATGCGTGTGAGATGCGCGTATGAGTGAAGAGAGAGTTAGAAGTTCTCAGAAGACGCCATAGATCACGTATGTACAGATGAATAACACAAGCCTGAAGTGTCGGGTTTTTCATCTGAGAGAGATGGTAATAAGAAACTACTCACTGTAGGAGAGTTTCTGTAACTTGAGCAAGAAGAGGCCAAGCTTACTTGTACACATCTTCTCTAATCGAAAACACATGTTCATGTGGATGTCTGCGCGTAATCTTTACTTGTGAAGAATCTGAAGCTATTTCGTGTTACGATAGGAAGTTCCGTTTATCGTTAACTGTCACGACTCGTTACTAAACATGCTTCAGTACCTTCTCTGTAAATGCATGTTTCAGTGAATAACAGTTTACTCAGTAAACATATTTCAGTAATTTCCGGTCAGTTACAGTTTCTCAGAAAACAAGATTTTCCGGTAGAACAACGAAGTATAACTCGCAGCAGAGTTCGAAGCTTTGTATGAGAGATAGCTCATCTTGTAGCTAGACGTCTCTACTTTAAGCTGATCACAGTTTCCGGTGAAAAGGAGATGTGCATGCAGTACAAAATCTAACCGGAAAGTAGCACTTCAGAACTGTGAAGTTTTTCTTAAACTTCAGAAGAGTTCATTAAGTGGAGAAAGCTCACGAATCACTTTCTTACTTCTTGTATGTTCACTTGAAGTAATTATAACCAAAGTAGAAGTTCATTTCGGTGAAGTTCCGGTACGATTACGGTGTCAGTCCAGTGACAGTCTGGTGAAGTTCTGGTGGAACTTGTGTCGCAGGATAACACAGTTAAGGCGACGTTAATTAGGCTAAGCTACTGTTGATTACAGAGGTGTTCTAAATCACTCTAGTTTAGCATTCTATTACGGTGGCGCGGCAATTTCCGCAGGCCTGACAGAGTTCAAGCTTTGTCGCGAAATCCACCTTCAGGGCGAAAGTAATTCCGCAACAGTGGTATTAGAGCTGAAGTTTTCACCAACAATTGGTATCAGAGCAGGTTAGTTTCCCAAGAATTGGTATAAGAGCCTAGAGTATTCCCTATCATGGCAGATCACGTCCAAATTGATAAATTGGACAGAGATAATTATCCCGCATGGGTTATGCGCATGGAAGCCTTACTTATGAGTAAGGAGTTAATGATGTACGTGACCGGAGAAGAAAAGAAACCGACCTTCGAAGATGATAGCCAACCAGAAAAGGAAGAGATAGAAGCGTTGAAGCTGTGGCAAAAGAAAGATGCAATGGCAAGAGCCTACATCTACAACACTGTTTCAGATCATTTGCTACCGCACATTAGAGGTCTGGAGAAAGCGGAGGATATATGGAGTGCATTGGAAGATCATTTCCAAAATACTACGAAAGCCAGGAAGGCTAGCTTATGGTCCGAATTTACGACATTCAAAAAGAAGTCGAGTCAAAGCATAAGTGACTACGTCACTAAAATGAAGGATCTAGCAGATAGTCTTGGATCCATAAATGAAGAAGTCGAAGATCATAGATTGATAGCGCAAGTGCTCACAGGGTTGAGAGGAGATGAAAGGTGGAAACCTTTCGTACTATCAACTGAACTCTCCTTAAATCATTTTGTGCTAGATTTAAATCAGCTGCTTGGTTTGATGCTCACATATGAGCAAGACCTGAAAGGAGATGCAGATAAAGGACAGAGCTCTGCAATGTACATGAAGAACAAGAAGAAAGACAAAGGTAAGTCAAAAGACGAAGAAGAGTTGAGCTCTCAGGCCTATTACGCAAGAGGTAAAGGCACTGGCAGAGGAAGAGCAAGAGGAAGAAGCCGCCAGAATACCACCAAGAAAACTTGCTGGATTTGTGGACTAAGTAACCATCTGGCACATGACTGTTGGCACAATCAACAAGGATCAAATCAAAATCAAAACAATAATAGCAGAGGCAGTAGCGGAAGAAATCAGAGTAATGCTCAAAGAGGAAGACAAAACCAAAGAGGAGGCTATGGTAGAGGTGGAGTAAGAAGTTGGGGACAGAGCCAATCCTACAACACCACCTACAACAACTACGCAAATGACACACAGAATGAAAGTCATACATCATTGATGATGAACTCAATCAGCACATCAGAAAATGAAGACCTAAAGGTATTTTACATTGATTCTAGATGCTCTAATCATTTGTCAGGAAATATAAAACTAATGTCAGAACTAGAGAAAGGTAGTTCTAGTCACACTGTTCAAACAGGTAACAATACAAGACACAAAGTACAATCAATCGGAAAAGTGAAATGCAAGAGTGGAGCAGATTTGCTAACCAATGTTTTGTATGTTCCAACAATACCGAAAAATCTGATCAGTGTGGGACAGATAGTCGAAAAAGGTTTTCAGGTCAGATTTACAAATAAAGGAGTATTTGTAGAAGATCCCAAGAACGGATACTATCAGATCGTCTCTGGTAAGAAAGAAGGCAGACTCTTCACCTTAAGAGTACAAGGGAACATTGGCCAAGCGCTGCTCACACATGATGAAAAGGTAATTACAGAACTTGATCTCTGGCACAAGAGATTAGGTCATTTTCACGAAAAAGGAATCAAAGCTATGATAGCGAATCAGTCTGTACTGGGATTACCGAACGTACAGAACCAACATATGATTCACAAATGCGAAGCCTGTCAGATGGGAAAAGCCCACAGGTTACCTTTCCAGAAGAAAGGATTCAAACATGACAGTGTGCTGGAACTCATACATACAGATGTATGGGGGCCAACGAAAGAAGGATCAATCAGCGAATCAAGGTACTATGTTCTATTCATTGATGATGCAACAAGGTGGATAACTCTTTATGTTTTGAAAGAGAAGTCAGAAGTATTTGGAGCTTTCAGGCATTTTCATGCATATGCTGAAAGGCTTACCGGACGAAAACTTAAAAGACTGAGGTCTGATGGAGGGGGAGAATACTTCTCCCGAGAATTCAATGACTATCTTTGGAATGCAGGTATTAAGAGAGAAATAACCTACAGGTATACACCACAACAGAATGGTGTAGCAGAAAGGAGAAACTGAACTCTAGTCGAGTTTGCACGAGCTATGCTAAAAGAAAAAAATTACCCAGATTATCTTTGGGCTGAAGCCGTGAACACAGCAACATACTTGGTAAACAGATTACCATGTACAGCCTTAGAAGGAATGACCCCTTATGAAGCTTGGTGGGGAAAGAAGCCAACACTTGATCACTGCAAAGTGTTTGGATCAGTAGCGTATGCTTATGTACCGTCTCAACTCAGACATAAGCTTGAACCGAAAGCAGAGAAATATGTATTCGTCGGATATGATGAAAAGCAGATGGGTTACAGGTTATGGAGTCCTCTAACCAAACATTTTACTATTTCCAGAGATGTAACATTTGATGAACAGAAAAGCTGGTATGCAGATCAGAGTCATACAGCTGAAGAATTTGAAGAAGAGATAAAAAGAAGAGAGAAAGGAAAATCAATTGTACAGGTAAACAAAGATGAAGAGGCAAATACGTCTAGGACCGGATCTGGTATAAGGAACGAAGATGAAGATGGGTACTCAGACACACACGAAGAATATGAGCTAAGAAGGTCAAACAGAGTAAGAAGACAACCGGAAAGATACTCGTATGATACATCGTATATAACTCAACAAGATTATGCATATATGGTTAAAGAAGAGGATGAGCCTTAGAGCTATGACGAAGCCAAAGGCAAGAAGCAATGAAAGAAGAACTCACCGCACTGGAAGAGAACAAGACATGGGAGCTTGTTCCTAAACCGAACGGTAAGAAAGTAATTGGAAATAAATGGGTGTTCAAAATAAAGAAACTTGCAGATGGAAGGATAGCCAGACATAAAGCGAGACTGGTTATCAAGGGCTATGCTCAGACGCATGGCATAGACTATGACGAGACGTTCAGTCCGGTGGCAAAGATGTCAACCATAAGAACAGTGATTGCTATAGCAGCATCAAAAGGATGGAAGCTAAGTCAGCTAGATATAAAGAATGCATTCCTGAATGGATATATATCAGATGAAGTCTATATGGAACAACCGGAAGGGTTTATAAGCTCCAGATACCCAAATTTTGTTTGCAGGTTAAGAAAAGCACTTTATGGACTAAAGCAAGCCCCAAGAGCTTGGAACTACAGACTTGTGAAATATCTCAATGAACTTGGATACCAAAGTTCGAAGGCAGATGCAAGTCTACTCATCAAAAGGACAAAAGAAGGAATGATCTACATTTGTATCTATGTAGATGACATAATAATTACAGGTACCTCAGATGCAGGAATCACAGAGGTAAAGAAACTGCTAGAAAAGGAATTCAAAATCAGTGACTTGGGAAAGTTATCATACTTTCTAGGTATGGAAATCACATATACAGATCATGGTGTATATGTCACACAAGAAAGGTATCTCCTGAACTTACTGAAGAAGTTCAATATGGAAAATTGCAGAGAAGCTTCAACACCGCTTGAAGTAAACCATAAACTTAGTAAATATGATGGAACAGAGTTTAAAGATATGAAGAAGTATCAATCGTTAGTAGGAAGCTTAATATATGCTACGCTAACAAGACCGGATCTCAGTTTTCCGGTGGGAGTTCTCTCACAGTTTATGCATTGTCCGACAGAGCAACATTGGGTTGCAGGACAAAGAGTTCTCAGATATATCAAAAGAACTATAAAGGAAGGATTATATTATCCTTTTACGTCAGATATAAAGCTCAGAGCATACAGTGACTCAGATTGGGCAGGAAGTCAAGATGACCGAAGATCAACGCACGGGTATATGATATACCTAGGAGATAAGCTGGTAAGCTGGTGTTCGAAGAAACAACACACAGTAGCTTTATCGTCAACAGAAGCAGAATACAAAGGACTGGTAGAAGCAGCAAAAGAAGTGATATGGATGCAGACTTTACTTAAAAGCATGGGTATAGATCAAAATATACCGATCATACATGGAGATAATATGAGCTCGCTGTATCTTGCAGCGAATCCTGTGTTTCACGCAAGAACAAAACACATAGAGATTCAGTATCATTTCCTAAGGGAAAAAGTAATGGAGAAAGAGATAGAAATTGTCTATACTCCTACGAAAGATCAGATTGCAGACATTCTGACTAAGAGCTTGGATGGAACAAAGACAAACAGATTCAAAGAGATGGCAGGAATAAAAGAAAGAAAGATATATGAAAGACCGGAAGAGGTCAAATCAGTGATTGAGGGGGAGCTGTTGAGGAAACACTCACGAATTTGACGCAAAGAGAGAAACAGAATATTCTAGAAAATCAGTGCACAGGTGTACAGTATGCAAAGTTAGTGCACGGTGTGCGCATAATAGAGCAATTAACCGCGGCGGGCGCGTAAGGCGCGCATAACGTAAATTGAAGAGTAACAGCACAGAGGAGCGCCAACGGAAAGTGTATACATATATACAACAAGATTTGAAGAACTCGAGGAGGGAGAGAGAGAAGACTCAGGAAGAGACGTGTGAAGATGATGCGTGTGAGATGCGCGTATGAGTGAAGAGAGAGTTAGAAGTTCTCAGAAGACGCCATAGATCGCGTATGTACAGATGAATAACACAAGCCTGAAGTGTCGGGTTTTTCATCTGAGAGAGATGGTAATAAGAAACTACTCACTGTAGGAGAGTTTCTGTAACTTGAGCAAGAAGAGGCCAAGCTTACTTGTACACATCTTCTCTAATCGAAAACACATGTTCATGTGGATGTGTGCGCGTAATCTTTACTTGTGAAGAATCTGAAGCTATTTCGTGTTACTATAGGAAGTTCTGTTTATCGTTAACTGTCACGATTCGTTACTAAACATGCTTCAGTACCTTCTCTGTAAACGCATGTTTCAGTGAATAACAGTTTACTCAGTAAACATATTTCAGTAATTTTCGGTCAGTTATAGTTTCTCAAAAAACAAGATTTTCCGGTAGAACAACGAAGTATAACTCGCAGCAGAGTTCGAAGCTTTGTATGAGAGATAGCTCATCTTGTAGCTAGACGTCTCTACTTTAAGCTGATCACAGTTTCCGGTGAAAAGGAGATGTGCATGCAGTACAAAATCTAACCGGAAAGTAGCACTTCAGAACTGTGAAGTTTTTCTTAAACTTCAGAAGAGTTCATTAAGTGGAGAAAGCTCACGAATCACTTTCTTACTTCTTGTATGTTCACTTGAAGTAATTATAACCAAAGTAGAAGTTCATTTCGGTGAAGTTCCGGTACGATTACGGTGTCAGTCCAGTGACAGTCTGGTGAAGTTCCGGTGGAACTTGTGTCGCAGGATAACACAGTTAAGGCGACGTTAATTAGGCTAAGCTACTGTTGATTACACAGGTGTTCTAAATCACTCTAGTTTAGCATTCTATTACGGTGGCGCGGCAATTTCCACAGGCCTGACAGAGTTCAAGCTTTGTCGCGAAATCCACCTTCAGGGCGAAAGTAATTCCGCAACAGTGGTATTAGAGCTGAAGTTTTCACCAACACAACCGTGAAAATGGTAATTAAGTCTGTGGAAGGTAAAACATAAGTGTTTACCTATCCTTAAAGGGATTTTGGTACAAATCCAGAAAGCATGAGCGGATGCTTAAGACTTAAGCAGTAAAGAGATTCCTAAATAAAGTCCCCGGGGTAGGTACCTAAAGCAACAGTAAACAAAGGAATCTAAAGACAAGAAGTCAAAAGCTCTTGTCGCTACAAAATTGGTCAAGAATAACCAATTGAACTTGAATTTGAGAAATTCAAGAACTTGGAATTCTGATTGGTTTTCATTTGAAAACCCTAGTAAAAAGGATTGGAGATATTCTATTAAAGGTTTTTCAAGTTCCCAAGGATAAGCACAAGATCGTGAAACGATCATGTCAGAGGATTAAAACCTAGAATATCAAGATAGAGATAGTACCTGAAATTGCAAAATTCTTGTCAAGAATTAAAGCTAGAAGATACTCTATCAAGAGATGTTTAGACTTTAGGATAAGAATCACCCACACATTAATGTGAATATAAAATAGGGTGGTATGGAACACCAGATTTTATACTCAGATTGATGTAGGAAAGATGGTATGGGACATCGGACCGTGGGATGATAATTATCTTTTAGTCCTAGTTTGGATTTTGAAGTTAGGTTTCATCCTCAAGGGAATTGAGACTTCAAGAAAAGTTTAATTCGTAAAGGATGAAAGTAGTATCTTACGATACTTCAAGATGACTTCAAGATCAAGGAAACTGAAGATATGAAATAAGTAACTTCCAAGATCTTCTTAGAACACTTCAAGTTTAAGTGTTATTGATCAGAAATATTTGATAAATTTCTGAAAGAAGTTGGACTTTGATTTTGAAGTTGATCTTTTCAACTAAAGATTTAATTGACCAAGTCAAGCATCAAGTTCCTAGTATAACTTGATAAATTCACTCTTTTGACTCAAAGAAATGCACAAGAATTGCATTCACGATTAGGAGTCAAAAAGATTGAATGTGACTTGAACTTAGTCTCAAGTGAAACATTATTTGAATACTAAACTCGTCGACAGAACCTCAATGGGTCGACACTTTGATGTTGGTTACCACACTAGTATTTTGTGGTTGGATGATGTTTTTGATTTTCTTTAAATCTTTGTGAGAATTTAGCTTATTTCTCTTAAAGATAAAGACAATGCTTCAATACCTTGTTGAAATTGATCATTGAAAAGTTAAAGTCCTGAGTCAACTAGACTTTGACTCATAGCAAATTTACGTATGTTCGAAGTTTGAATTGGTTGTACATAGTTTTAGTTATTTCTTTCCGCTTTCCAAATCTTTTGGAATTGGCTCAGACATGGTATCTGATTCCTTTTGCAAAAGACCAGGGTTAGCCGGTTAGAATAAAATAACTAACTTGAACATCCTAGATAGATGTTATGTACAAGAATCTTTTCAATCTTCATTAGATGATAAGTCTAAGTGGACTTATTCATTTGAGTTTGCTTCAAGTTATAGCATAAATGATTTCCTAGAGTCTAGTATACTCTAGAATAAAGAAGTTAGGAATTGTTCAGTAGATTGACAATTCTCAAGAACTTTCAGTTAAAGTCTTTGAGAAAAGTGTCCTAAGTTGGACAAATTCCATTATGGATTTGTATTGGGTAAGTTATAGTATGGTTGACTCAAAGAAAATGGTAACTTTCTCTTACAGTTTATATAGGATTTTTTCAACTCATTAGGACAAAGTAACTGTCCTCTAGTCGGTTAGAAAAATCAAGTAACTGTTGGATCAAAGTAAACCATTATATAAACATCCAAGTTAGATGTTTGAGACAACCAAACTTCAAGTTCTCCAAAAACAAATTCAAGTGAATCAAGAATTCTCAAAGTCTTGCGAGGGATAAGAATCCCACCTTCATTACTAAGCCCATGCACCAGTTATGCCTAGAAATGGACTAGTAATTTGAATCCACCTAGTTCACATGTTTGTGCCTAGATCGCACATCCAGAAACTGTGAATTAGCCAGGGATGTCATTAGATCCACCCTCATTATTCTTCACTAGTTTGTACTTTATCCCGTTCATCAAAGTACAAAACCAGATAGTGTTTTGAATCATTTGGGCAAGGATGCCACCACAGAGATGAGACATGTTCTTCCAGTTCTAGAACATGACCATGTTCTTCCAGTTTTAGAACATGAGGCTCGGGGGTTGCCTACAGTTATATATATAGCTTTATTTTCGAGGACGAAAATCTTTCCCAAGGGGGGAAGAATGTAATAAAGTAAGTCTATGATCTAGGGATCCGATGGCTTCAGACAGATCTGAAATCGGATACCATTTGGTCACTCGTCTGTAGGACCAAAGATCTCAAGAGTAGACTCAAGCATAAGTCATGTGCTCTCATATTCAAGTAATCCACTTAGCCTAGTGGTTAAGTCTCATGGTTGTGAAGGAAGAGGTCTTGGGTTCAACTCCCATGTGGAGCATGGGGAGAGAGTTTTGCCCAAAGAGCTCTAGAGCCTTCTAACTCAAGTTAACGTGAGTTAACTTGAGTCCAGTGGACTTAACTCAAGAGGTGAGTACAACAACCACTAGTGGACTCTAGTGGAAGGTACTAAAGTAGTGGTCGAGATCACTCCAGCCACTAATAGACTCTAGTGGTGGATATGAAAGGAGTGGAGGAGATTGCACATGCACTTGTGGACTCTAGTTACATTTGTGGTCCTCATTAGTTCAAGCAGCTATATATACAGGCATAAGGTTGGGAGGAGAGTCATCTCTCAAGCATGTGGTGGTCGTAATCTTCATTCTCTTGCACTAACTTCCCTCAATCACTCTCCAATCAATCAATGATTGGTTTGATTCTCTACCTACCACAAATCACGAATTCGTGGCTCCTCTTTCCATTCTTGATCAAGTGTACTCAACCACTTAAGATTCTTTCACTTTTACATTAAGTAAACTCTTCAAAAGTTACAAGAGGTAGTTCACAAGTGAACTTTACATAGTCTTCATTTTAAGGCTTTTTCTATGACTTTGTGGGACTCAAGCCAATACTTAGGCTTGTCATAGACTTTCTCCAACAATAGTGAGAGTGCCATTGCTTTGGCTAAGAATCTGGTCTATCATGCAAAGACCAAGCACATTGAGGTGAGTTCTCACTTCATTAGAGACTGCTTAGTCACTGAGCGCATTATTTTTGAGAAGGTCCATACTCGAGATAATGTTGTAGATGCTATGAATAAAGCTCTACCATAGGATAGCTTTCCACATTGTTTTCACTTTATGGGGGTTACTTGATTCATGATCTCACATAGTTACTTGTATATTGTTTAAGATGAACATCAAGTGGGATTATATTTTGTATACTTACACTCAAGTATTCTTTATCATTCTTTATTTATCTCCCATAGTCACTTTGTTCATATTGGCTATTAGTGGGAGATTGTTACCATTAGTGTCCATGTCAAAGTCCAAATGGCCACCACATACTTTTGTATATGTTCTTTAATAAAACATATGGTGGGGTGGTCAGCTTCAAACTATAAGTTTGATCACATTTTTCACAGCTAAAAAATTTGTGTTCATGCTTTGCGTATTATGTGTTTTTTGTGTATTCTATAGGCCTTGTGTGAAGTATTCTCTACGACATCTAGAGCTTCTAAAAGTGAAACCCAAGCTATGGAAACATGTGGCAAAGAAACTCCCAGAACTTGATAGTTCTCAGTTGAAGGTAAAATCTGAAGGAAAAGTCCCCGAAATCCCAATAGGCAAGGTAGGGGATATAAGTGAAGGAGAGGAAGGAAACACCTTTCTCCTCATTACCTACCAAGGGCGCTCTACCAAGGCAGTCCTCGATTTAGGTATAGATGTTGCCATTACAACTACATCCTTATGGATGCAATGGGGCAAGCGAGGCTTACGACCCACTAGAATGAAGCTTCAAATGGTAGACCACCACATTGAAAGACCATTAAGATTACTTAAAGGAATCACTCTCATCACTTGTGGTGTAGAGTTTGAACACACATTTTCCATATCTGAATTTGGGAAGAACCATGTGTGCTAGATGATGTTAGGTAGACCCTTTATGAGGCGATTACAAATAGTACATTTAGGGATCCAATTCCTTGTACTTATAACACCTAAGGGTAACTACTAAGGTCAATCTAAAATATTACACACATAGAGATCTACCACGCCTATAGTGGAAGCTTATTCATAGGACACAAGAATGTTCAAATTCATTACACTCCATTACTTGTTTGGATCCTTCATGAGTGCATGAAGAGGCACACTTATGGATATGTAAATTAGCTGAGGAATAGGAGAAACGACCAGAAGCTAGAAATACAAGAGCTTCATAGAACACTAGATCAATACAAGATGCGACATATGCACCTATGATATTTCTAGATGAGAAATTTGAACCCCTTGGTTGGGTAGAAATATTAGCAACAATGGACATAGCAAAGAATGGAGAACAGTAGACTCTCCATTATGACGAGGGTGATTATGACGTATCTTTGTTCATATATGAGCCCTTAGAAGGGGAAGAGGAGGAACATCTAGAGTCCATCATTATCGATCCCTTCTATGATTATGAGGAAGATTACTTGTATCTAGTAGATGCCAAATCCCACAAAATATCAAGTCTTGTTAATACCCGATTGGAGCAGCCCTTGCGAGCTTCTTAAAAACAAGAACATTTCCCAAGGAAATGACACTCACCAAACACCGAATTCTAGCATAAGAGGCCCATGAATATGCTTTAATTAGACAATGATTATCTAAGAATCCTAGAGACTACACACAACAATATTGTAGGTGGATAGTTTGGACCTGACCATGTTATTAAAGCTATTCTATTTTTAGGTCTTTGGTGACCCACAATTCACATGGATGCTCAGATGCTCATAGCTATGTGAAATTTTGTGACACATGTCAGATATCTCACTATCCTATAAGAAAAGATGAGATCCCTCTAAGACCCATGATGGGAATGTGCATTCTCCAAGTGGGGCATTGATTTTATGGACCCATTAATCCTCTAACAAAAACCTCTCATGTTGAGTATATCATAGTTTCCAAATACTACCTAACCAAATGGGGAGAGGTGAGAACTACATGAAAGAATGACACATTGATGATGTTTAGCTTCTTATTTGAAACTATTTTCATGAGATATGGACTTCTCATAAAACTAGTCAGTGATAGAGGAACTCATTTCTCGAATGACATCATTGAATATCTATTGCAAGAATTCATGATCATCCATTAGAAATAAGCAAATTATCATCCCCATGCAAACATAATAGGTTGAGAGTAGAAATAAAATCTTTTGCAATGTGTTGACTAAGTTAGTGGATAATAAATGATCTTACTGGGATAAATAGTTACATCATGTTGTTTGGGAGTATCAAGTGGCCTATATAATGAAAATCAATGCAACTCCCTTTTAGATGGTCCTTGGCCAAAATTTGTGCTACCTTTAGGCTTTTTGAAACCCACTTTGAAAGTAGCACAAATGCATCAATGGAATGACCATGAATATCCTCAAGAATATTGAATCTAGAGTGCTAAGGAGAGATGATATTGAGGGTAGAAAAAGGAATATATGGAGCCAAGAAGAGATAGAAAGCCTACTTTGATGCACACATGGAAGAAAAAAGCCTAAAAGTTGGAAATTTAGTACTAGCATACACACTCAAACAACACACCCATAGGTAAGAAACCCTTAAAGGAGAAGTGGTGCCTGACTACATTAGTTCTTGCAAAGTGAAACTATATCGAGAACCCCTCACAAAAGAGATTCTTACACAATTGAACAAAGCTAAGAAGCATAGAGAGGAAGAACAAAGAATCAGAGAAGAGGCACAACTTGAGGCCCTAAAATGGATTAAATGCATAAAGTTGAGACAACATGGCATATTATCAAACCCAGATGCTATATACCTATGTGTGAAACACAAACATGAGCCAATCCTAGCATTATAGATCAAAGAACATTCATATCAATTGATCTAGGACAAGGCACTATAACTAGAGCTTTGATTGACTCTAGTGTAGCTACAAGTTCCATTACATTTTCTTGTTGTCTAAGTATGGGCTTACAGGTAAATCCAATAGAGACATATCTTGTAGGCCTGAGAGGTGTAGAAAATCCATGGTTATGGCAAGTGAAGTGCCAATCATTCAACAAGAGGCCCCCCTAACAATCAAGATCTTAGTGTGCCATGATGATGATCTAACCAAATCTTTAATCTTGGGCTAATACTAGATATACAACCATGTTGTCAATTTAAACTTCAAGAAAAGACTCCGACATGTTTGGATCCACAAGTAGTGCCTTAATATTGAACTCGAAGGCCAAGAAACTTCTTGTTCCTAGTCCACACACACCCTACATGACCCTAGGATCCTAGAACAATGCAATTCCTACTTGTCTGGGCACACGAGATATGTGTTGGAGCCCCTTGCTTTTCTAGAAGAATGTATCCCAATCACAATGAAACAACCAGTACCCTCCTTCCAAAAGCAATCGCAAGGAGAATAGCAACAAGGATGTGCTGATCGATCATAACGCCTCTAGTGATGTAAGGAAACACCCAAAACAAAGAAAGTATGGGTCAAGAAGGGAGATGAATAATCCATTCCTAATTCTCCGTCAATACCAAGATAAAAGGTTTACAACCAAACAAAGAAAGCATCAAGAGCTGACCAACAATTATATCTAGGTGCCAAGGAAACTTTTGATGGCACAACATAATGCTTCTCATATTTGGGTGCCAAAAGTCAGCTAAGATGCTAGAGTCATGCCCTACGATTCTACTTCACTATAGAAAGCTAGGTTTAGGCTTGCTACTCAAAACCCATGTAAATCTGCACAGCTCAAATCACAATCACCAAGTCTTACTTCACCTTGAATTGTATACAAATGGCAAGGGGCTCAAGAGACCAAGGTTGCAAACAAGAGAAGTCCGTAGGCAAATAGCCAAGAAGTAGAAAGGAAAAGTTCAAAAGACCATGGTTGAGATCAAGGGTTCAAAAGACCAAGGTTGAGAACAAGAAGGTCAAAGAGACTCTGCAAGGGTGAGGACATCAATTCAAGGGGAGATCAAGGATTCATCATTGAGGACAATGATCTCTAGAAGGGGAAGAGAGTGTTAGAATCAAGATATGGCAGACAAGAGATGGTTGAACCACACCCTAAGAGGGAGGATTAGGAAGTAATCCTCAACCATGGATTTTGGGGCAAGTGGTTAGCCCATGGTACTCCTAGACAGTAGATCATGAGTTCAATTCCCACACTAATAAGGGAATTCATGTCAGTATTTCAAAGGGATTGAAGTCTTGCCATACTAGGACCTGGTGTCTCTGAGCATATAAACAAACAATTTTCTTTGTCTTAGTAGCGTTACTAGGGTGTTCTAGTCCATTCAATGATAGAAGTTGGACTGAGTTTCATGTCGATCGATTACAAGACTATACCCATTGAGGATTACCCACTCTTCTCACCATAGGAATTCTTAGACTTTGAAGTTGAGATACCTATCAAAGATCCTCTTGTGAACCACATATATGTGGTTCACATAAAATCACATTGGTTCCACGGCTTCGTAGGACCCTTGGCAGATGTTAAACTCATTTGGGAAGCTAGGTTGGATTTTGACCATCGATGGGGTAGATTCCAATTCTTCTCACAAGAATTTGAGGATCTACAAAAATTCGATGAGTTACATCCAATTTGAGAAAAGTCAAGTTTGGATGAATATTTTGTAGCCCCCTATCAAAAGTAGATTTTTACATATGCCATTTCTTGATTTACACTCTTCAATTTGGAATTGATAGAGACATTTCGGGAAGCTTTATACACCCATCTCTTCTCCTAGACCATTCCTTGAAGAGTTTTTTACTCCCACATATATTGGTCAAAGAAGCATTAAAGATGTTCAAGACCCATATGTAGTCATACAAGGAAGCACTCGTCCCCAATGAGATGAAAAAAAGCAAAGCCCTTAAACTTTGATAGATGCGTGCAATTACATAGAACTTGTCCACAGCTCTTTGAATGTGCATGTAATATTTTTCTTTCCTGGTACATGAGAGATTTACTCAGTCCCACAAGAAATTTTGGTTTCATTTATATATGGCACAAAAAACATCACTCCTTATCGATTTCTCGCACTCCGTTATGGATCACTTGTATGCCACAAACATGAGATGGCCAAGAAAAAAGGTGCTTAATGGATGTTCTATCATCACTTGCATTGTATAGATGTGCTTAGCTTATGGTGTACCCATCGAGAGGGCACTCACCAATGCCCAATAATAGACATTTAAGGAATGTCGAGTTTCCACCTTGCACCAGACTTAGAGAATGAGATGCAATATTTCATGTGTAAAACTGATTGAAACCTCACCTATTCTTCTATTTTCACCAAAAGGATGTGTCCTGGTACTTCATTCACTATTCACTTGCCTGGCTAGACTACCACTATAACACAGGACTAGATAATCCAAGAGCAAGTTTTTTGGAGCCCGATATCACTCAAACTGAACTTGCTATGGCAAAAGACTTTGTATTTTGACTCAGTGAAATGGCCACTGAAGAAGTGAGTAAATCCTTGATCCATTAATCAATGCATTGATAGTCTCTCAATATTCAGGCACACAATATGTTTCCCAAGAATATGAACTTCCTTGTTACTCAAGATCCCAAACCAACAAAGGAGATGAATGAGAGCATTGAGAGGAGCATCAACAAGATGATGAAGAAGAAGTACTAGCTAAGAACCCCCCTTACACGGAGGCCATAAGAAGATTGTACAAAAAAATGGAAGAGATTCAAGTCAGTGATCAACTAAAGGAAGAATGCAGTTATGCTCTTTTGCAACAAGAACTCATGAACAATGGGCTTGATGGTCTTTATTGAGACAATGCATTTACTGAAAGGGGCTATAGGAGTGGTAGATGCTCTTTATTGTTTGATGAACTGGTCACCAACTTGTTACAACCCATGCTGCCTCACCAACAATCCCCTATTGGCACTACCATTCAAGTTCCACTAGGCCCAAACCTTTCATGCCATTCCATTCTCCATGGACATGCACTACCCCCATCCCTCCAGTCAATAGAACCTCATTTGCCACAACACACTGTCCACAATTTTCCATCACAGTCTCCACTAATCTCCATCAACTAGCACTCACAAAATATCCTTTCTAGTTTTGAAACCCCACTACACCAAGTCCCCCCCCAATGATCATCACTTCCTCCTTTCCAATCACCCATTCAAAACCATTGGCTCCACCTACAATCCCCCCTCCACCACATGTCCACCCTCCAATTCCAATTTTTCCATCATATTCACAATCCTCATCGAGACCCATCACAACCACCATTGTAAACTTGTGGGTTTCACTTTTCTCATCCTTCCTAGATTTTGGGCCTAATCTCATTGCATTAGTCTCTCAACGTGTACCACTTGCAACGCCACTTTTCCTACGAATCCCACATCCTCATATTCCATTGTTTATTATATCTACGACACATGAACAACGAAGAGAACCCATGGACATCTCCCCAATTTTAATGGTTCCCCCACCCCCTCCCCCCACTTCAATCCCTCTCCTCTTCCCCATTCTCTCTCCACCAACATGCGCAAGCATAACCACATTCCGAACCCACTTTCTCCCCCCCCCCACCATTTGTACATATCAACCCTATTTTTTCAACATGAGGCATCCAGAATGCCTTAGATCAAGTCTTCACATACATGCATCAAGTTAAAGAAGAATATGCAGCCCTCGCACATCTCAATGAAAAGTTGGAAACACAAGCCGCATCACTATAACATGCATCCCGTGATGCATGTTATATGACACTCAAGGATGCACACATTATGCTCAAATCTCAATCAAAATGTCAAGATAGAGAAGTGATGCAACAACTAGAAAATAACCTTTGCATAAAAATGGAACCAAATGCAAAATTAAGTCACAGTGTGGGACTTTTATGAATTCACCTTGTTGTTGCAGAAAAAGAATGAAGAGAAATTGGAAGCTTCCATGGAAATGACAAGCACTGCTCCTATAATTCCTTCACGCGCCCAAGAATTCCCATTGTAATCAATCAAAATTATCACAGAGGACTACACAAATCTACTAGCAAAACACGATGAGCTATTTGAGGGGCTTTACTAGAATCACATCTTCAACCCGCTCCCAAAAAAAAATTGTTCGATTACTCAAAATCTCATCTATCTGCATCCCAAAAGAGACACAACAAAACCTGGAGGAATTAAGAAAACAAGTCACTCAAATGTCCACACAATTACAAGAATATGAAATGATCTTGAATATGGTGAGCAACAAAAGACCTACATCACCCCAAAAGTTATCAAAAGAAGAAGAGTGTGAAAAGATAACGTGTATGATTTAAATGCCCTCGTTTCTATAGAAGAAAAAATAAAATTAGATTTTGGCATTATTGTACTGGAAATGTCATATTTTTTAATCTCAAAGAGATGCAAAGAAAAGGGATATTAGTATTGGGAATCTCATGGGAAAGCAACAAAGGAAGGTATTTCCAAAAGAGAGCAACAATTGAGAGAGTTGGTAATGTCTCTAGTAAAATGTCTACTCTGACTTTGGGAGGATCTCTCTAAATTTTGTTAATAGTTCATGAGTATACTAGAAAGATGTGGATGCATTTTATATGGGAGAGCTCTCATGCTTTTGAAAAATTTGAAATGTGGCATATGATTTTTGAAAATGTAATTAATTGAGAACAAAAAAAATTCAGTACTAATCAAAGAGGATAACTATTATTGACAAAATTCAACACATCTCAACAAAACGGTGTTATTGAGAGAGAAAATAGGATAGTTCAGCCCATTGCATACTAAAAGATGAAGATATGCCTAATTGATTTTCAAACAAGGTAATTAATGCAATTATGTAAAATTTGAATAGAATCTACATGAAAGCACTATAACTCTTTACTCCTCAAGAAGCATGATCTACTAAAATACTTCAATTATGCATTTTCGGATTTTTGGATATTTCTATTATGCACAGGTACCTAGATAAAAAAGAAATAATTTAGGATCACAAAGCAAATAATTTTTCTTCTTAGGATATAGTGCAGAGCCTAAAGCATTTAGACTCTAAGATCTTGTGGAAAAGAAGCTTATTATGAGTCATGATGTGGTATTTGATGAGCATCACACCTAATAGATAACAAAGGTAAACCCATTATGTCATCAATTGAATAAATAATGCATCTCATGCCTTCCCATAGATAGCTCAAGTTTTAAGAAGAGGATACATCAAATAATGATATTCTTCTACCAAAAATCCAACCATTTGTTGCCACATGGCATAGGCCACTACAAAAGTGCACATAATAGCTCTTTGATGATTGCAAACCCTCAAGTTCATATTCTAGAGTCATTTTTAGATGGGTTGCATAGATTAAATAGAATTAAGGAGGAAAAGAAATCCTAACATGATATTATCATTATGGATCTTATGGTTGAAATTATGGAATCAGTCACTACAACATATGAGGGGCATACTGACGCTGTCCATACCGACGTTGCTACCCTAGTGTCAGTATGATATCTCACATCTTGGTAAGTGATGCGTGTACTCTTTCAACCTTTCTCTTTCTCTATGTCTTTGTTGTCCAATTTCTCTTCTCTTTGGTTTCGCAGGAGTTTTTTGGCATCCATTCTTTGGAATTTGATGAGAGATGATGTCCATTAGGCTTTGACGATAGTGATTCAAAACATTCCATCGATGTAAGTGATTGTTTTGTTCTCTATTGATAGAGATTGAGAGAGAGAGAGAGAGATGAGAGAGAGAGAGATTAAAGAGAGAGAGATGAAAGAGAGAGAAAGAGAGACATATAAAGAGAGAGATACAGATCCATACACACACATACTCATGTACATGCATGCATATACACACACACATACACACATGCATACATACACACACACATATACACATGCATACACATACATATGCATACATACATTCACACACATAGGTACACACACATACATACACATATACATACACAAAACTATGCATGCATACATTCACACACATACATACACATGCATACATACATACACATGCATATATACATATATACATGCACAAACAGATGCATACATATATTCACACACATACGTACACACACATACAATATTACATACACACATGTGTATATTACATACACACATGCATATTACATACTCACATACATATTACATACACACATATGCATACAATCATGCATATTACATACTCACATACCTATTACACACACATATGCATACACACACACACACACACACACACACACACACACATATATATATATATATATATATATATATATATATATATATATATATATATATATATATATATATATATATATATATATATATATATATATATATATATATATATATATATATATATATATGTGTGTGTGTGTGTGTGTGTGTGTGTGTGTGTACACACACATATACATACTTATACACATACAGACACATAATACATATACAAACATACATTCATGCACAAACATACACAAATATATGCATACATACACAAACATATGCATACATACATCCACACACATACGTACGCACACATACATGCACATATACATACACACATGCATATATTACATTCACACATGCATATTACATACTCACATACATATTAAATACATAGATGCATATTCATGCATATGCATGCATGCATACACATATACATACACACTTACATACATATACACAAACACTCTCACATATATACATACACACTCACACCTATACACACACCACTCACATACATATACACGCACTCACATATATACATACACACTCACACCTATACACAAACACTCACATTCATGCATACACACATATACATGTTTTAGGTTTAGGTCTTTAGGATTAGGCTTTTAGGTTTTTTACATACATAAAATATAATAAAATATACATAATTAAATATATAAAAAGTAAGTTTTTAGGATTTTAAGGTTTTTTACATATATATAATCAAATATATAAAAAATAGAGTTTTAAGGTTTTTTAATTAAATTAAACATATATAAGAAAACAATTAAGAAAAAAATTAGAATATATAAATAAATACATATAAAAATACGATTTTAGTATAGATAAATAAATATTAAAAAAAGCATTTGTTTTAAATATATAAATTAAATATATATAATTGAATATATAAAAATAGGATCTTAGGGTTTTTTATTAAATTAAATATATATAATTAAATATATAAAGACTAGCGTTTTAGGTTTAATATTAACATATATAATCATATATTTATAAAAAATAGGAAAAATTAGCCTCTTTATACATGCATACACACATATACACATATACACATATACACATATACACATATACACATATACACATATACACATATAGACATATACACATATAGACATATACACATATACACATATACACATATACACATATACACATAGGATTAGGGTTTTAGGATTTTTACACATGCATACACACATATACACATATACACACATAGTACATGTACACATACACATGTATATACACATTCATACATACATATACATGTTTTAGGTTTAGGTCTTTAGGATTAGAGTTTTTAGGCTATTACACATGCATACATACATATACACATATACACATATAATACATATACACATATACATATATACATATATACATATATATACACATGCATACACATATACATGTTTTAGGTCTAGGTTGTTAGGATTAGGGTTTTAGGGTTTTTACACATGCATACACATATATACACATATAGACATAGGATTAGGGTTTTAAGCTGTTTCACATGCATACATACTCATACACATATACATGTTTTAGGTCTAGGTCGTTAGGATTAGGGTTTTAGGGTTTTTACACACACACACACACACACACACACATATATATATATATATATATATATATATATATATATATATATATATATATATATATATATATATATATATATATATATATATATATATATATATATATACACACACACACATATGCACATACACATGTATATACACATGCATGCACACATATACATGTTTTAGGTCTAGGTCTTTAGGATTAGGCTTTTAGGTTTTAAACATATATATAATCAAATATATAAAAAATAGAGTTCTAGGATTTTTAATTAAATTAAATATATATATATATAAAATTAAGAAAAAATTATGATTTCAGTATAGATAAAATAGGTTTAATATTAACATATATAATCATTTATTTTATAAAAATTAGGAAAGAAAGTACAATATATAATCAAATATATATAAGAAATAGGATTCATGTTTTTAGGCTTTTTACACATGCATACACACATATACACACATAACGCATATACACATACACATGTATATACACATACATACACATATATACATAATTTAGGTCTAGGTCTTTAGGATTAGGCTTTTATGTTTTTTACATACATCCGATAATATATATATATATATATATATATATATATATATATATATATATATATATATATATATATATATATATATATATATATATATATATATATATATATATATATATAATAGGTATTATGATTTTAGGTTTTTTACATATATATAATCAAATATATAAAAAATAGGTTATAAGAAAAAAAAGAAAAGAGCTAGTGTTTTAAATATATCTTTAATATATATAGTTAAATATATAAAAAAAGGGTTTTAGAGTTTGTTATTAAAATTAAATAAATATAAAAAAAATAGAGTTTTAGGTTTAATATTAACTTATATATATATATATATATATATATATATATATATATATATATATATATATATATATATATATATATATATATATATATATATATATATATATATATATATATATATATATATATATATATATATATATATATATAATCATATATATACACATGCATCCACACATATGCATGTTTTAGGTCTAGGTCTTTAGGATTAGGGTTTTTAGGTTTAATAAGAAAAATTAAGTTTTTAGAATTAAATGTTCTAGCATGTTTACATGGTATCAGATGTCATCTTTGGATCCGGAGGAGAGAATGGCATGTCCTTGCACTCAGTGCAAGTATCAAATTTATCGAAAATGGTAGATTTGTATTGCACATGAAAGAGAATATGGATCTTTTGATTAAAATCGACTCCAAAACCTACGTAACCATTTGCATGGTCCCCCTGGTGAGCAGGTGGACCCAAATGACATTGCACCGATAAGCTCTCATGGATAGAAGAGAACAAAGAGGGAGGTAGAAGTGCAAGATACTGGTAGCATTAAATAGAATGAACACATGGAAGAAATGCTCAAAGCCTTTTATGAGATGGATGAAGATCATGATGGTGGAGAAGATGTCGTGGGTTCCATGGAAACGATAAAATTTCCATGATCAGAAGCCAATGAAAAATACAAGAACATGCAAAGACTAGCTCGTTTACCATTGTACATTGGTGCAACGATATCTGTACTATGTGTGTCACTCGCGATGCTCAATCTTCAACATTTATGGATGGTCAAATAGTAGTGTCTGTGAATTGTTTAGGTAAATGGATTTGAAATAAACTTTCATTGTTGTATCAAAATAACTTTATTTACTAATATCTTTCTGATTGCTTATTGCAGGCTTCTTAAAGATCAGTTTCAGCCAGACGACAATGACATGCCTCCAACATGTGGAGATGCAAAAAATCTTTTACAATCCATTGGAATGGACTACACCAAGATTAATGCTTGTCTGAATGATTGCATTCTCTTTTGGAATGAGTATGAGCATCTCCACATATGTCCAAAGTGTGGAGCGAACATGTTTAGGGATGAGCTTGTGGGTGAAGCAATCCCCGTAAAGGTTCTTCACCACTTTCCTATCATTCCAAGAATTAAGAGCATGTTCATAGCAAATCCATAGCTAAGTTAATGTCATGGAATATAAAGAGCAGACTTACAGATGGTGTAATGCGAGTGCCTTCTGACTCCGATGCTTGGAAACACATAGATAGTAAGTGGCCAGAGTTTGCTAGTGAGCCTCAGAATGGTCATCTAGGTCTAGCTATGGATGAAGTAAATCCATTTGGTTTACGCAGCTCTTCATTGGTCACATGACATGTATGTTTGGTCAACTATAACATCCCACCATGGTTGGCCACAAAAGGGGGTCATTTACTATTAGCTCTTATTGTGCCAGGTAAGTATAACGTAGAAAACATGGATGTATACCTTGCACCACTTGCAGAAGAGCTACACACTTTATGGGATGGGATTACTATGCGTGACATGTCTCAACCTATAAGAAGTTGAGACGTGCGAGTGCAAGGCATACTTATGTGGACAATGCATGATTGGCCCAATTATGGTGAGTGGTGAGGTTTTATGATTTCAGGTTACCATGCTTGTCCCCTATGTGGACCATGACTCGAAGAAAGATACTCCAAAGCAATTTTAAAAATTGTCTATGAAGGACATCATAGATATTTTCCTGATGGATATGTTTTACGTGAATAGAATGCCAAATGCAAAATGAAAGTGAGCGATTGGAAGCAGCTATGGGATTAAAAAATACCATTCGTTGGCATGAAATAGTTGTCCATCTTTCATAAAATCCCTTATTGGAGTGAGTTATTGATCAATCATTTGGTAGATCCGATGCATATGTTCAAGAATGTGGGAGAGATTCTATGGAAGAATTTGATCGGAAAGAAAGAACGCAAAGCACAAAGGGAGGACTTGGAAGAGTGAGGTCATATGCAAGAGTTGTGGGCAATTACTAAGCCCAACGGAATAGTGTCACTACTAAGAGCTCCTTGGATGCTTTGCAAGATGGAAGAGCAACAAGTGAAGAAGAAGGTGATTTTAGAGTTTCCGACACCTACTCGGTGCATGAGGTGTTAAAGATTGCCTTCACACAAAACAATGATCTCGGATGGCTCAAGTCTCATGATTGGCACAAGATTTTACAATTTGTGCTCCTTGTAGCTTTAAAAGATTGTCTTTCAGAGGATATGTGAACAACCATTTATGAAATCAGTTCCTTGGTACGGTGGATCTCTTCTAAAGAGATAAAGAGAGATAGCATAGAGAGTGAAAAACTCAATGCTATAGAGGTTGTCTATATGGTAGAGAAATACTTTCTCACAAGTATTCTCACAATTCAACTTCATTTACTGGTCCATGTGGTCGATGAAGTTGCAATAGCAAGAACCTTCCATAGTTGATGGATGTTCTTCTTAGAGCGCTTCATGAAGACATTAAAAGGTTTTGTTTGATAGAAAGCATGTCCAGAGGGCAAAATGGCAGAGGGATGGCTCGTACAAGAGTCTCTTGTATTCATAATAGAGTTTCTATGCATGTCAGACCTAGAAATGCCTCGCTTATGGAGTGATGACGAAGATGTTTGTCTCGTAGGCAATGAACCTCAAGGTAAAGGGATGCAAGGAAAAATGGATGCTCCTTTGAGAGAAAAGGTAATGTAGTTTTGCATCGTTAACTCTGAGCCCATGCAGAAGTGGATAAAGAGATATGAGCTTGCCAAGGAGACAAACACAAAGGAAAGAAATCAGTTTCAAAAGAATCATTCCACTCAATTTTTGCCTCTTTTGAAAAGTCTTCCACCTCTTCCACCCTTTCCAACGAGCAGATGGCTAGATACAATGGTTTCACAAGCAAAGGAAGTAGGTGAAGATATCTCTGAAGAAGATGAGGAACTTGCAAAGGGGTGTGATTGAGAGTATTCTAAATACGGTGCACTATGGTCTCATGGATGAAACTTTAGGATAGCATGAATCGATGAATATAGGTCTACTTTTGATAGTGGGGTGATGGTAAACGTTTTCCAAAAAAGTAGAGCTAGTGCAAGAGATGACAATGCTCAAGAAGCCCGACTCGATTATTGTGGAGTGATCCAAGATATCTTGAAGCTATCCTTTAGAAAGTTTGATTACTCCCTTTCTGATGTGAAATGGTTCAAAGTAGTCACCTTTGGAAGAAACACAATAATGAGGCAGGATAAGAGTGGTTTGCTTCAAGTAGACTCCACAAAGCTATGGACAGATGAAAGAGATACATTTGTACTTTTTGGACACTATGAGCAAGTTGTTTTTATGCCAGATTTGAAAGAAGTAGAGTGATTATTTGTTTTATAAGTCTCCCCACATAGCAGAAAAATTTGTGAGAACATAAATTTAGAAGAAATTCCATCTGTATTGGAATATGAGATTCATTCGGTAGTCGAAGAGGAAGAGATCATTTTTTGAGATGAAGATGTCTTCGAAGAAAATGAGATACATGATAAAGTAACAGAAAACATGTTGTAGGAGAAGAATGATCAAGAAGAAGGTAGCATACCAAGGGATCTAGAAGTTGCCAATGTAGAGATAGGTAAGTTCTATGCATCATATCTCCAAGAGGATGCTAGAATAGAGGATTTCTGACGCAAACATTTGTATCTATTAATTTCTCTTTAATTTTTTTGCTATGTTGTTTTGTACACTACTACTTATCTATATTACCATTATTATCGTATGGTAATTATTTGAGTTTTTTTGTTGTAGGGCATGATGTGAGCTTCCTATCACTCTGCATTCCATGACTCAAGAGCAGTTCATGGAGCTTATATCTTAGGTACCTCCTGCATATATGGCTAATGCATCACAGTACTTGATTGCTTGCAGTATCACTCCCCTAGACCTCACTCATATCGGCCTCACTCTCACCAACATCACTCCGACTGACATCACTCCTACGGGCCGGGCTACTGCCGCGAGAGGTATGTCTCCTCGCTTTATGACTCCACCGTGATCGCCTTCTCATCCATGCCCTACTGTCTCTCGTAGTCAACGTATGCATTCAACACCTCAGCATAATACAGGTGCTGGCCTGTCTCATCGGTCAAGGTCACAGTCTAGAGGAGGAGGTTCCACGAGTGGATCTACAAGTGGCTCTAGAGAAGACACATGTTGAGGCAGTGTGACAGACATTGTGTCTCCCACTTCTACTCCTAGAGCGAGTACCTCAAATGTAGGTATGCCACATGGTACACCACATATACCTTGGGGTGCCCATGACCATGAGGACCTCAAGGTGCATAGTATACGTGATGGAGCTCCAGTGATGGATGTGACCAGAAAAGCCATGCATCAGCGCATATGATAGCTTTGCTCCATACATTTTGGACACTCTATCATGTGGAAATGGAGTGAAGAGGATAAAGATCATAAAAATTATATCACAAAGATGATCTATCAGGAGTATCGGCCATCAGATGGGATCCTATTGTCAGCTCACATTGGATTCAGCACACGGCATGTGAGGTTATGTCCCATCGATGATCCAAGGCTTGTGATTCTTTCAAAGCAAGCTTATTGAAGCATGTATGGTTAGATGCTGAGGAGTGGGATCGTGCAGAGTCCTGACCAATATAGCTAGCAGTGAGATGCCGCGGCCACACATCTAGATACAGTCGGACCGTCACATTTGGGTAGCAATGGATATGACACTATGTGTCACCTATTTGTAAGTATCATTTTGATTATTGAATTTGTTTGTGTTAAGCACATCATGTATGTTCATGTAATGTTTTGCATATTTGTTGCAAGAATTGGTAGTGGGTTGTCCTTCGACACAAACCGAGGAGGCTTATGGATATCATCATGGATTGGTTATAGAGTTGGAGGACTTGGAGGGATATGGTGCGGTCATTTCATGGGAGCATCTACGATGAGGTGAGCTTATAAACTTGGTTTGGTGTTTTTAGTTGTTGTTTGTAAATATCATGTCAATTTGTCTCATTTCATGAATGTTCTTTGTTAGAGGACTACAGATATAGATGTTTTGATTCCTTTGGGCATGTGTATGGTAGTGGTGTGCCACAATTTTGTATTTGGCTCATATATAGTAGTGGTGCACTAGAATTTTGTATTTGGTTCCTATATGGTAGTGCTTTGCCACATTTTGTATTTGGCTCATATATGGCAGTGGTTCGCCACGGTTTTGTACATGCTTCATCTATGGAATATATATCTCTTTTGTACATGGTTTATGGTTCATTCTGCTCATCTCTTTTGTGTTCGACAGTGTTTTGCTTTATCAAATCATGTTTTGGTTGCCACTAGAGTACATATCACATGTACTCAATTTTTTTTTTTTTGGGTAGAGTGTATTGTCTTTTGCTACACAACAACACGATAATTTTTCTACAATAAGAGACAACACACTCTGCCCAAAAAAAAACTGTAGATATGGTCATCAGTATAGGCATTGGTATGCGTGTCAGTATGTCCAATTGCATACTGATGCTCATACTGGTGCTTAATACCGATGCTCATATCAACACTTATACCAATGCTTATATCGACACATATCGACGCTTATACCGATGCATATACCGATGCTTATACCAAGGGTTTTGTATCGATGCATATGTTGAATCTTACATCGGTGTCAGGAGAAAATGATGCCCGTGCATTTGCCTTGGTAGAAGCCTCGGTATACCCCTAATATGTTGTGGTGAGTACAAGAATTAAAAATTTTAGATGAAAGTATTGAAAGATGCCAAGTGGAGAGAAGCATTGGAGGCTTAATGTTTTAGCATATTAAAAGATGGTGTTTGGGAGCTACTTTATTTGCCACCAAAGAAAGGATTTTGAATGTAGAATATAAAGTAGATGGTACTTTAAAGAAATAGAAGGCTAGACTGCACAAATATTCCAAAAAGTAGAAGGATTTGGTGTCCAAGATGATTTTTCACCAAAAATGTAGGTGATTTCAATTTACATGCTACTTATAGTTGTTGCACATAAAAGGCATCCTATATTCCAAATGCATGTAAAATTAGCATTTATCAATGGACACCTCAAGGAGGAGGTATACATATCTCAACCACCAACTTTTGATGCATCTTATTCAAAAAACAAGCCATCTACTTAAAAAGACATTATATGGCCTTTAGCAAGCTCCAAGAGCTTGTTACCAACAAGTTGACAAATTTTTTAAGAATCTAGGATTTCAAAGAAATACTTATGATGAAAATTTCTATGTTATGAGAAAAAATAACCAATTAGTAATTTTCATCTTCTATGTAGAGGATATAATCATTATAGCACATCATGTAGATTTAATCAAACAAACTTGTACCCCATGATTTTCTTGGAATGAAATATGGAAAAAACATGATGACCTTTTCATATCACAAGGAAAATATGCTATTGAAATCCTTAACGCTTTTGGGATGATGGGCTCCAAAATCACTTGGAAACCTATAGAAGTAGATTTTAAACTTCAAAAAGAAGATACCAAAATTGATGTAGAAGTGAAGAAGTACATAAATCTTGCTAAATTCTTATCTTTTTATGCAACACTAGAATAAATAGCTAACATGTTATTTGAATATTGAGAAGGTTCTTAAGTATAAAAATTGTTCTATTGAAGAATGTCAGTGGATCTATAATGTTGGGAATGATGGATGGACACTTCAAGATGATGAGTAGGTAGTGCCAAATCCTGCTTTGTACCAGCCCTTTGATGCTTGAGAGTTGATAAGTGGACCTTCTTAGCTTTCCAATGACACCATAAAATGGCCTATGTACTTTGGAAATGATGTATGAAAAGATTGAAACAAAACAGACAACTTTGAACTTCAAGTCTTCAAGAAAACTTTCTATTCTTGACCATACACCTGCTGTATCTTTTGCTCAGTATGACCAGCACAGTAGGAATTGGAAAAATTCCTTTTAGGGGTATCTAATTAGCTTAGCAACCTAACTATTTCAAGTGAAATCACTTAAAAAGATTAACGATGCTCAGAGAAATTAATTTAGCAAGTAAACCTTTACCCTGGATTTTTTAGGACTGTTGCAGACTTTGGCCAGTGATCACCTCGACGGACTTTTCTCTCGAATGGCTGAATATAAATCCTTCAAATTTTGATGGCATGTAGATGACTTTGATTTGATTCCAAGAAGCTATAGATCTTTGAATTTGGTCCAGAAATGAGTGAGATATGAGCTGCACAAGTTGATTGACTGATAGAGACTATGACAGAGAACTCAGAAATGAACAATGTAATTGTAATGTATTAATGAACAATGTTGTACAATGCCATATGCATGATGATCATTGCCTAATGGTAGATAAAGGTGTAGGCGACTGTGTATGCCTCACACACACTCAGAAAGTGCAATGAAATGCTCAGGATGATGAGTCTACTATTGGTGACTTTTTCTTAGAGGTTCATATAAGAGTTCACTTTCAATTTGAATTTGAATTCAAATTTTGGATTCCTCTAAAAAAGTGTTCCTCCATTATAGGAGATATTCCATCAATCAAATCCTAAATTTTCGACGAGTTCTTTTTTGTAGGTGCTTACAAAGATTCTAAGTCAAATATGACTTTTACAAAGAGTAAAGAGGGCAATTATCTTGTAGCATTGGTTCCTATGCTTCTTCATATATGTATGGACTACAAGCCAAATGTGTAGGCTTGTGAATTGCACCAACAGCTCCCCCTCAAGCCAAACATTTTGGCTTGGTCTTCATCTTCAGTCTTCATGTATATGTTGCAATCCAATCATTGATTTGAACCTGCAAAGTTTGGTTCCATCCAATGCTTTAGTTAACAAAGCTGCACACTCCATGTTGGTTGATACATATGTTAGTTGAATGTCCTTGCTTAATAGCATCTCTCTCACATAATGGTAATGGACCTCTATATGCTTGGTCCTGGCATGATAAATAGGATTAGCTGCAAGGTGAAGTGAGCTTGTATTATCTCCAAATATCAATGATGAACTAGTATACAAACCCAATTCTGTATACAATAACTTGATCCATATGGCTTCTTGAGTGGCATTTGCCAATCCTCTATACTCTGCCTCTGTAGAAGATAAAGCAAAAGTAGGTTGCTTCTTTGAGGACCATGATATTGGCTTATCACCTGCAAATGAAATGTATCCAGAAGTGCTTCTCCTATCATCCTTACATCCTGCCCAATCTACATCTGAATAGATCTTAATGTCCAAGTCTGATGTGTAAGGAAAATACAAACCATGATGTTGAGTGCCTTTGAGATACTTTAGAATTCTTTTGGCAGCTTCTAAGTGAGGTACTCTTGGCTTGTGCATGAACTGACTTAGCACACTAACTCCATATGCAATATCTATCCTTGTCAAATTAGCATAGTTCAAGCTTCCCACTATGCTTTGGTAACCTGTAATATCATCGATTTCATCACCTTCATGGGCACTTAGTTTTAGGTTTACCTCCATTGGAGTACTTGCAACTTTTCCATCCTACAAATGAAACTTCTTCAACATATCCTGTATGTATTTTTTCTAAGTAATATAGATTTGAAAGTTAGTATAGACTAACTCAAGTCCAAGAAAATACTTTAGTAAACCAAGATCACTGATCTTGAATTCCTTCATCATTTGGTTCTTGATTTGTCTGATTCCATTGACATCATTACCTGTAAGTATGATATTATCAACATATACACATAGGTATATTACCTCTAAATTACTTCTCTTGATGAATAGAGAAGTGTGTGCCTTGCTCATGACAAAACCTTGGTCTTGAAGGTTTGTGGTCAACCTGTGATTCCATGCCGTAGGTGCTTGCTTCAATCCATAAAGATCTTTATTCAACTTGCACACATATGTTACCTTGTTTGGATCCTCATAGCCAGGAGGTTGTGACATATATACCTCCTCTGAAATCCATCCATTAAGAAATGCATTTTTTACATCCAATTGATACATGTTCCAATTTTTAGATGCAGCCACACTTACCAATACCCTGATGGTTGGCATCTTGGCCACAGGTGAGAATGTTTCTTCATAGTCAATGCCTTGGGTTTGTGCAAAACCCTTGGCCCCCAATCTAGCTTTGTACCTGTTTATTGACCCATCAGAATTTCTTTTGAGTTTATAGATCCATCTGGATCCAATTACCTTCATGGACTCTTTCTTTGGTACTAGTTCCCATATCTTCCTTCCATTTTGTCTTAGTTTTTGCTTCTTCATATGATCCCGGTTCTTCAATTGACAAATCTTTGGCAAGATAAATAGAATGTTTAGTGACAAGAGAGGTGTCTATTGGAGATAGACGTCTGCTGAAGCACGCGAATAGCACAAGGAAGAAGAAGAAGCTTGGAGCACAAACACACAATACTGAATGTATTACTAGAGAATGTACAAACATAAGTAGCCCATTAGGGCAATAGGCGTATATACAATTCGGGGGAAAAAACCTCCTAAAGAGGGAAAAAAGTGCCCCGACGGTCCTAGAGTGTTCACACACATCACTACAGTAGGTTGCTTCTTTAAGGACCATGATATTGGCTTATCACCTGCAAATGAAATGTATCGAGAAGTGCTTCTCTTATCATCCTTACATCCTGCCCAATCTGCATCTGAATAGATCTTAATGTCCAAGTCTGATGTGTAAGGAAAATACAAACCATGATTTTGAGTGCCTTTGAGATCTTTAGAATTCTTTTGTTAGCTTCTAAGTGGGATACTCTTGGCTTGTGCATGAACTGACTTAGCACACTAACTCCATATGCAATATCTATCCTTGTCAAGGTAGCATAGTTCAAGCTTCCCACTATGCTTTGGTAACCTGTAATATCATCAATTTCATCACCTTCATGTGCACTTAGTTTTAGGTTTACCTCCATTGGAGTACTTGCAACTTTTGCATCCTGCAAATGAAACTTCTTCAACATATCATGTATGCTTTTTTCTGAGTAATATAGATTCCAGAGTTAGTATAGACTAACTCAAGTCCAAGAAAATACTTTAGTAAACCAAGGAAAGGGTCAACTTTGGAGCAAGGTGTTGTATAGCACAAAGAATTAATTGATTAGTAAATTGACACAATGTTCAATTTCTTGTTAAAGGCATTGACCTAAAAGAAAATTAAGTTAAAGGAGAATTCATTGCACAATGATGTAAATGTGGGCTTGTGAGTTTGGAACATAAAGTTTTGCATTAAAATCAAAGCTGATGGTATGGGACATCATACTTTATATTTATGGACTTCAAAGCTCAAAGTCAAATCTTTGAGAAAATTTCCTACATTTGAATAGTTATAAGATTCATGAAAATTCATTAGAATTGTTTTTTTCCAATTGAAGTAAGGCTGGCCAAAGTTAAGATCCTTTGTTCCTACCTTTTATCAAGGCCCTTAAAGCCAAGTTGGAGATAGTATCCCTCTATTTGGATAAATGATTAGTGGATGTTGGTTAGAAGTGGACCATAGTATGAACATGCAAGTAAAATATCTCAGTCAACCCTAGTAAAACTTCATTTTTCTAGACTAAATTCAAGTGAATTTCAAAAGAGTCCATATAGTCTTGAAATAGTTAGAAGTTTCCACCAAGTTCTTAGAAGCATTCACCCAATTGTGGCTAGACTAGAAAGGTTTCAAGTACCTTTCTCAAATTTTAAGTACTTAAATAAGTCCCCAACTAGTTCGAAGCACTTCTACTGGTGTAACTATTTTACACATAAGCACCTAGTTGAACAAAAGAGACATGAAAAGAGTTTCATTTTGTTCCAATTTTGGTAAGTTAGATAATGTAATCACCCATATTGTATGTTTGATGTGTAGAAATGCATCTAGGTGGACCAAATAAAGTCAATAGGTCTAGGAACATGGTTAAGTAATCCACACATTTTGATAAGTACATACATAAGAGGTGCTCTGATATGGACCAAGGTAGCAATTGTCTATGAATATTCATGGATAGAGATGCTTTCTAATCTACCCTTATCATTATTTACATATTGCACACTAGATTCAACCTACTAAATGCAAAGTTAGATGATACTTAGAATGATTTGGGTAGGGATCATATGACAGATTGATTCCCCTTCTCACATCCAGTTCCGAAAATATTTCCTTTTGATAGAAGAGGTGACTGTTGATGACGCGGCAAAGGCTCAAACCTTATCAAGCCTGCGGAATTCACCGCGTCAGTGAAGGTAGCTAAGCTAGAGTGATATTAGAACACCTCTATAATCAGTAGTATCTTAGCAAAGTTACTGTCACTCAAACGTATAAGACTCTGTTTGGAATTCACTGAAATTCCATTGAAACTTCATCGGACTATCACCGGAATGTCACCGTAATTATACCGGAATCTTACCGGAATCAACTGCGATTCTGTTTGTAATTACTTCAAGTGTATATACATGAAGTAAGGAAGTGATGCGTGAACTTCCTTTACTGAATGAACTCTTTCTGAAGTTTAAAGAAAAACTTCACCAGTTCAGAATGCCTCTTTCCGGTCAGACTTTGTACTGTGTGTACATATCCATTTCACCGAAATCTTTGATGACCTGATAGTAGAGATGTCTAGCTACAAGATAAGCTATCTCTCATACAAGACTTTGCATTCTTCTGTGAGATCTACTTTGTCGTTCTACCAGAAAACACGTTTACTGAGAAAACTCTAACTGACCAAAAAATACGTTTACTGAGAAGACTGTAACTGTTAACTAACTTTATACCTTAACATGAAAATACTCAGATTTCTTCACATACGAAAGAATGCGCGCAAGGTTCCACATGAACATGTGTTTTCTATTAGAGAAGATGTGTACAAAACTAGCTTGGCCTCTTCTTGCTCAAGCTATAGAAACTCTCCTACACTGAGTAGTTTCTTCTTACCATCTCTCTCAGATGAATACCTGACATTTCAGGTTTCTGTTATTCATCTTTACATACACAATCTCTGGCGTCTTCTAAACCTATTCTTGATTTCTATATGCGCTCTATTCACACGACGCGCTCTTCTCACGCACACTCATGTTCGCTCTTGCTCGCAAAATTTTTTCTATTCTTGTCTCTCTTTATATACAGTTTTGATCCGGTGTAACAAACTCTAATTCTGGAAGTTTCTACGCTGTACATTACAGTCGTGAATTTGTCCCTTCACTAAGGCTTTGATTTTTTGAATACTTTGATTCTGCTTCTTTTTATCTTTCTTTGTCTGTACGTCAAATTTGTGAGTGATTCTTCAACAGCTCCCCCTCAATCACTAATTTGACTCCTCCTGTCTTTCATATATTTTTCTTTCTTTTATACCTGCCATTTCTTTGAATCTGCTTGTCTTTTTTCCATCCAAGCTCTTTGTCAAAATATCTGCAATCTGATCTTTTGTCGGAGTGTATACTATTTCTATCTCCTTCTCCATCACCTTTTCCCTCAGGAAATGATACTGAATCTCTATGTGTTTTGTTCTTGCATGAAATACTGGATTTGCTGCAAGATACAACAAACTCATATTATCTCCATGTATAATAGGTATAGCTTGATCAATACCCATGCTTTTGAACAAGGTCTGCATCCATATCACTTCTTTAGCTGCTTCTACAAGTCCTTTATATTCTGCTTCTGTTGATAATAAAGCCACTGTGTGTTGTTTCTTTGAATACCAGCTCACTAGCTTATCTCCTAGGTATGCCATATACCCATGTGTTGATCTTCTCTCATCTTGACTTCCTGCCCAGTCTGAGTCACTAAATGCTCTCAACTTTATATCTGACGTAAACGAATAATATAATCCTTCCTTTATAGTTCTTTTGATATATCTAAGAACTCTTTGTCCTGCAACCCAATGATGATCCTTCGGACAATGCATGAACTGTGAGAGAACTCCCACCGCATAACTGAGATCCGGTCTTGTTAGCGTAGCATAAATTAAGCTTCCTACTAATGACTGATACTTTCTCATATCTTTAAACTCTGCACCACTATATTTGCTGAGTTTATGATTTACTTCAAGCGGTGTTGAAGCTTCTCTGCAATTCTCCATATTAAACTTCTTCAGTAAGTTTAGGAGATACCTTTCTTGCGAAACATATACACCATGATCTGTGTATGTGATTTCCATTCCAAGAAAGTATGATAACTTTCCTAGATCACTGATCTTAAATTCCTTTTCAAGCAATCTCTTTACTTCTTTACTTCCTTCATCTGAGGTACCGGTGATTATAATGTCGTCTACATAAATACAAATGTAGATCATACCTTCTTCTGTTCTCTTGATGAGTAGACTTGCATCTACCTTCGAACTTTGGTATCCAAGTTCATTTAGATATTTCACAAGTTTGTAATTCCAAGCTCTTCGAGCTTGCTTCAGTCCATGAAGTGCTTTTCTTAATCTGCAAACAAAATTTGGGTATCTGGAACTTACAAACCCTTCAGGTTGTTCCATATAGACTTCATCTGATATATATCCATTCAGAAATGCATTCTTGATATCCAGCTGACTTAGCTTCCATCCTTTTGATGCTGCTATAGCAATCACTGTCCTTATGGTTGACATCCTTGCCACCGGACTAAACGTCTCATCATAATCTATGCCATGCGTCTGAGCATAGCCCTTGATAACGAGTCTAGCTTTGTATCTGGCTATCCTTCCATCTGCAAGTTTTTTAACTTTGAAAACCCATTTATTTCCAATTACTTTCTTACCATTTGGTTTAGGAACAAGTTCCCATGTCTTGTTCTCCTCTAGTGTGCTGAATTCTTCTTCCATTGCTTCTTCCCATTGCTTCTTGCCTTTAGCTTCATCATAGTTCTAAGGTTCTTCATCATCTTTGACCATATATGCATAATTTTTCTGAGTTATGTACGAAGTATCATAAGAATACCTTTCTGGTTGTCTTCTAGTCCTGCTTGACTTTCTTGGTTCACATTCTTCATAAGTGTCTGAATACACTTCTTCATCAACTATAGGAATTTCTTCATTCTTTCTTGTTAATCCATTTCTGGACGTACTTGCTTGCATATAGTCTTCATCTCTATTCACCTGCACAATTGATTTCCCTTTCTCTTTTCTTCTTACCTCTTCTTCAAATTCTTTTGTTGTATGACTTTGATCTGCATACCAGCTTTTTTGTTCATCAAATGTAACATCTCTGGAAACAATAAACTGTTTTGATAGAGGACTCCATAACCTGTAACCCATCTGCTTTTCATCATATCCGACGAACACATATTTCTTTGCTTTCGGTTCAAGCTTATGTCTGAGTTGTGATGGTACATAAGCATAAGCTACTGATCCAAACACTTTGCAATGATCAAGTGTTGGTTTCTTTCCCCACCAAGCTTCATAAGGGGTCATTCCATTTAAAGCAGTACACGGTAATCTGTTCACCAAGTATGTAGCTGTATTTATAGCTTCAGCCCAAAGATAATTTGGACAATCTTTTTCTTTTAGCATAGCTCATGCAAACTCAACTAGAGTTCGGTTCCTTCTTTCTGCTACACCATTTTGTTATGGTGTATACCTGCAGGTTATTTCTCTCTTAATACCTGAACTCCAAAGATAATCATTGAACTTTCAAGAGAAGTATTCTCCCCCTCCATTAGACCTCAGTCTCTTAAGCTTTCGACATGTGAGTCTTTCAGCATATGCATGAAAATGCTTGAATGTTTCAAATACTTCTAATCTTTCCTTCAAAACATATAACGTTATCCATCTTGTAGCATCATCAATGAATAAAACATAATACCTTGAGCCATTGATTGATCCTTCTTTTGTTGGACCCCATACATCTGTATGAATGAGTTCCAGTACTCCATCATGTTTGAATCCTTTCTTCTGAAAAGGTAACCTGTGGGCTTTTCCCATCTGACATGCTTCGCACTTATGAATCAAATGTTGGTTCTGTACAGTCGGTAATCCCAGTACTGACTGATTTGAAATCATAGCTTTTATTCCTCTTTCATTAAAATGACTTAATCTCTTATGCCATAGATCAAGTTCTGTAATCACCTTTTCACCATGTGTGAGCAACGCTTGACCAATGTTCCCTTGTACTCTTAAAGTAAAGAGTCTACCTTCTTTCTTACCAAAGACGATCTGATTATATCCATTCTCGGGATCTTCTACAAATACTCCTTCATTTGTAAATCTGACCTGAAAACCTTTCTCAACTATTTGTCCCACACTAATCAAAATTTTTAGGTGTTGTCGGAACATACAAAACATTGGTTAGCAAATCTGCTCCACTCTTACATTTCACTTTTCCAATTGAATGTACACTATGTTTCGTATTGTCACCTGTTTGAATAGTATGACTGGAACTACCTTTTTCCAATTCTGACATCAGTTCTATATTTCCTGACAAATGATTAGAACATCTAGAATCAATGTAAAATACCTTTAGATCTTTGTTATCTGATATGCCGATTGAGTTCATCATCAATGATGTATGACTTGCATTCTGTGTGTCATTTTCTAGTTGTTGTAGGTGGTGTTCTAGGATTGATTCTTTCCCCAACTTCTTGCTCCACCTCTACCATAGCCTCCTCTTTGATTTTGTCTACCTCTTTGAAAATTACTCTGATATCTTCCGCTTCTGCCTCTGCTATTGTTATTCTGATTCTGACTTGATCCTTGGGAATTATGCCAACAATCATGAGCCAGATGATTACTTAATCCACAAATCCAGCAAGCCTTCTTGTTGATATTCTGACTACCTCTTCCTCTTCCAAAACCTCTTGCTCTTCCTCTGCCAGTGCCTTTACCTCTTGCATAATAAGCCTGAGAACTCGACTCTTCTTCATCTTTTAACTTACCTTTATCTTTCTTCTTGTTCTTCATGTACATTGTAGAACTTTGTCCTTTATCTCCATCTCCTTTCAGGTCTTGCTCATATGTGAGCATCAAACCAAGCAACTGATTTAAATCTGGTACAAAATGATTTAAAGAAAGTTCAGTTGAGAGTACGAAAGGTTTCCACCATTTCATCTCCTCTCAAACCTGTGAGCACTTGCGCTATCAATCTGTGATCTTCGATATCTTCATTTATGGATCCAAGACTATCTGCTAGATCCTTCATCTTAGTAACATAGTCACTAATGCTTTGATTCGACTTCTTTTTGAACGTTGTGAATTTGGACCATAAGCTAGCCTTCCTAGCTTTCGTAGTATTTTGGAAATGATCTTCCAACGCACTCCATATGTCCTCCGCTTTCTCCAGACCTCTAATGTGCGGTAGTAGATGATCTGTAATGGTATTATAAATGTAAGCTCTTGCCATTGCATCTTTCTTCTGCCATAGCTTCAAGTCTTCTAATTCTTCTTCCTTTGGTTGTCTACTGTCTTCAAAGGTCGGCTTCTTTTGTTCTCCGGTCACATACATCATTAAGTCCTTACTCATAAGTAAAGCTTCCATGCGCATTACCCATGCGGGATATCTGTCCAATTTGTCAATTGAAACATGATCTGCCATAATCTTCTTGTTTCTGTTTCTTCTGGTGAGTGTATCGTTAAAGAATTTTACCTTTTGTAAACCTTTACCTTGAAAATGACTTCGGAATACTTCTTGATACCGTTTGCTGTTGATCTCCTCAGCATTCACCTTTCTTTATGAAAGTTTTTTCAAATTCTCTTGTGTCTTTACTTTTGTTTTCTCTTTGAGAATCTTTCTGCTCTTCAGAATCTTTCTTGCTCCGGTACCACTTGTTGTGGTTAATCGGCTCTGATACCACTTGTTGATGACGCGGCAAAGGCTCGAACCTTATCAAGCCTGCGGAATTCGTCGTGTCAGTGAAGGTAGCTAAGCTAGAGTGATATTAGAACACCTCTATAATCAGCAGTAGCTTAGCAAAGTTACTGTCACTCAAACGTATAAGACTGTGTTTGGAATTCATTGAAATTCCACTGGAACTTCACCGGACTGTCACCGGACTGTCACCATAATTATACCGGAATCTTACTAGAATCAACTGCGATCTGTTTGTAATTACTTCAAGTGTATATAGATGAAGTAAGGAAGTGATGTGTGAACTTTCTTCATTGAATGAACTCTTTCTGAAGTTTAAAGGAAAACTTCACCAGTTCAGAATGCCTCTTTCTAGTTAGACTTTGTACTATGTGTACATATCCATTTCACCGAAATCTTTGATGAACTGATAGTAGAGATGTCTAGCTACAAGATAAGCTATCTCTCATACAAAACTTTGCATTCTTCTGCGAGATCTACTTTGTCGTTCTACCGGAAAACACATTTACTGAGAAAACTATAACTGACCGAAAAATACGTTTACTGAGAAGACTGTAACTATTAACTAACTTTATACCGTAACATGAAAATACTCAGATTTCTTCACATCGAAAGAATGTGCGCAAGCTTCCACATGAACATGTGTTTTCTATTAGAGAAGATGTGTACAAAACTACCTTGGCCTCTTCCTGCTCAAGCTATAGAAACTCTCCTACACTGAGTAGTTTCTTCTTACCATCTCTCTCAAATGAATACCTGACATTTCAGGTTTCTGTTATTCATCTTTACATACACAATCTCTGGCGTCTTCTAAACCTATTCTTGATTTCTATATGCACTCTATTCACACGACGCGCTCTTCTCACGCACACTCATGTTCGCTCTTGCTCGCATATTTTTTCTGTTCTCGTCTCTCTTTATATACAATTTTGATCCGGTGTAAAAAACTCTAACAAACTCTAATTCTGGAAGTTTCTATGCTGTACATTACAGTCGTGAATTTGTCCCTTCACTAAGGCTTTGATTTTTTGAATACTTTGATTCTGCTTCTTTTTATCTTTCTTTGTCTGTACGTCAAATTTGTGAGTGATTCTTCAACAGTGAGTAAGAGAAATGAAAACCATGTTTCTCATATTTGACTATGGGATTGGGCGTTAGGGTGAAAAATGCCAAAAAAAGGCCATTTGCTAATCACGGATTAAGAAAATTGACAAATAGGATCTTTCCACGTGTACAAGAATATAACATTCCTGTCTCTTTTAATCTTATGAAGAAATGCTTTTTTTAAGCAAACATGCTTAAAAGTGCCGCTTAAGCGATAGAGATTTTTGAATTCAATGTACAATTTTTCTATTTCATACGAAAAAAGATATTTTTTGCACACCACGCATCACAAATCCTTAAATTTCCAATAGAGAAATGATTTTTGAAGATACAAAATATTTTTTTGTTCACAAAATTCAATGATGTTTTGGTCATAGTTGATACATCAAATCAAAAGATTATGTTTTGCGTCCACGTGTACAAAGTTTTTTTTTCTATAAATACTCGCAAAATTTGTGAAACTCGGTTTCCCACTTTGAGCATTCTGTACTTTTTCTGTGAGTGTTCGAATGGCTTCTACTTCTCACCGTCCTTCTAATCGTGTAACCTCATGTGAGCTTTACAACAAAAGAGAGGATTCTTTATGGAAATCTCTTTCTTTGAAGCTTAATCATTGGGTCACTATGCTTCCTAGTTGCAGAGCTGCCCATAAAGTCAAGTGTACTAAAAGAAATGACACAAAAAACCATTGGAAAGGTCGTATTTGAAGTTTCAAATTGAAGAGGGACACTTGGTTTGCAAAAGTTCAACATATGTACAACGCTAAGGATCTCATGCTAGACAATCATCTGCAATTCCTATTGTAATGTAAGTGAAGTTTAAAAATGCTCTTTTATCAATTTCATTTGGTTCTGTATTTCAAGATATATGTTTTTGTATTGCATATATTTTTCCTTCCAATATTCTTGAGTGGCAACCTGTTGAATGTTTGAGAGGAACATTCAAAGTCCTTCATAAGGATTATGCAAAACTTTTGTATGCAAACAAATGTGTTCAATTTTTCAATAGCATTCAATTATTTGTTTACTTTTCAAATTATCAGGTGCCATCAGGGAGAAGTGCTTATGGAAATCTTGTACATCTACCTGCTCCTTGCATCTCTTCATTAGATGGGGATGCTCGTGATCATTCAATAGTTTCAAGTTTTTTATGCAAAATGAAAGATGATGTCCAAAGGGCAATGTCAGCAAGCCCAATTTTTCGAACGATAAAGATTCAATGGTTTCTTCCTCTTCATGTTTTTGTAGCATGTTTTAAAAACATGTTATTAGAGAAAACAAAAACAATGTGGTTGAATAGGAGAGTTTCAATTTCTGAGATTGATGATGTTTTAGGTAGGGAATGGGATAGCAAAGAAGATCAAAAGCTAGGAGACATCATTTTATGTAAAACTAGCCCAAATTCTCTTTCAATTTCATATCAAATATCTCGACAATCACTTGTTTTAGGATATGATTACAAAAGGTGAAAAAAAAGCTTGGACTCTGGATACCCTTGGATTCAGAAGAGAGTTTTCTAGAATTTGAGTTAGAAATATTGATTTATCCTGATTTTCAACCTAGGAAAATAATTGTCACTACAAACTGGAAACTAAAAAATTTAAGGGAGCTCCTAGAGTTCCTTGATGAGGTTTCACCACAATTCAGATTCTCAATTGATGGTGTCATGGTAAACATTAGATTATTGCTCAAGATAAGGATAAGAAGCTCTCCATGTTACTTGTCCAAACAAATTCTAATGGTCAAGGTAAGGATAAAAACTTCTCCATGTTACTTCAAAGTAAGATAGATCAATAAGGTAGGAATATTTCAAACGATAAGAAGTAGTGAAGGTTCTCCGAAGCCACTTGTCGCTTGAATTGGTCATCTTTTGTTTTCAATGTTAATGGGTATTGTGAGCCTAATTCAAGCGATAAGGCCAATTGAAGTTCCCGGATTGCTCTCCTCGCTTGAATCGGTCATGCCTTTCTTGTGGGTGAAAAACCAAGTTAAGAGCATCAAGGATTACAACATGGAGAAGATTGGAGGATACGATCGATTCAAGTGACTAGGGGAAATGGAGGATTTCAGAATGCCCTAATCACTTGAATTGGTCGTGTCCTCCAATCTTCTCCATTTTCCTTCACATGCCCAATTTTTCAGCTCCATATCATCAAACCATGTTAAATGGCTTTTGTGTGGGTGAAAAAACATAGTAAAGACCATCAAGGATTACAATATGGAGAAGATTGGTGGATCCGACCTTTTCAAGTGAGTAGGGGCAATGGAGGATTTGAGAGTGCCCTAATCCCTTGAATTCTTCATGTCCTCCAATCTTCTCCATTTTCCTTCGCAAGCCCAATTTTTCAATTTCATATCATCAAATCATGTCATAGCATGATGTTTAACAAATTAATGATAAAGAAATTATTATTCATGAAAAAAGGGCTGACCACATTTAAGAGAAACTAGTACCATCACTAATACCATTTCTTTGTAAAAACATGACTTAGAATAACTATCTTCTAGATAAAGATGGAATGGTTCTGAAGGTTATTTTTTGTACAAAATTGCATTTACAACAAAGAGCATATAAATATCTTCCAACATATGTTGGAAGTAATGGGCTAAATATTAAGATAGATACAAAAATCTATACATTTTTGGAGCCTTCACCTTTCTTATTTTATGATCTTTCAGGAACTCTCGCTTCTTTGTTTATTCTTTGGGACATGCATCAATGGAGAGCAAAGAGGAGGTCTTTTCTTCTTATCTTCAACATTCTTATGTCTTGGTGGTGGAGGTGGTGGAGGAGATTCTGGATCATAAGGACACAAAAAATCTTTTAAGATGGCATGAATTGCTTTTTCTCTAACCAAAAGGATCCATGCATCTGGATAGTCGAATAAATTTAGATCTGGACTATAAAATCTGCGCTCCAAGAACCTTACTGCATTGGCAATTACTCTCCATCCACATGATGTAGTGTCTTTCTATAGTGGCACATGAATTTGCATATAACCAAGCTTTTTTTTTCTTCATTCACTTTGCTTGGATATTTCTGATCAATGTGCATTCTTTCAAAGGGAAAGGGAAAGTGGAATAGGTTCCACTGATAGAGCTCTTTTCCTTAGAAGAGATTGAAGAGAGAGAGAGAGAGAGAGAGAGAGAGAGAGAGTTTCACTTTCTCACTTTTAGGTTGTCTAGATAGAAATGGCACTCTTCCATCAAAGAAAATAAGGAGATCAGGTAATCATAGTGGTTAGATCGAGTTCCACATGGATACTTTAGAGAATGGTAGTTATGTTTATTTCCAATGATGGTCCTTGACTAGATGAGATGATCTAGTTATTGACATTAGTGAGACTAGGAGTTGGGTATGACTCTTCTCTTTAGGGTTTCTAGGAGATAGAGATAGATCTAACCTATTAGGGTACCAAACTCTTAGCTGGTGTTACATCATGAGTATGATGAGTAAACATCAGTTAGGAGGATGGGTACTTAGGGATTATCTGAATCTCAAAGGGAATGCTTTCTGCATTCATATGGCAAACTATACGGAAGAGAAATATTATAGTTTGCACAAGTGCCGATAGATGCTCTTCCAAAAGAACTTAGTCCACAGGTAATGGATGAGAAACCATAGACTTCTTGGTTGGTGAAATGTAGAGATTGCATTTTACTACCATGAGTTAGATGATCGATCTACATAGTTCACAAGATAGTTAAGTTAAAATATTACTTGTGATTACACTCAAGGTTAGGAAGACCTAGAGTGGTATGGGGGCAATCTATCATTTAATCTTAGATGGGTTTGGAGTCACTTGTTATGGGACTTTGTTGTATATTTTAGAGGATTATATGGTTTATTATCTCCATTACGGTATGGTCAAGCTTATGAGTTTGGCACCTTACACTTGCTTTTTATATTATTACTCCATAGAGGATACATCATATGGACTTAGGTCATTTTGGTGATGTTATATGATATGGGAGTGATAATTTGGAAGTCCAGCGTACATGGGAGATAGTAGGCACCACTACCTTTGAGATGATCTCATATGAGACTTCTTAAGGGGAAGGATATGGGGAAACAACACACACAGAGATGACCATGGACAAAGAGTACATGGGGTTCAGGGGAGTCCGAGCACTTTCTTCTACCATTACGGACATTTCATCTACATTTTTGAGGATGAAAATGCTTTTAAGGGGAAGGAAATGTCACATGATATTTATATGGGGTTTTGATAGAGAATGCCACATGGAAGTCTTATGGGATTACTTCACATTTGGTAGAAGAAAGAGAGTAGTGTGTCATTTAAGGGACATGTAAGACAAAAGAGAAGGGCGTTCGGACGATGGTTGGGAGGAGTTGAGCTGATCTCTGTGCATGTGTTTACCTTCAAGACTGCCTCGCGTAGGATTTTTGCATAGCTCATGGCAGCTACGAGTGGCAGCAAATAAAAAGATTTAAGATGTTAATGTCACATGATATTTATATGGGGTTTTGATAGAGAATGCCACATGGAAGTCTTATGGGATTACTTCACATTTGGTAGAAGAAAGAGAGTAGTGTGTTATTATACCCTTCAAGACTTCCTCACGTAGGATTTTTGCGTAGCTCATGGCAGCTACGAGTGGCAGCAAATAGAAAGATTTAAGAATTACCATGAATTAAGAGTGATTAGTCTGAGTTCAAAAGGTAGTCTTATAAATGTCATTTTGTGTCATTCATATCTAATGATACCTAAATTTAAGATCAATTTTGTTAAAGACACATGCTCCATGAAGTTTATCTAAGAAATTATATACCCTAGGAATATGATATCTGTTTTTAATTGTGATCTTATTGAGTGCTCTATAGTCAATGCACATCCTATAACTCTTTGTTGCTCTAGCACAATGGTGAGAACCACGTTAAGAAGCTTCACCTCCTTAATGTCAATCCGCAGAAGAGATAGGAGTGATATGAAGATCATGAATGTGAGATGAAGCGAGAGTGAAGGTGAGAAGCATAGAAATGCACACACACATACACACACACTACGAAGAGACAAGCAAGACACAATGGAAGGTGAGGAATCGACTCTATTACTCAAGAACACTATTACAAGCTCAAAATAGCTCTAAGCTCTTCTCTACTCCAACAAGCTAACCTCAAAAATGAGCTCTCTAGCTCTTTTTATAGTTCCTAGACTAGTTTTGACCGGTTTCACATCTAGTGACCGGCATAGTTAAAAATTAGGTCCTATATGCTATTTGGAAGGGTAAACGATGTCTAAAAATAACAAAAATTGATACGCTTGTTCTACCTAAGCTCCTCAAGCTCCAGGACTCCTCGGCTTGCACAAAATGGAGCTATGGATTACAAAATGGGGTTTTCTATGTTACATATGTTACAATAGTGATAAAAATCACTGTTGGAGGTTTTTGGAAAGTATTTGAAAACATAATTCTTTGAAAAACGATTCGACTGGCTCCCTGCTCTGTCGTTACATGCTTCCGTGTCGTCTGTGCCTCTGGCTGCTTCCAACACCCCCCTCCCTCTCGCTTTTGTCGTCCCTGACAGAACCTTGTTGTGAGGTCTGCCGGATATAGTTCTGTAGGAGGTCTTGAGCGAGGGTGTGCTCGGAGATACGAATGCCTTGGGCCAGATCTGCCTCGAGTTTCTCCCAGTCGATTGGTTGCGGTTCTTCCGGTGGCGGGAGCTGATAGTGTGTGGAATAGACCATTCGTTCACAGGCAAATAATTGTAATAAATGTGTAGGCCTGCTTATGAATACCTCTGAATGGTATTCCCAGAAGCCGGTTGTGAACATCTCTTCGAACGTCTGCTTGTAGCACGCCGGTAGGTACTTTATTCTGCAATGCCAGGCATAACACACCCGTAGCGATGGCGTTGTACTCATATCATATACCAGATCGAAATTGCCATGCTCAAAGCCCGGGGTGTTGACATGGCGTGCCTTGACGCATCGGAAGACTTTAAAAATCATTTGCATCATGTCAAAGATTTTGACAGTCATATGCGCCGCTATATCGTCCATATGCTTTAATCTAGGGAGCCAGTGGCGAATTGTAGCCATCATGTAGCCAACAGTTGGTAACTCAATGGGTGGCTTAAAATAGGGGTAATTCAACCAGTCTTGGCACTGCTTATTGTTTTGTACCTTAATAGCAAAGGCAGTCCAGGAGCGGCGTCGTGGCACTGATCCCCAACACGGGTTATACTTCAAATGCAAAGGTGCCTTTACCCATGTACTCATCATCTCTGGATACTGCTGTAGTAAATCTTTTTGCCACTCTGGTTGATAGATCCTTCCTTTCTGTGCATCTAGTGGCAAATCATCCGCCTCGAATTGAGTTGCATGCGATGGTTTCTTACCTGTCTCTTTCTCAATGGCTAACTGGTATTCGGCCATTAACATGAAATACGGTTTATACTGTAGCTCGTGCCCAGATATGTATCGTCGCGGGGCCAAATGAGCAAAGAATGGAGACTGTAATATCTTTTCTTCTATCATCGCCATGGCATGTAATTGTGCCTCTACTCTCGCTGAGTGCGTTGTTCCAAGTTCCTCAATAGTCTTCATCCACGCGGGGGTCGGAAGTTCGTACGTCATCTGACCTTCGGCCATGACGCGTCCGCCTGGGATGGGTTGTGGCTCGTACGCTTCTTCAAATGTTTCCTCCACCGGGATGGTGACCGTTTCTTCCTTAGCTGGAAGCTCAGGTGGGGAATCTGGCTTTGGTGGCGCTTCATATACTGCAATCCTTGATTCAAGGGTCGATACCTGGGCCCGTAATGAGTTGAGTTCCTCTAGGAGGTCAGGAGAGGGGTCCACAGGTGCTGGTATGTCGTGGTGTGCCGTTTCTCGTAACTGGAGTAATTTGTGATCTTCTTTGAGTTTCTGTAACTCCTCGTTCAGGCGGTCGTATTCATCTAGCAATCTCACATGATCGTCTAGCAGCATCCTCATCGAGTCTGAAGGAATGGCTTTGAACCTGCTAGGACTGAGTGGTTGGTCTGGGTTGTCGAGCACTGCTTCTAAGTTTTCTCGGTTCTGATCCTGTAAGCGCTGGTTTTCTTCCTTGGCGGCTGCTAGGTGTCTTCGTAGTAAGCCCATGTTTCGTGTTAGCATTGCATTGCAGACTGTCTGGGCTCTTAATAAGTTATCCAGGTCAGTAGTGGCTTCCTTGGTCTTTTCTTCGCTTTCTAGTTCCAATTTGTGATAAGCCTCGCGTAATTCCTGGTAGCGGGTGTTCAGAGAGGCATTCTCAATAGACAATAAATTAAGCTGCGACTGTAAGTCATTGGTTGTCCTCTGCAGCTGCTGATAACTATCACCAAGAGATGTGAACTCATCTCTTACTTGCGTCATACACATGAACATCTGTCGGAATGCATTATCTATAGTGGGTGATAGTATTAATGGGGTGCTAAATGAAGATGCAGTTGGTGTAGATGCAACGGGAATGGGGAATGGGGGTGGGAAGGTGGATGATGTAGTGATTGTTGAAAATTGTGATGTGCCTAAAAATGTTTGTGCCGTGAGTGAAGTGAGTGATGGTGCAATGGGTGGTGAGATGTCCATGTCAGTGGATGTATCTAGTGCGGTGACCGTGAATATGGGTGTGATCGTGGGTGCTCGTGCTGGTGTAAATACGGGATTTACAAAGGTTGAGGGGTAATTTACAGGGGGTCTGGCTGGAGCAGCTTGGTGGAAAGGGGAAAGAAGGGTTAGAGTGGGTCGGGGAGGTGAGACGGGGGAGAAGGTTAATGGCGGTGGGAATGGGAAAAGGGGTCTTGGAGTTGAGGGGAAAGATGGAAAAGATTGAGGAAGGAATGGGTTGGATAGAAAGGTGGGTGTGGGAGGGGGTAGACTAGGGCTAATGGGTGCGGGAATTGTGGGGTTAGTGGTCGTAAAGACAATTTCTTCAACACCACCGGCGAATGAAGATGTTGGTCTGGGGGAAGGAGGGTGAAGAGGGGAGGCTGGATGGACGGGCGGTGAGAGAGGAGCGGTTGGGGTGGTCGGTACTTTAGTGACTACTGAGGTTTGTACAGCTGTAGCGCGGGGTGGGGAATCTACAAAGATGGTTTCTACAGCCAACGAACTTTCGAGGACGAGACGTGCCTCCCTGGCTTGTTCTGAAGACTGTGCTCCTGTTGGTACACGAATGTATTCGCCGGGCTTTGAAAGTAGGCGTACTCTACGGGGGTCAAACTGTGGTAGTGGCTTTCTTTGCAAGTACCTGAGTGCTTCGTTGGAGCCTACTGATTTGACTAACTCTCTGAATCCTTTGATGTATGCGTCTTCGAATCCGCCTGTGACAAGTTCTTGTTCTATTATTGTTTGACTCTCTTCCTCTGTCAGCTTTTTGCGTGCCCAAACTTTTTCCATAGTTCTATACAGCTTCTTGATAGGTAGTGTGTAAGCTGCTGCTTCGTAAGTTTCATCTTCATGGGTACTTGTATCACCATGTGTGTCTGTTTGTTGGCCTTGGCCATCTGTCTGTTCATGTTCTTGGGATTCCTGAGTTCCCTGGCTAGCTTCGTCGTCTCCTTCGTCGTCATCGATTGCTGTTCTTTCATCATCAGAGCTAGACACAATCTGTCCTTGTTGCTGATGTCTGGGTGTGGTAGGGTAGCTCGGCCTTTCAAATTCTTGAGAAAACAATTGTCCTTCTGAAAACTGGAACTCATTGGAGAATGCATCAGGCATCTCAAAATCAAAAGTTTGGTCCAGTGGCTCTGCTTGTCCTGCTTCTAAATGGGGTATTGGAAAAGAGATAGCTTCCGCACCAATAGTGGTGGGAAGTTCAGCTGCTGTGGTGATAGGTTCTGTGGTTGTGGCTGCTTGGGGTGCAACAGTACTGGTGGTGCCCTCCGGCGTAACTGGTCTTGATAACCGTATACGAATTGGTGGTACTGTGGGAGTGGCTGCTGTTGGTGACTGCTCTGGAGATGGTTGTGGCGAGGGTGATTCTGGGACTTGTAGGCATGGGATAGTGCCTCTCATCCGCTTTCCGGCTCTGCCTTTGCTAGACTTTCTAGCCTTCCTAGTGGTGCCTTTAAATGCTTTCAGTTCCTCACTGGTCATGGCACGCTCAATTGGTAAGTCATACGCCAAGCACATATATATGATCCTGGTGAGGGCGCAACACCCATTGATTACCTTCTTTCGCTCCCACCTATGTTGTGCCAAATAGAACTGATCAATTATCCAGCTGGCTAGATCAACCGTTTGCGGTCCAGTGCATGCTAAGTACAATCCAAACCAGATTCTTTTGTGGGGCATGGTAAAACGATCCTGAGCTGGGAAAGCAAAGTGCTGCATGCATATCCGTAATGGCTTGGAAAGCTCAAGGGTTATAGCAGAAATATCCTCCCATTTAGTTACGTCACCACGTTTCATCTGCTCTGGGACTAGCCGTTCTCTCTCCGTCGGAGTATGTGTTCCATGTATTTTCAGAGCTGCGCAAATTAAATCTTTAGACAAATAAAACCTTCTGAATGGAGGATCATTTACCAAGGATGGTAACATGAATGTGCCAGGTAGATCCTTGTTTTCTGAAGCGGTTAAGGTGGTTACCAAGTAAAAACATCTGTAAAAATCGGGTTTAGGGAGAGGGTCGCTAAAATACTCTATAAATCCCGCTCGTGCCCAAACGTGCGTTAGATCTTGTGTATTCTGTAGTCCTTCAAATTATCTTGAAAAGAACTGGTACTTGGTCCATGTGCGAAGATCAAATGCCAAATTGGCCTCAAATATGAAATCAGCGTCTGCTAATGGTCCTGCTAGGCCTTGAAACCAGTGAGAATTACGATGAATCTTCTCAGTATATCCTCTAGGAGGATCATCGATTGGCATGGGTCCTGGAAAACCTTGAAACTCTGGAGGTTGCATCGTAGGATAAGATTCTGCGAGTAATTCTCCAATATTGGCCATTGGTGTGCTTGGGCCAGCTTCTGATGGTCCTGCTTCGGTTTGCATGATGACTGATGAGCTAATGGAAAAGATCTGCTACAAAAGATTAACACATTAGTATGGAAATTAATTATGATCCCATTAAGGTGAGACCGCAATCCCTTTCCATAACCGATGTGTAACCCGTGTAGCCAAGTGTCGTGAAGTGATTGATGCAATGATCTTTTTGTAGAGCTAATGCAGGTCTCTAGACACCTACATGGTTCGATTATGCATACATTTCTTGATGAGCTTTTATTATGCATGATGTGGGGTTTGGGTGTATGAATTTATACAAGGTTTGGTTGAGGGTGAATTATTACAAGGGTGGAGTTTAAACGGGGTGGGAGAATTGTTAGATAAGGGGGTACAAGAAGACGTCTGGATACGTTTCGGTATCCATTTCCTAAGAGTCTTGGAGTGGGTGGTATGTTTCTGCTGAGGGACAAAAAGTGGTATCGGGTTTGGTGGTATTGAAGGATGAAAAGATTTCTGAGGGGTATATATTACATGGCTGGAGGGTTGGGCTATAATACATTGTTTGGGTACCCAAATCTGCATGGGTGTGGGTCTACTGATAAGATATTTCTTGGCGATCCAAATCTGCCGAGTATTTGTACTTGGGGAAGAAGATCGAGGGGACTTTGGATGCTGACTCTGCTTCTTTTGAAACTTTGTCCTGTTCTTGTCTGCAGTGTTGCCAATAGCCTGTGGTTGCTGTCCTTTTGGCACCCATATTTGTTTCGTGCCACTTGTTCTGTGATGTTGATACTTCTGCTTTCTTCGCCTTGTCTGGTGGTGTCGTCGGTCTGGGTTCCTCTGTTGTGGTTGACTCCTTCGAGGTTGGGTTTGAGAGGTCCAATGGACACTCTGCTTTGGAAAAGAAGGGAGATCCAACACTTGCGTGACCTGCCCATTAGGAAGTGATTCGTTATTTATCTTTAATCTAGGCCAGTCCGCAGCAAGTTTGGAAGGATGAGCACCGCAGGGTGTTGTGCTCATTTGGCCACTGATGCAACCCACCTGACCGCTGATTGTGTTCATCTGCCCTAGCGGTTGGGTAGCTGCCCCTTCTAGTTTGCAGGAAGCCCCAGGGAAGATCTCCTGTCGTTCTTCTGATTGACAATTGTCCCTAGCCAAGCCCGAGTGGGTTGGAGTAGACGTAACGTGACTGGTCTGACCCAAGATCTTCCGGTCTTCCGTCGCATGCATTTCATAGGGTCTAGGGTTACAAACCTCAATCGGAATGCCGTTAGGGAAGTCAAGCGGTATCACTCGCTTCTGTTCTAAGGTTCCAATCTGTAAGGAGCCTTGTCTAAGATTTAGGTCCACTGAGTGATCGTATAGCCAATCTTGGCCAAGGATTAGGGGTTCTATCAGGTCGTCATCATGGCACACTAGTAGCTTCGCTATCATGGTCACTTCGTTAATGAGGATAGGAAGGTCCACCTCACCCATGCAAGGGGTTTCCATGCCTCCTAGCCCTATGAGGTATGCCTCAATTGGCCGCATTTCTATTCCTTAATCCTTATAGTGGGACCATCTAATCGCACTAGTCGTAGCACCTGAGTCAATCAAAGCCCTGAGCTCTTGGCAAGGGTTGCCGTGCTCTAACCTGACTGTAATGAATGGTCTCCTGTCCACTATACTAGGATGAGTGGTTGACTTTACTTGACACATGGCCATGGGATATCTGGGTGTAGTTTCCAGATGGTTATAATGTTCTCTCCCTAGTCCTTGTCTTCTTAACTTCATGCGTTTAATGCGTTCTATTGCTTCTGCCTGAGCTTCCACTCGTATTCTATTTTCTTCCTCCTTACGCTTCTTTGCCAACGTGAGTTGTCTAAGCATATCCTCAGTAAGAGGTTCCTGATATAGCTTGACTCTAGAGCCACTAATGTAATTAGGCATTATATCTCCTTCTAAAGTGGCTAACTGTACTGCTCCACTTGTTGATAGTCTGTTAATGATCATAGGTCCATAACCTCGCTTTTCTAACTTACGTGCGTGTTGCTTTAGCGTATATACTAGAACTAAATCTCCTTCTTTTAGGCCTTTATCTTTCACATGTGCATCAAAATATGCTTTCTGTCGCTTCTTGGCTGCATATATGCCTGCTGCTGCCTTTAGCCTGGTTTCTCCTAATCGTTCCAAGTCCATTATTCTCGCTGATAATTCATGGCCAGTCCACTGATGTTCTTGTGCAACCTTAAGGGTCGGTATCAAGAAGTCCAAAGGAAGCACAGCATTCTGACCAAAAACCATCTGAAAGGGAGTTGCATTGAGTACAGTCTTGTAGGCCACTCGATATGCCCAAACAGCATGGTGTAACTGTTTGTCCCAATCTGAACGTTTGTTGTTCACGAGTTTTGTCAGTACGTTACAAAGGATCTTATTAGTGCTTTCAGCCTGACCATTGGCCTGAGGATGATATGGTGCGGATTTCTTGTGAATCACCATAAAATCCTGTAACAAATATTCAATGACTTGGTTTAGAAAGTGAGTTCCGCGATCGCTCACTAACTCTATAGGCAATCCATATCTTGTAAAGACATTCTCAAATAAGAATTTTGCAGTTGTGTGTGCATCATTCTTTTTCGTGGCTTTTGCCTCTACCCATTTCGTAAGATAATTTGTGGCAACAATAATGTATTCAGCATGTGTACCTTTTGCAGGGGGGTTAATGGGTCCTACAAAGTCTATACCCCACTTAGAAAATGCACGTCCACCCATCATGGGTTTCAATGGCATTTCATCTTTGCGAGTAGGAAACTGAGTTCTTTGGCACACATCACATCTCTTGACATAGGTATGAGCATCCATGTGAAGAGTGGGCCACCATAATCCTGCAAAGAGGATGGCTTTGATTATCCTATCGGGTCCAAAATGACCTCCTGCAACCCCTTGGTGTGCAGTCTCTAGTATGCTCAGATAATCGCTCTCATGAACACATTGTCTTAGATATCCATCTCGTCCTCTTTTGTATAGTTTATCGCCAATAAGTGAATAATCTTGAGCTTCCTGCTCTAGAATGCGTTGTCAAGCTAAGGTCATTCCGTGAGGGAATGTCTTCGTCCTCAAGTATGTCACTAATTGTTCACTCCAGTCTGGTGTGAGAGACACGTGATACAATGTAGCATGCTCTACTGGTGGTCTTTCACAACAAACGTTGCATTCCTTACACAACTTGTAGACATCTGCTTCCATCGAAGGCCAATATACTCCTAGTCTATGCAGAGTCTGTAATGTTCGATGTTTTGAATGATGTTGCCTTAATGCACCTATGTGTGCTAATTGCAACCAATTCGCATGTTCTGATTCATCTACACAGCAAGCAAGAATCTTTTGATTATCCTGTTTATATATGCTTCCTGCCATTATTTGGTATCTCTGAGACTTGGTAATCTCTCCCTCTTTGATCTTTATCCTAGAAGTCTTGGGTCCGTATGTCAGAATAGGGACTATAGGTTTAGCCCATTCTGGTGCTATCTCAAGGTTAAACAAGTATGCATCTGGTAGATCATCCGCTACTCCTTGAGGAGCTTCTCCTGAGGTTAATCTTGAAAGGTGGTCAGCTCTAAGATGTGTCTTTCCTTTCCTGACTACGACTTCAAAATCATATTCCATGAGTAATAGAAACCAACGTATTAGTCGTCCTGTGTTACATGGTTTGTTGACTAAGTACAATAGGGCTTGATGATCTGTAAAGAACTTGAACTTGTTGGCCAACAAGTAGTGCCTAAACTTCTTTACTGCGTAGATCATCCCTAATCCTTCTCGTTCCGTCGTGGTGTAATTTCTTTCTGCTGCGTTCAATTGTCTGCTCGCGTAAGCTATGGGGAGATCTATGTTACCTTCATTCGTGGGTTGTGCTAACACGCATCCTATGGCATAATTGGATGCATCCACATGTACATGGAATGGCTTACTCCAATCCGGGGTTGTCAATATAGGTGCTGAGCACAAGCGTCGTTTAAGTTCATTGAATGAATTTTCACATTCATCTGTCCATTCGAAATTGGTTAAAAGAGAGTACAAAGGCTTGGCTATGATTGCATACATGTGTTTGAATCTCCTATAATAACCGCAATGGCCCATAAATGCCTGTACCTCTTTCACATTAGTTGGTCTAGGTAATTCTGCAATTACTTTTACCTTTTCTTCATCCGTAGAGATTCCATTTTTTGACACAATGTGTCCTAGAATTTTGCCTTGTCTGACCATGAAAACGCATTTTTCTGGGTTCAAACAAACCTGATATTCTCGACATTTGTCAAATATTTGTCTTAACTCTGGGATATGCGTCTGCCTGATATTAGAATGAGCACATATGTCATCGACATAAACTTCCAAACTCTTGCGTAAGAATTCCTTAAAAACATGACACATGAGTCGCTGGAAAGTGGCGGGTGCATTTGTTAAGCCAAATGGCATCACACGAAATGCAAATATACCCCATTCAGTGGCAAATGCCGTCTTGTGTTGGTCTTCTGGAGCAATGGCTACTTGATTATAGCCTGAAAATCCATCAAGAAAGCTGTAAACTTCCTTGCCCGCAACTCTTTCCAATAGATGTTCCGTGATAGAAAGAGGATAACTATCTCTAATCGTTGCCGCATTAACTTTTTTAAGGTTAATACACACACACAATTTTCCATTCTTCTTGGGCACAACCACAATGGGGGATACCCATTCGGTATGCTCAATTTCGTAAATGAATCCTGCTTCTATCAAGCAATCTATCTCCTCTTTAATCTTCGCAGCGTAGTTATCATTGTACGTGTACGGTTTCTGTTTCGTAGGTTTTGCATCTGGAGTCATAGGGATTCTATGAGAACATATATCTGGATCTACTCCTTTCAAATCTTTGTAACTCCACGCAAAAACATCTCTATATTCGCGCAATAGGGCAACTAGCTCTTCTTCTTCTTCCTTCGTCAAATCATGCCCTATGTATGTACATTTTTCTTCTTCTCCTTCGATAGCAACTATTATTTTCTTGGTTTTCTCTCGGTTATCATATACTTTTCCATCATTCGCCTTTCTATTAGGCATTCGTACCATGATTCTTCTATCTTCGATTTCATATTTCTTGAAGTTCTCGGGTACTTCAAACAAAGACTCTTCTTTTTCTGACATGGTTTCTTTCTTCTTTCTTTTCTTGCCTTCACTCTTGTTAGTCACTTCCGTGGCTAACCTCACCTCATTCGTAATTTCCTCGTGTCTCTGAGTGCGAGTCTCTACCTCGTGAAAGTATTCTTCCTCTGATGCAAAGGGTGGGTCCATGATAATTGATTCTAAATCAAAATCACTCGCATCCTCAAATGCATCAGTGTTAGGTTCACACTCTTCTAAAATTGCATCGCACATGATTGGCTCTATCGTGAAAACTGATATGTCATAGCCATCCTCGTCACAGTGGGGTGTCCATTGCTCCTCATTGATGGCTACATCCATGGTTGCTAGGATTTCTGCCCAACCATGGGGTTCAAACTCTTCGTCTGGGAATACTACAGGTGCGTAGGCTGGATCTTGAAGGGTTCGTGGATGTTGTTCTGCGCCTAAGGTCTTGGCTTCTAACCTTTCTTCCTCTTGTTTTGCAACTTTACACATCCATAAGTGAGTATCCTCATGCAACCAAGAAGGATCTGATTCTAATGAGTGCACAAATTCTGTCTCTACTGGTGTCTTATGGATGGTATTCCATTGTATTGGGGGTACATCTCTATGTGAATAGTCTTTAAGATTGACTTTGGTAGTCACTCCTAAATGTTGCAGGTACAAAGAATTAGTTCCCCAATCTTGTACAATTTGCAACTGACGCATGAAGGGTCGTCCCAATATCATCTCATAAGCATGATTTTTTGCAAAGTCACAAATGGCAAAGGTATGCTCAAATTCTACGCCACAAGTGGTGAGAGATATGCTTTCTAGTAAGCCTAATGGTTTTTCTATGTGTCCGTCAGCCATTTGTAGCTTCATCCTGGTGGGTCTCAATGCTGGCTTACCCCAACGTTTCCATAAAGCGGTGGTAGCTATGGCTACTCCGGCTCCTGAATCTAAGATGGCTTTTGTGGTGTAGCCCTGATGGGTTATTGGAAGATACGTGTTACCTTCCTCTCCTTCACTTACATCTCCAATCTTTTCTACGGGTATCTCTGGTACCTTCTTATGTGATCCTATTTGTGAGGGAGTAGTAGCAAGCTCGGGGAATTGATTTACTACATGCTTCCACAATTCTGGTTTTACCTTTAACAACTCCTCTAGAGTGAGATTACATTGTACTTTAGTGTTCTTAATCACTTCCGTGTTTCTAGGGATTACTGATTCTTCATTCCTCACTATTATAGTGGGTGCTCTCATACTAATAGACTTTGCCTCCCAAGGTCCTGTGAACTGAGGTAATTCTTGTAACGAATTAGATTCAAATCTGGTGTTTTCACTCAGTTGTTCTTCCTCTACACCATCGTAAATAGAGGGAATGTCTTGGGGAAATTGTTCCTACAAGTCATCTATTTCTTGAATAGGAGGATGGGTTCCTTGTTCCTTTCTCCATTTCTCTTCTTGTATTTCTCTCAAAAATTCATGTGAGTACCTATGTATGGAAGATAGGTTGTCTTGACTTTCTGTATTGGGTACTTGAGACAGGGATGGCGCATTCCTTTCTTGTGTCTCTGAGACAATAGGGTTCCTATGCTGATCCTTTTTCTCTTTGCTTTCAATCAAATATTCTAGCCTCTCCATGAGTCCTTGAAAATGTAATTCCGGTTTTGCCATGTTATTCCAATTAAGATATCTAGAGGCTTCGAACAAAGCTTGTGCTAGTTCTACCATCTTCATGCAAAGTTTAGTTCTCTCAATTTCTAGATCAGCTCGAGGGTAGTTTTTGTTCATTTCAGCTACATGAGGTCCCTCTTTTAATCTAGCCTGATATGCACGAAACATCATGTCTAGATCTTCTGGTATGGGTTCCGCTAAAACTGATCCTGATTTCTGAGCTGGATTCTCTTGATTCAATTCCTGTGAAGTCAATTCTAGGATTTTGGCTCTAGATTCCTTCAAACTTCCTTCCAACTCAGTTATCTTTTTACTCCATTTTCTCTTAATTCTTTCTCTAAAATCTTTCCAAGATTTTGTCTTTTTACTGCTAGATTCTGCAACTTCACTGGTTCCGGCTACTTTCTCTTGATTAAGCTGTTGGTTCTGTAAGAGCGTCTGGGCTCTTGTGATAGCTTGGATAGGCACGTATGTAGGGTTGGATCCACTGCGTTATTAACAATACCTATCACGTTGATCGGTGTCACATTCGAAGCATTAACAGGGTTCTTGGGGCAATCTTTGATTATGTGCTCCTTGCCATAATCAGCACAAAAGCTTTGGAGGTTATAGTACTGTGATTGTCCTGCTATTGGAGGATGTGGACAATCCTTTATGAAATGATCTCCTTGGCACCTAAAGCATGGTCCTCTAGGGCCCTGTGGTCTTTGTTGTCTCAATTGGGGCCGTGGATTTGGGTTTGTGTACATCACATGAGCGTAGTCGGGCTCCCAACTAGGTTCCACTGGTGGACTATCATAATGATATGTTTCTACGTGTTCTGGTGACTCTGTGTAATATGCGGGTGGACTATCTACATGCGTAGAGTCAAAACTGTTCGAATTCGGGTCACCCTCGGTGATCAAAGGTGAAGAAGGCACTAAGGCCCTACTTAGGTTCTCTTCTGCAGCAGCGTATTTGACTGAGATGACATTAGCTGGTGGGGGTGGCTGCTGAGCTAAGACAGGTTGAGGTCTCTGTTGAGCCTGGTATGCGTAGTTCTGAGGAGGCCTATAGTAATAAGGCTGAGCATTGTATTGGCCTTGATACCTACCTGGCTGCGGGTATGCTTGCGGGTAGTTCTGTCTCACGGTCTGTTTGTTATATGGGCAGTCCTGAGCCGTATGATTCGTGTATCTTCTCTCAATTGTACAATATTGGCCACTAGGATTGGCTTGTGGTTGTGGTGCATTGGGGCACACATTTGCCATATGATCACCACCACAGGTGTAACAACGCTTGTTCATTAGTACCCTAGGTTTACTAGAAACTCCCAATTTCTGGGCCACTTTTTCTGCAAGGTCTTCTATTGAGCTAGACAATTTTGTGGATGCTAGAGATGAACAGTCTGAGTCCTTATAGACCTTGGAGAGTTCCAACTCGTCTCCTAAGTTGTCCTCAATGTCTATACAAATTCTTACACATTGCTCTAGCGTTCTGGGTTCTTTTAGGTACACGTAGGAGCGTAGTTTAGAGCTCAACAAGCCATCTAGAAACAATGATACTTGCTTGGCTTGTGAGGGTAGCTCTTGCATTGGACATCGTTCAACATATTGTCTAAACCTACGTCCTGCCAGTCTGACTGTTTCCTGAGGGGTCTGTTTGAAGCTATGAATCAATGAAGACGTGTCATGTCTAATCCCACTTTTAGAGAATTCAGTGATGAATGACTCTAAAAAGTGATGGATGTCTCTAAATTGCCTTTGTTGCAAAGGTTGGAACCAAGTTAAAGCGGTATTCTTTAACGTTAGTCCAAATGCGTTGTATTGCGTGAACATGTCTTCAACTTGTTCGGCTCTTAGTACTTGCTTGAATTCTGCGACATGGTCATAGGGATCTCCTGTCCCATCAAAGTAATTTTTCATTGATTTTACTAACTGTGTGGGTCTCAATATTCTTGCGTGTTCACGTGGTCTAGGTAGAGGAAAATCATCTCTACCACCTGGTATTCCATGATCTCTTTGTCTATCCGCTCTATTAGTGTCTGTGGTTGTTCTATCTCTCCCTACGGGGTGATTAAAGCTTACTTCCGGTCTCTCTTTATTTCCCTCTCTTTGATTTCCATGGGCTGAGGATGTTCCTGCCCCTTGTTGACTTGTATTCATGTTCGTTCTAGATGGAGGGAATACCAATTCACCTCTCCATGTGTATGTGTTTTTAGCGCGGTCAGGTACCACAAAGACTCTTTCTGAAGTCTCATCCAGGTATAAACCTTTCCAGGTGTATCCGGGTCCTTGAACTCGTATATAGTGATGATACCTACCTCACTAAGTATTTCGGTCTTGTATCTCCAAAAGGCTTCATCAGTTTCTTTATTTACAAACAACTCTATGCTTCTGTTGTCCTGAGGGATCCAATCCGGGATTAGTACTCGTGTCAGTACAGATTTCCCTCTAGGTGTTCTAGGCTCTTCTAATGGTTCTTTTCCTTGAGATTTTGCTTCCGTCTCTGGTTGAATCACGCCAAACTCATTCGTATTGTTTGGCTGCGTACTTAATATGTACATTGTTCCTTCCTTGTCTATGTAGGCGTCTCTCTCGAATTTCACCACTGGACGTTCCAATCCAATGGGTTGATCGGGGTTGTGCATTTGCACCACTTGCCTTCGCAAACCATCCTCATAGATGCGAGCACCTAATCGGTTGGTCCGGAGAAACTCTAGTTGTGTTCTATAGGGTCCTTTAGGTTTTTCTAAGTAGGCTACATTAGACCCTCCTTCTGGTCTTTCTGTGCTAAATGCCATTTCTGATTTGCTAGTATCTGAGCTCTCGTAGGGGTAATTACTATTCAATTGTTGAGCCCACGATCGTGCAGTAGTTCTTACACTTGCCTCTGATGATCTAAGGCTTCGTCGGTCTGACTTACCTATATGTTTACCCGATCTAAGGTTCATTAATTTTGTTCCTTGCACACTCAGTACACGCTCAGATCGTCAATGATTCTTTGTTATTACTTTCTTGATTTTTTTTTTTGGACTTCTTTAGATTCTTGTCCTAATGTAAGCGTCAAGAATTCGACTTTCTGTGGTACTTTGAGTTCTCGTTCCGTCAGACTTATGTTCTTTCCTTTAGGTTTTCGTGTCACACACCTTTATTTTAGTCTTGAACTTGATAAATTTAACTCTCTTGAACTTGAGGCGTTCCTATCGTCTTAATCCACAATGCTAACGTTTATCCTAAGCTAAGAATTGACTGAGGGGGTTGAGTAATCTTCCAACCTCGAGTCAGCTTTTCTAGTTGCTCTGATGCCCAAGAAGCCGCGCTTCCCAAGCTTTATGCCCTTCACTGCCTTGCTTTGGTTGCCTTCGATTGCCCTTGCTAGACATGGAAAAATCCAATATTAGACCAATTCACAGTTGGATGATCAAGCACTTGAGTATATACACCTTTTAAGTCCCTTCCCTTTTGCCCAACTTTTCAATGCTTGCCCCCTGGCTTCCTAGTCCCAAACTAGGTCAACCTCAAAATAGCTTGTCTAAAAATAGACGTATCCTTTAAGAAAAAAACAGTTGAGGTCACGTAGTACTCATAGAGAGCTTTCTAACGAGCTATTAAGCTCAAAAAACGGACTTCGGATGAAAAAGTTATGACCGTTCAGGCTCTGGGGGGTAAAAACTGACAAACCGGTGTTTCTCCAAATATGAGCTAAGGGGTCTCCTATGAGTCTAATCACCCAAAAATTTCCCAAAAATAGCCCCAAAATTGGCCAAATAATGAAACCCTAAAATTTGCGATGGGGGTGCACAATCGCGATGGTCTGAGATGATCGCGATGGTCTGGGACCGTCACGATGGCGTGAGGGTGAACAATCGCGATGGCGTGATGCGCGAACCGTCGCGATGGTCTGAAGTGCACGGTCGCGATGGTCCAAAAGTGAGCAATCGCGATGGCTCGATCAGGCGGACAATCGCGATGGCGTGAGTGTGAACCGTCGCGATGGCTCGATCAGGCGGACAATCGCGATGGCGTCAGTCAACAGTCAACGTGAACAATCGCGATGGTCCAAAGTGAACCGTCGCGATGGTCACAGATGCGATGGCTTGAGCCAATCGCGATGGTCTGGGCACGATGGCGTGAGCCAATCGCGATGGTCCAAAATTTCGGGTTGTCGCGATGGTGCAAGGGTGCGAGCCGTCGCGATGGTCCAACTTGCCATGTGGCACCGTCGGCGCGATGGCGTGAGCCAATCGCGATGGTGTGGGATCAACCGAACAGTCGCGATGGTCCGCGAACCGTCGCGATGGTCCAAATGAACCGTCGCGATGGCGTGAGACCGTCGCGATGGTCCGGCCGAGCCGTCGCGATGGCGTGAGCCAATCGCGATGGTGTGACACAATCGCGATGGTCTGAGACCGTCGCGATGGTCCACCAAACTGAGAATTTCTGAAATGCGTCTGTGGATTCGTAGATGCGCAAGGGTCGCCTACACGCCTGTGTGGTCGCTTACCTAAAATTCCGAAGTTTGCAGACCATCGCGATGGTCTGACACACTCGGAAATTTCTGACAGAAGGTGATTTTCTTACCTTTTTGCAGCCTTCCTGATGCACTGGAGTACTGTACCTGCAAGAAAACTCAAGAAAGCAAAAGCACACACAAACACACAAGCTCTCTCTCTCACTCTCTCGCATGCACAAATGAGGGAAAATGAGGAGAATGGGTGGATATGGTGAATTTTCTGATTTTTTTGGAGATGAAGATGATGATGCGGTGATGAAGATGGAGTGTGGGGGAGGTGAAAAACACTAAAAACTAAGTAAAAACGACAACAAAAACTGAAATCTTTACCTTCCAACGCCACTTCTTGCTATACTCTTACCATCACACATTCGTCCTAGACTCGATCCCCGGCAACGGCGCCAAATTTGGTGTTGCTCTAGCACAATGGTGAGAACCACGTTAAGAAGCTTCACCTCCTTAATGTCAATCCGCGGAAGAGATAGGAGTGATATGAAGATCGTGAATGTGAGATGAAGCGAGAGTGAAGGTGAGAAGCATAGAAATGCACACACACATACACACACACTACGAAGAGACAAGCAAGACACAATGGAAGGTGAGGAATCAACTCTATTACTCAAGAACACTATTACAAGCTCAAAATAGCTCTAAGCTCTTCTCTACTCCAACAAGCTAACCTCAAAAATGAGCTCTCTAGCTCTTTTTATAGTTTCTAGACTAGTTTTGACCGGTTTCACATCTAGTGACCGGCATAGTTAAAAATTAGGTCCTAGATGCTATTTGGAAGGGTAAACGATGTCTAAAAATAACGAAAATTGATACGCTTGTTCTACCTAAGCTCCTCAAGCTCGAGGACTCCTCGGCTTGCACAAAATGGAGCTATGGATTACAAAATGGGGTTTTCTATGTTACATATGTTACAATAGTGATAAAAATCAGTGTTGGAGGTTTTTGGAAAGTATTTGAAAACATAATTCTTTGAAAAACGATTCGACTGGCTCCCTGCTCTATCGTTACATGCTTCCATGTCGTCTGTGCCTCTGGCTGCTTCCAACACTCTTGAATTAAGTCTATACTATGGTGAAGAGATCCCCAAGGTGGTAGTTTAGAAGGAAAATCAGTCATAAAGCAATCTTGATAGGAATCCATAAATGATTTATGTGCATTAGGAAGTGTGTGTATAATCAATTATGTTATTGACGAAAACAATACATGAATTGTATCCTTTCCTAAATTCATGTTTGACTTGAGTATGACTAATTAATGAAAATGGTTGGAAACGTGTGTGTGATAATCAATGCATGGATTATAATGATGACAAAAAGGCATACCAAGTATAACATCATAGGACTACAAAGGAGCAATTAAGAATGTGCGTTCATCTATGTATGCACCTATACAAATCTGAATGTTATGCACTTCACTTATAACATTATATCTATTTCCTTGAAATATAGGCTTAACTTTATACATAGAAGGAATGGTTTTAATTGGAGATCTTGCACCAATATATAAGAAATAAAATCATGCAAACTACCATCACCATGTAAAATATTAACAACTTTACCATTAATAGTACCTTGCATGCAAAGTAAAGAATGAATAGAAATTGTGTTACCCAAGTTACATAGATCTTTTTCTAGTGCTTCTTCGATCCAATCAGGTTGAATGCCTTCAGGAGCCACCTTCGTGTTGTGTACTTGAGCTCGAATAGTTTTCATGTCATTATTTTGGAACCTACATTTAGCTCTAGTATGGCCAAACGTATGACAATGGCAACAAGTGATATGGGGCCTCTTTTGTTGACCATTTCATGGTAGTGTGAAGGGTTGAAGGTTTTGTAGGTTGTAAAGGGGTCATCTTAGGTACTTGTGAGAAATTTGATTGAGGAGGGCACTAAAAAGTAGATGGGCATTGAAAAGTAGGGGAAGAGAAAGTATTGAAAGGATGTTTGAAAGAAAAATTGGGCTTGATTGTTTGTTGTCGTTGATGCATTTGTTGTCGTTGATGCGTTTGTTGTAAGCGAATTGGCTTGGTAATGGATTGAAACTCCTTCTCAACATCATGTGCAAAAGATATAGCTTCATAGAGGGTCATAGGATATAGTGAATTGAGCTTAGCTTGGATTCCCATCTCCATACCATCTTCCTACTTCCATTGCAAAGTATCTTCAAGGAACACGAATAGTGAACAGTGCACAGGGAGTACAATGAGCACAGGGAGTACACTGAGCACAGTGAGCAATTGATAAATGAACTTGAATAAAAAAACTTGATAAACAAATTTGATAATTGACCTCAAACAGTGAACAATGCATATGGAGTACAAAGTACACTGTCATAGTGAGCACAATGAGCACAATGAGTACAATATAAGAGTGAGCATAGTGAGCACAATGCACAATAACTAATTCGAAAAAATTCAAAAAAACACATTGACGAACCAAAAACAAATGAACTTGAGAAATGAAAACCTTGATTGGATGATTGAGGTAGATGTCAAATCATGAATGGATGTCGCAAATCACAAGAAAAGGCCAAGAAACCACCTCTACAAATGTGCCTTGGCTTCTTGCAGGCGCATGTACGCTGAGGATAGTACACAAAAAAAATCTCACAAAAGCATAAACATAATAAAGAGAAAAAGAGACTAGACACTAGATTGGGTACAATCTCCCCCATATGTTCTAATGGATGAGTCTATAAGAGCATGTGTATTTATAGGTATTTTTCATTATGTCCTGAATAGAAGATACATGAGGGTGACACTTGCAAAAGCATGTATTTATGAACATCTACTTTATTTACAAAATTGTGGCTTTCTAAGCGATGTACTATTTTTTAGAAAAACATCGCTTTCTAATGTGATCTATTATTTGTACAAAAAATAACTAAAATACTATCTTCTAAATATTCTTCTAAGTATCTTCAAAAGTATCTTAATAATTCCACAAACATTCATACCCTCATGATTCTTCACCTACTAAATAAAAACACAAATCACATTAAAAACCTCAAGACAGTAAAATCCATATAACATTCCTTTATTCCATAAATTATAACAAAAATTCTATTAGCATGTAAATTGTGCACACTCCATTTTGATTAGGTGGATACATGTGTTCTAATTTTAATGCATTTCTAGTTGAGCATGGGGTAAAAATCCGTGTAAAGTGCCATATATACCTCAACAAAATGGAGTTTCTGAAAAAAAGAATAGGTCTCTCGTGGAGATGGCGAGGTTTATGGATAGTTTTTGGGATTTGCCACATAGCTTCTAGCTTGAGGTTGGTATGTGTGAGACTTAAGTTAGCTCTAAAGTTATGTATGACACTTTGCTACTTCTTTTTATAGGTGGACAATCAAGTGGTGGTCCAACTAAGGCAATTTCTTAGCCTTTACATATTTCACATGATAATGTAGATCATTCCATTTTTTGATGCAAATTTACATGGTGCACTTGTTGATGAGAGGAGTTCATGTAAATTTACATGATGCACTTGTTGATAAGAGGTCTAACATAGAAGAGGCCAAAACTATGCCTAAATGGCTGGTGCAAACTTTATGAGATAGAAAATTAGATGCATCTTTGTCATATCATACCCATTTAGGCTCTCATCATGCTTCCTTTGCATCAAATTGCTATGTCATGACTACCTCTAGTCTTTGTGATGAGCATTAGCCTCTTTTTTGTATGAAGCACAAAATTTAGAAAGTTGGATGGCTGTTATGCAATCACTACATGGTGTTATTATGAAGAATGGTTCTTGCTTTTTGTTTGATTTTCATCTAGGCAAAAATACGACTGGCACTAAATGCATATACGAGATGAAACATAAGCCTGATAGAATAGTTGACACATATAAGGTTAGGCTTGTTGCCAAAGTTATGCTTAAGAGAGAGGCATTGATTTTGATGCAAATTTTTCTCCCACTTGCTTAATGATGACTCTAGGTACCATTTGAGCACATGCAACTCATCATGATTTAAACGTCCATCAATTAAACATTAAAACTACATTTCTCAATGGTGACTTAGATGAAGAAGTGTATAAATTTGAGTCCTATGGTTTTGTGCAAAAAGGGCCTGAAAACAATGTGTGAAGGTGAAAGAAGGCATTATATGGTTCGATGCAAGTACCACAGCTTGGTATGACAAGATATATGCCTACTTGATTGGACACAATTTTGAGAACATTCCAATTTAGAGAAGCTTGTATGTTAAGTATGGAGATGATGTTATTCTAATCATTATTTTATATGTTGATGACATGATGCTCAATTGTCCTAATGAGAATCATATTGCTAAATTTAATGCTCATTTGCATCCCTCTTTTGAGATGTGAGATTAGGGGCATTTCCATCATTATTTGTGCATTGCATTTTTGCAAGTTGATGGAGGAATAGCTTTGTGTCAAAAAAATATATATTAGCACATTATTTGCCACATTTTTTCCTCGAAGATCGCAAACTTATTGCCAACCCCATGGAAATATGTTCACATTTAAGTCTGTTGGAGATGCATTTGATGTTGTTCTCTATCAATAGGATGTTGGATGCTTGATTTTCTTATTTATAATGTGGCTTGATATTCAATTTGATGTCTCTCAAATGAGTAGGTTTTGTACACTTAAGACCTCCAAGAACTTCTTCCCCTCTTTTCGAGGTTTTTTCCCCTCATCTTGTATATACACTTAGAAACCTAAAGAAATAAGAACAATTACCTAATATATCTTATGATTTTAACATGCGATTGATTCAAGCCATTAGGCACATCCAAAATTTTTTGATGATTTTAATTGCTTGCATTGGTCATGTCCTAGATTCATATGATTTGTCCACTTCTTTTTTTTTGTTTTTCTTTTTCCCTCATAAGACATAGACAGTATGAAGGGACATAAGCAAAACAATGTGACTTATCTCATGATTCTGACATATGACTAATTCAAGTGCTTATGCTCATCAGAAAGTTTGGATGGCATCAATTCCTTGAATTGGTTTCCCTAAGAATTATAAGAATTTTTAGTTAACTTTTAATTGTTTCCTTTGCAATCTTCGTTTTTCTTATAAAAAATTAATAATATCAAAAGAAATCATTCAAATGAAAAATGGTTTTATTTGATTTCTTGACATGACCAATTCAAGCCATTAGGCTCATTATTTTTTTTGGAGAAGTGTTATAACTTGAATCATTCATATGTTAGAACCTTACTAAATTGCTTTTTTTTCTAGCTATCCATATTAAATGTAGATAATTACCTAAGTAGAAGAAAAGGATAAGGAAAAAAGTTTAGAAACTAAAGAAAAAGAAAAAGATGACATACATTCAATCAACTATCTTCCAAAGATGAATCTAGATTTATTTTGTGTTGTCCATACATTATATAGTGAAGGCCCTTATTCTTTCACTATTTTTTCTTGAAGATTCTGATTATATGGGCTAGCACCCATGCCCATTCAGTGCATATAGAGTGTTACGTATTGAGAGAATAGTAGCATTGAGGATATTTTGGCTATGCCCCATTGTTAAGTGCTTAAAGATCTTGTTATTTGCTTTGCTAAAGGTCTCAAATGTAAAACATCTTGCTCCTTACACGAGGAAAGAGTTTCTCATATGTAGAGGAGATTTTTCAGATTCAAGTTCATTCAAAAGGCTCAAAAAAGAATAATGATCTTATATTAGGAAAAACATTTTGTTCTTACTGAAGATGATCTTGTTAATACATCCATATGTAATTTTGGTCTAAAAATGCCAAAAGATATTGTAAATCCTATTTTGTTTCATCTTTTTTCCATCAGCTTCACATTTGAATGAGATGCCATTTTTCTTGTATTTAATCCTACCTTTGTCCTAAAAGAAATTTATTTCCTTACATATCCTCATATTAAAATGCCATGATGTTTGTAGTTTTAATATAGTGACAATATTTGGAAGGTACTGCTTTGTATTTGTCTTCTAAAGAACCAATAAAAAATCTCTTTGTGTTGATCACGTTTTGTCATTCATTCTCCTCTTTTGGTGCACATTTGAAGAACCTTGGGTGGGCTTGATAATGAGAGTTTTCCATCCCTTGAGTGTTCCATGTGGAAGTTGTTCCTTCCATACAAAGTATGGACCATGGATTAAAATTTGTGTTGTAAAAAAAATTAGATAAAGAACATGAAATATTTATTTGATATAAGAATAGTGAAATCAATAGTCCCCTTGAAACTCACCAACTGGTGAGTTATGTCTTTGGCACTTCAAGCCTCTCTGATAATTTCTATAAGCTCTGTGATTGCCCTTTTGAAATCAATCACATACACATAATAAATAACATGTTGCCTCATGATCTTAAAAATTCATCAAGTTTATGCCACACCTCCATTCTTTGCTTTGCCATTTTTGGATTGCTCTTTACGTTTTTTGCAAACTCAGATGATTGTTTCCAACAATTCCATATTGCATTATCTTTCTTATCATCACCATTGCTAAAACTCTTCTTGCTTTTGCATCTCCCATTGATGCATCCTATAATACATCACTTGTACCTTGTGAAAGCTTTGGATCTATCTTCAGATGAAGATCTCCATCATAAAAGCCTACATCTAAGAGCACTTAGAGCTTCACATTGTTTTCTAATATTCATCTCCAAGAGTTATAGAGTTGATGGAATATGCATAATCCAAGTGACAAAAAACTTTTCAATATTTCTATGCTTTGCATCGAATGTACATATGTGTACATGTCTCAATTGTATTGGAAGTATATGATCCCAAATCATGGTAGACAATGAGAAATTATTTTCGATTTATATTTTTTTTAGAAGGATAAATTTCCACCCAAATTCTAGTCAATTTTAAACTTTCCACAATGTTTACTAATCAGCAATTCACCGGAGTATTGCCTTTGAATAACATTTGGAATGTTTGTCTTTGAAAACAACCACTTAAGTACATTATGATTCTGAGATGGAACTTGAGCACATCCTACCCAAAATAACTCCATTTTTTACTGTACTTTGAAAGGTGGAGTGTCAAGTTTACCAAGACTATATATAGTCAAAAGCTTTGTTTGTTAGTGCAATACTAATTCTCTCCATCTTTTGATGTTTTTAAGTTTTAACTTCATCAAGTTGTATTACAAATTTCAAAATTCCACAACTTTCATTTCCTTTTATATCATAGATTGAACAATATATGTTTGAAGTATCCTAATATCTATCCATATATTGTTAAACTCATTATAAGTGAAATTATAAGTTTGATTCCTACTTTTTAACTATTTCTATTAACTCCAACAACATCATAAAACTCTTGAATTTGACAAGGATCGAACAACACTCTCATTTCCTTTAGTTTTGAAAAATTAACCTTTTAATGCATGCATTCGCATAGCTTCAAAACATAATTTTGATTCATTATTTCATTATTTTAATTTGGCACATTCGTTACATGATCTCTACATATTTTCATTCTCTTTTATTTTACCTAGATCTTTTAGACAAATCTAAAAAAGGATTAGATTATTTTGAATACATTGTCACTTTTAGAGGATTTTCTTTTATTTATTTTAAGTTTATTTTAGAAGTCAAAAGCATCAATTCTTTTCTCTAGATCCTTTTTATGTGAAGCATTTTATAGATAGAAAATGTATTGCATGCAGTTGTTTGACAACTCCCAGAGCCTTGCACAATATAACATAAAAAATCATCATTTTCTCTTACAAATCTAATCAAATCATGAAGAGCAGGAAAAGCTAGGTACCTTCCAGTTTGAGGATCAATTGTATAAGCAACTCCATTTTTACGTATGTCATTATGCTTTTTTCTTTCTTTGCATAATGTTTTGACCTTGCAAGGCTTAAGAGCTCTTGAAAATACATTTCTCCTTGTTGCATACTCCTGAATTAGCACAATATTGTTTGGAACTTATCACATAGAGTTTTGATCATTGAAAGCTCATTGAAAAGCGCTTGGATTGAGGTTCTCCATGATGAGTGCAATTGAACTAGAGAAAAGAGATTATTTTAAAGATCTATTTTAGAGAATAAATTCAAAGAATAGAACATGTCCTATAAGCACAATATATAGCTTGGGGATAAGAGGAGGAATTTAAGAATTTCCAAAGGTTTGATAGACACTAACTTTGAGGCATATGAGTTTTCCTATTTTCATACAAACTTTCTCTCTCTTCCAAATCTAATAGGTTCATGTAAGGTACATTTTAAATGAACTTAGATAGGCATTTAGAGAGATGATTTGATGACTTCTTTTGTACTAAGCACAACTAATAGAAATCCTTACAAGGCCTAATTTTTTCCTCTTTTTCCCTAATGTTGACGTTCTACTTTAGGCATCTATCTAGGCCACGTATGAATCATCTAATGTTTTTGAAAATCATCTACCTATTGCAACCTTGAACTAGTTTCATGATATTAGAGTATGTATGAGAATGAAGACCTTTAAATTGTAGCCAAATAAGTGGAATTTGGCTTGCCTCATGCAAAGTCATCCACAATTGAAACGTTGGCACCTATAAACAAACTAACTTCTAGAAATTTATAAGATTGTACATTATTATTGAGTAAATTCACATCTTGCACTTCTCCAAGACGATGAGGATAAAGTCTTTGTTCTGATCTTGATCTTCGCCCAAAACTTGGGAAACTTAAAGATTCTTAACCAAGGTATGATCTATGGTATAGAACATGCTCACTCTAGGGGTATTAATACCAAATTCACATTTAGTGGTGGACCTAATAGGATAAGCAAACAATTGCACTAAAATATCCATTGTACCTATGAAAATTGGGGGTGAATGTCTATAATTACTAGCTATTGGCACCACTCACGCGATGGGGATAGATAAAGAGGTTTTCATATTGCTATTTCTAACCTAATTGGACAATCAAGGCTAACCTTGAATGCATATTCTTCACCATTAAGTCTCTCTCAATATATTGAGTATTATAACTAATTGATATTTCACTATATTAATGAAAATGTGAAGATTTTCTTGTTTTTTTGAAACCTAGGTTTCTTTGGTTAAGTGAATTTTCAATTAATTAACTCATGTATCAAACCTAGATATCTATGATAATCGATAATATTATGCTTTTAAATACTTTTGTATTGCACATGTTCCTGAAGAGAATCATAGCTAAGTACTAGTTGAATTTTATGCATATGAGCTATGTTCTTGATGTTGGATGACCTCCTCTCCATAAAATATTAGAACTTTCAAAATGTGTGTAGTGTATGTCGAATGCACAAGTGAGAAATTAATTCACTAGAGTACGTCTCTAGGTGGCCCAAAGAAGAATATTAATGGATTTTACCGCACTTTTCATAAACGATATTCACTAATGTTGGGGCCCAAAGATGCTTTACTAAAGTGTCTTTTACCTCCTCTCTGTTCTACAAGTGTTCCTCCAAAAAACATTTACTACAAGTAGGTTCACTCATAGCAAAGTTAACCCTTAAGCCACTTTTCATTTCAATCAAACAATTGAATTGGGCTCACTTTTTCTACTCGGTTGGACTTGTAAGATCGCAAGATTACAGGGAGTTACAAAGGATATATATATATATATATATATATATATAGAGAGAGAGAGAGAGAGAGAGAGAGAGAGACTTCCCAAGATGGGAATGTGTTGGATATTGTCAAGAGAGACCTCACAGTTTCTAGCCGAATGCTTCACCCTATAGGCCAAGTTCATTGTTGGCTAAGACTTAAATCATATTGGGGTTATCCTTCAAAATGATCCTGTTGGTCCAAAGCTAGGAACTACTACATGCATGGTGACCCAATATCCAACTCATCATATATGGTGGACGTACATGAAATCTAAATATCATTCTTTTCCATCTTAAATCAGATTGGGGTTATCCTTACTTGTAAGCATATTGACCCAAAGCTGGGACTTACTTTACAACACATGGTAATCCAAAATCCAATTTGTCATACATGATCTACATACATCAAATCTTGATGTCATTCTTTTCCATCTTAAATTCATGTACGGAGACATGGATCGATGTTTAAAAGCTTCAACCCGTCAAAAGTGCGTTAAAATAGTTAAAAGTTTAGAGAAAAAAGAAAAGTAAATCAGTGATCATCTATCATGAGAATTTTCTTCTGTTGAGAACGATCTTCCCGAATGCTTACTGGCCTCCAAGCCTCCGAAAGAGATGACATGGTCTGTAGTGATGGCATGTAACGTTCATATTGTACTAGAACTGAATAAGCGAGGTCATAGGAGGACACAATATGCGAGTGTCAGAAAATGAGCGCGAATTCATTTTCCCATAGGATTATGACGAGCTTCTCAGAAAACATTACTAATTTCCCAGCTTCTATTAGTGAGCCCGTTGCCCTGGATTCTGTCTCAATTCACAGTATAGAGTAAATCCTTTGGCTAATTTATTATCAGGTCTTTGCTTTTGCGAGCAATTGTAATTCCGAAGATAACTGCAGACAATTACATTGCATATGAAAAGAAAATGTACATCAAAATGGGGCGACATCGACCGAAAATTCCTTGTTTAATCGTAGTTTAAAGGAGGTAATAATATACAGGAGGAAAACGCGAAGATCCGCGTAGAATGAAGGCGCCAGTCATTCATCGGATTCGTGCGTTAAACATGGAAAAACAGCTTCGAATGCATTTTAATGTGGGCTGTTAATGCATCCACATCAACGCGTCTCTGTATCCGATTTCAAAGTCATGGTCGTGGCTCGCTCGACGGTCATGCGGATTTCTTTTCTTTTCTTCAGAAATCGTGCAAGTGATGCTTTTCGAGCAAACGGCACCCCTGAAATTGTTTGGAGACAATTCATTACACTCGTGAATAGATTCCCTCTCTCTCTCTCTCTCTCTCTCTCTCTGTCTCGACTTCCCTCTCAATGTATGTGAATACAAATTCTTGCTTCTTATAGACGAAAAGTAACAAAGATACATGAAGTTATTGTTAGTAGTGACAGACGGATGTGGTTGCCCTTATCTGCCCTTAATTTGTTTGTCTGATTTTGTAGGATGATTTTAGGCAAGGATTCCTGCAGATATACGGGTTTTATAAAAAATTGCAGGAAGCTTGTAGTGGATAGGAAGATGCAATCATACAAGCGTTCAAAAGTAGTAGTAGATAGGAAGATACAAGCTTGTCACTTACTGTCTTGGGATCGTTTAAAAGCCTTCATTGGCAGTGCCTTCAAAGAGAGAAAATGATCGTATCGAGCTGGACAAGAGGTAGCTCTCGTGTACGTATTTTGATAAGCGCTTATATCAACAGGAACGTCCTTCTGTGCCATTTTCGCCAACAACATGATAGTCCTAGCCTGCGACATGCATGTTAGAAAACATAGACATTAAATCTCTAGCTCAATCATTCAAAGAAAATATGCGTATAGAACCTTCAAAGAGATACCAGAAAACACATGACCTGGTCGACCGTGACGGAATCGTATACATATACAACTCCTGAATACAGTATTGTAAGTTGCCTATGGTCACTGGCTGCTATATCTGGAGTCCTGCGCAGCAAGTTGACAGGGTTTAGAGACATACACGAAGCTAAACAAATGCAGGAGAAAACAAAACGGAAGGGGAAAAGAAAAGATGTAAGGATGATCTGATGTTAATCACTATACAGTAACTCGACGGAACAGCTGATATTTGCGAATCCACACCTACGTTGCAGATCTCAGTCGGCGTAAATGATAATCGAAGTCTAAGATCCAGATCGGGTTCAGCCGTCGCAGCCGTATCGGTATGTATTTTTCTCATGTCGTGTCCGTTTCCCCTGATCTTGCCGTTCACGTCCCTCGATCCAGTGGCATCAACATTGGAGCAACAATCAGAGTGCAAGAGCTCATCAAAGATTAGCTTGAGCGACAACGAAGCGCTCTCCCCGGCCTTCAAAGAAAGAGGCACCGAGAACACCATGTGCAAAGTTGTGTCAAGGAAAATATAGCCACGGGATATCGGTACAGCGTCAGTGAGTGGATGCAGCCTCTTGCTGCTGTCGGTTATGGCGCGTATCGGCAGCGAGAAGAGAAAGAACCCTGTAAATCTCGTGGAAGCGCAGTCGCACGAGGATTCAGGCTATTTATAAACTTTCAAACACTGCGATTGTTGATCTTCAAGAAGACGGAACTACGGTTTTCAACAATGTGTAATATGTTTTCTCAGAACGCGTCATCTTCGTTTTGTGGACGATAATTTGAATTCGGTGGATCACAAATATTATGCATGTGGGAAACCGCATGAGGGGTCCCAAAGATAAATTTGAGGCTTGGCTCGTATGGGCAATTGTAAAACGTGACTTCAGTTTTTGGTCATCACTTAAACATTTACTCAGATGGAGATCTAAAGGAAATCAAAATAGAACACCTTTGTGTTTAGCACAGAATTATATTCTCAAAACCATGTGCAATCAAATAGGCATGTATCTTTTCATACCAATCACGTGGTGCTTGCTTTAAACCATATAATGCTTTCTTTAAGCTTCACACGTAGTTTTCATGCCCTTTTTGCACAAAGCCATGGGGCTGAAAAACATACACTTCTTCATGAAAATCACCATTTAGAAATTTAGTTTTAATTTCCAACTCATGTAGATTCCAATCTTGACGAGCTGCAAGTGCACAAATGATAATGCACCTCATTGTGCTTACTGCGAGCATGGAACACAGGGTTCCTGGTAAGTGCCAATGCACTTTGATTATCAGTGAGGATGGTGGTGGCAAAAGACTGACCAAGACCTAAATCAACCATAAGGTGTCTAAGCCACACACACTCAAGAGTTGCTGCGAAAGCTACCCTATACTCAGCCTCCTAACTAGAAGTGTCCATAGTACGCTGCTTCTTGCTCAACTAAGATATACATGACCTACCAAGCGTGAAGCAAAAGCCACCAATGGAAATAGGAGCGTCATAGCAACTAGCCTAGTTATAGTTAGAAAAAGCATGTAAAACTGGCAGTAGTGATCCCCTCTTTGGATAAAACAATCCACGTAGTCGGGTACCACTCAAGTAATGAAAGATGTACTTAATGGCTTGCTAATGCTTGACTCTTGGGTTATGCATAAACCTACTCATTTGTGAGACAACAAACTCAATATTTGACTGAGTAATGCATAAGTAAATCAAGCATCCAACAACCTACTGATAGAGAACAGACAACATCAAATGCATCTCCAACATCAGGAGGTCTCTCTCTCTCTCTCTCTCCCCCTACACACACATCTCTCTCTCTCACACATCTTGGTAAATGATGTGTGTACTCTTTCACTGTCTCTCTTTCTCTATGTCTTCTATTTCTTAATTTCTTTTTTCTTTTGTTTTGCAAGAGCTTTTTGGCATCGATTCTTTGGAATTTGACAAGAGACGACATCGATTGGGCTTTGAAGAGAGCGATAAAAAGAATTACATTGATGTAAGTGATTGTTTTGTTCTTTTTTATAAATAGAGAGAGAGAGAGAGAAAGAGAGATGAAAGAGAGAGAGAGAGAGAAAGAGAGAGAGAGAGAGAGAGAGAGAGAGAGAGAGAGAGAGATGAAAGAGAGAGAGAGAGAGAGAGGGAGAGAGAGATGAAAGAGAGAGAGAGAGAGATAATAATAGAGAGAGAGAAAGAGAGAGAGAGAGAGAGAGGGAGAGAGAGATGAAAGAGAGAGAGAGAGAGAGAGAGAGAGAGAGAGATAAAGAGAGAGATATAGATAGATAGAAAGACAGAGACATAGAGATACATACACACACATGCATACATATTTCATACACATATGCATATGCATACATACATACACACATATACATGTTTTAGGGTTAGGGTTTTAGGATTAGGGTTTTTGATGTTTACACATATACACACATAATACATACACACATGCACACATATACACATGCATACATACATACACATACACACACATCAAATATACATACACACATATGCATGTTTTAGGGTTAGGGTTTTAGGATTAGGGTTTTGTGCTTTTACATATATACACACATGCATACACACATATACACATATAAACACATAATACATATACACATACACACACACACAAAGACACACACACACATACATACATACATACATACACACACACATAGATATATACACACATGCATACATACATACACACATGTGACATATACATACACGCATATTCATGTTTTAGGGTTAGGGTTTTAAGATTAGGGTTTTTGGCTTTTACTTATATACACACATGCATAAAACACATACACACACACACACACACACATATATATATATATATATATATATATATATATATATATATATATATATATATATATATATATATATATATATATATATATATATATATATATATATATATATATATATATATATATATATATATATATATATATATATATATATATATTCACATACACATATATATACACAAAAATACACACATATACATGTGTTCTGATTGTTGTTTATAAATATCATGTCAATGTGTCTCATTTCTTTGTACATGGTTCATGATTGATTTCTCCCATGTCTTTTGTATTTGACAGTATGTTTTTCTTTAACAAATCATGTTTTTGTTGTCTGTCATACATGCCACATGTTCTCCGCTTTTTCTTGGGCAGAGTGTATTGTCTTTTGCTACATAGCAGCATGGGAATGTTGTTGTAGCAAGAGACAACATACTCTGCCAAAAAAAGTTTTGCAGATATGGTCGTCGGTATAGGCGACGGTATAAGCGTCGGTATCCCCAGGCAGATACTGATGCTTATACCGACTATTCTGCCCAGGGGCATACCGTCGCTTATACCGATGCTTATACCGATGCATATACTGATGCATATACCGGCGCTTATACCGAGGCTTATACCGGCGCTTTGGTTCCGATGCCTACACCGACGCTTACACCGGCGTCGGGGCAGAATTGCACCCGTTCATTTTCCTCGGTAGAAGCTTCGGTATACCCCCGATATGTTGTGGTGTCCAATGAAACCTTTCTACTCAGAGACAACAATCCTATTCATAATGGGGTTAAGCCTTTTAGCCAAGGAGGAGGAAAATTTTATATATAGAATCCAGAGAAGATATGCGTCTCTAGTTAGTCAAGTCATCCTTAGGACCTTTTTTATGAATCTACTTTATCACTCCAGTATTGATCAAAGTAGTAAAGGCAGCATTTTCATAGCATCTTCCCAGACCAATAGAACATTGGGAGTCTAAAAATCCTTCAGATCAAGGAAGAATTCATTAATTATTTCATCAAGACCAAGAGATTTATAGGGTTTCAATTTACTAAGGGTTTCTCTGACATCACTGAGAGTGGTAGGTCCGGTATCGAGGTCATGCTTTTAGGAATTATTTTTTTAACTTTAACAATAAGATGAGCTATGGCTCTCTAGATATCCTCCTTTGACTTGGGACACATAAAGAAAACATTGGTAAAGAAGCACACAGCCTCATAGATACTCCTCAACGTTGATAGCATGCCCACAAGAACTCTTCTTAAACATTGGGATAAAATCTTTAGCTTTCTACTTTTCAACAAGTCAAACATATTTTATTTAGGTTTGTCCACTCTACTAGTAGAAAATTCTCTTGATGAAACAAGAGAGATACAACCTAAGAGGTAATCCTTTTGTCTCAATCTAATCTGGAGATCAAAGACCCTCTCATACATACTAGATTCATTAGGGGAGGAGGCCCGAATACTCTCAATTTCCTTTATAATCATCATTCTTCTTTTAGCCCTTATCTCCTTAGCAAGCTTCGTATAGTGAGTAAAACGTTTTTCAACATCACATATGGATAATTTTTAAATAGACAAGGGAGAGGAGTTCCTATTTAAGTGATGGTTACAAACACTTTTGGTTTTGGCAACAACATAGGCGATCTTCAACAAGGAGGCATCAAGATGGGATTAGCCAGCCCTATATATAGTTAGGGTTGTTCTTGAACAATCTGATAATGAAGGGAGCATGATCAGAAAAGATAAAGGATTGATCAATATTGATCTTGATTTTCCAAAAGTCTTGAACTTTATTAACATTCATGTAGCCTTTATCTAGCCTAGCAGCCAAGAACATATTCCTATTCCTATTGGTCCAAGTAAAGTTAGTGCTTGAAGTGAGGTCAAACAAATTTTTATGTTTAACCAAATTAGTCCAAACATTTTTTTGTTTGCCATTAATATCATTATTCGTCTTACAAATTCTATCCTTGGAATGAATCACCATGTTGAAATCTCCTAGAATCAAGATTCACTCATTCCTCCTAACATCTAGTTCTTTTAGCAAAGTTGTTGGAAGCATAAAGGCTAATAGAAGTAAGATTCAATGGGTTGAGACATTACGAAGGACCCAATGATTAGAGGGACTAATGATAAAACTATCAACAAATATGTTCAAGATAGGACTTAATACCAATGATAGAACCACATTTGCCATCTTTATGGTTAGTACAATAGTAGGAGTGAGAGCTAGATAGGGTATTAAGGTTTGCATTTAAATTGAAACCAGCAGTCTTCAGCTCTTGCAGGTAGATAATACTAGGATACATCAACATATCCTTCATCCAATTGTTATAGGCTTTTCCTCGGATAGGATCTATCAAGGCCCTTGATGTTATAAGACATAATTTTAATTTGATCCATTACAACGCTCCAATATGAAATCTTTTAACCTAATCAAAGTTATTCTTAACGTTTTAGAGGCCTTACACATCATTAAGCTATCATAAAACATCATGCCCATCAACATCAAAAGAGAACACGTTCCATGAAAACCCTCGAATATGAATGCATAGACATTTCAAAAATTGAAATTGATCACCTTATATCTCAAGTTAATATAAACCTTACCCATGGTCAAGCTTTCATAAGACAATATGTTGAGCAAAATTAGAAAAGAAATACTCTGATGAACTGTAAAACACTCCATTACTTTCTATAGTTTTTAGTAGCTTAGACATAGAGATTGAAGTCCTCAAAGGATCTTTTCTGTTAGAGTTAGGTTTACCTTGTCTTGAAGCTCCTCCCTCATCACTAATGACCATGATGACATCTTCCTGTATGAACCCCTTTCGCGACAATTCATTTATTGTCGTTTGCTCATACTTATTTAATTCTTGTAAAAAATTGGACAGATTTATTATTCTTGATTACTTCTTGAGATCTAGTATAATTTTTAACATACAAACCTTGGTCCATCCTCTTTCATCCTTGTAGTATGAGTGTTTTTCATAGTTTCATGTTAATCACCACCCTTCTCATCCTCAAACATAGTATTAGGTTCTGAATTTTCTTTATCCTCCTTTTCCTTCAGCTGTACTTGGTAAAAAGGATTAGGCACTTCCTCTAATAATACATGAAAATGATTATTCAATTTATCTCCTTTTTCTTTTGATTTTGCAAATTAATTTTCTTATTATCTAAGTTACTCAAAGAATATTGTTTATTACTATGGACTGCATTAAATTGCTAACCACCATTTGGAGAGTCTTGCCCATTTTTTTGCACCAAGAGGGGGCAATCGTTTATGATATGGCCCCTCTTATAACAATTAAAATAGAGATTAACCTAAGGATCCCATTTGGGATGAACGTTTCCTTTATTTATTTGTCCTAGCACTTTGTCTATCAATCAATTAAGAATATTAAACCACGGATAATAATCAAATTGTAAGTGAGGAAATTCCACCCAAATTGGGACCTTTGCAAGCTTGGGCCACCTTGGATTAAAACCCACATACCATTTGAAAACAGAAACATGGGTAAATCAAGTAAGGAAATTCCACTCAAAGTAGGACCTTTGTAGGCTTGGGCGCCCTTGGATTAAAACCTACATACCATTTGAAAAAAGAAATAGGGGTAAGCTTTATGAGCCACTGACCCTCACAAGTAACCTTTAAAGCACTTAAAGCATCTTCAAAATAAAACGAGAAGTAGTTATTGGGCAGGTATTGATTGTGCCTTACAAATAACCCTTTACTTTTCCAATTATTTTTAACCCACATTCTTAATATATCAAGAGTTGACCTGGGGCCATCACATAAGACAATCACCACTCTATCTTTTAGTTGAGATTGCCATATATCTAGAGACTTCCTATCAATTACAAGAGTAGGATCTTCTCTATCCTCACTCTCAGGATCCAAACAGATATCATGGGCTTTATCTTCTCCATGGAATTTCTCTTTACCTTTGTCTAATAAAACAGGAGAGCAAGTATCAACCATATGTGAGTGTTCCAAGTTATTAAACAAGGGGTTGGAGTAGGCATTTTGGTTCCTCATAACTTGGAAAAAAATTTTGGATGGAGAACTCGGATGCAGTGTTGAATGTTCATGAGTATTACCTTTAACTCCATTGCTATTAGGCTGGGCAACATTCACTACTCCATTCCGAACCCTTTCCTGTGCAGCATATAGGGTATACTGACTCAAAACATAAGCCCCTCCAAAGGGATCTTGAGGCATGCACGTACTGCACGACAGTAAACACCATTTGCAGGAAATCAATTCTTTCGAACTTCATGCAAAGACATTTCTCGTACAAAAGTGATTGACAGATACCCAAGTCCACACTAACCATCTGAAGGGGACCCTTTTCAACTTACTTCTGTGCTATACACAAAGGTGTTCTATGTCGATTTCCTTTAGATCTCCATCCGAGTAAATGTTCAAGTGATGACCAAAAGTTGAAGTCATGTTTTACGATTGCCTCAAATTTCTCTTTGGGAGTAAGGAGTCGGGACCCCTCATGTGGTTTCCCACGTGCATAAGATTTGTGATCCACCGAATTCAAATCATCATCCACAAAACGAAGATTGTTGAAAACAGTAGTTCCGAGAAAACATCTTACACATTGTTGAAAATAGTAGTTCCATCTTCTTGAAGATCAACAATCGCCGTGTTTGAAAGTTTATAAATAGCTTGAATCCTCGTGAGACTCATTGATCATACCTCAAAGTCCCTTGCCCATGAGGTACTTTGACATCCTAGACTTCTAAGGTTGTTAGTTGCCCTTGTCAAGTTTCTCAATTGAGTATTGAATTCAGCCATATCTTGATTTACCTAAGCTTTGGAACTCTATTACTAACTCCTTCAAGTGCGATTGGTGCAAAAGAAAAGTGATATTACTTCCAAGATTAGATCTCATTTGATAAACTCCAAGTATGCTTGACTTGACAAGGATTGAGTGCTCCCCTTGAAACATAAGATCAAGTAGCTCTTTTTCTCTTTTTTTTTTTTTAAATATAAAGGAAGTTCGGCATGAGCCTACTCTCCCGGACTTGAATTAAATAAAGAAAAGTACAAGAGAAGGGGACTAGTGCCCACGGGACCCCCCAAATCCCACAAAGCAGGGAAGCTTTTACAAAGCTTAGATGGCATTACAAAGAAGGTTAATCACCCTCATGTGGGGCCCACTTGGGTTTAAGCTTGTTATTGATCAAAAGGAGTACTTGGTGATGCCTGAAAGGGGGGGGATTTCTTACAGTTAACAATCCTTTTTCCAAGGAGGAACAAAGATTTCTCAATTGACCACTCTTTGGGGGATTCACTGAAGTTGAAAGCACATCTTTCCCGCCAGATTTTCCATAGGACCTCCCCTCTGATGGCGTTCCAGAGAGTCGCGGAGCAGCCGATCGCTTCTCCCAACAGGGCTTGCTGCCAACTGAGATGTTTCTGAAGTCCAATTTTCTTTCCAACCTTCTGCCAGAGTCTGTTGGGGTTGGGGCAGGTAAAGAAGATGTGTGAAACATCTTCGATAGAGCGGTAGCAGTGTTTGCACCAAGGAGGAGTCCCACAAAATTTGCTAGCTTTAAGGTTGGTTGAGATTCCATGATGAAGAATTTGCCATAAGAGGATAGACTTTTTGATTTCTATGAGGGGGTGCCAGATAGCCATGAACTTCATGTCCCACCAAAGCCGCGTCCATGACAGGCACCACTTCTTGTTGAGGTTAACCTGATAGTCGATCGTTTCTTTGATGTTCGGGATTTTTGATAGGCTATTCCCATTGTGCCATTTGAGACCAAGCAAGCTCGATGTGTCGTGTCCCATGAGAAGGCGAACTTTGTGTCGGTCCCAGGTGAGACATTTGCTTTGCAAAGTGTTCCATTCTTTGTATGAAATGTTGATGCAAGGGTGAATATCCTCGAAGTTGATCCAGCGGTTGGTGTCTTGTTTCCAGAGATGTTTCCATTTTTTGAAGCCTTTGTTCCATAACTTCTTGGCATTTTGAATGTTCCAAGATTCCACACTCCGGATGCCATGGATCGGAAACCAGATAGAGTCGTTTTGTCTGATACCGGCTATCCACTTCCAGTCGTCACTTATTCTTGTGTAGCTTTTGACTTTATTCCAACTCTTCCATAGGGAGCACACGAGATTAGAGCCTTTCGGGAAGATGGGGATCGAGGAAAACAGCAAGGTCAAGATGTCAAGATTCTTCCAATTTGGGAAACCCATGAGAGCCAACTCATTCTTTTTTCTGAAGATCAACTTGGCCCACGAGGCCTCCCCATTGCACCAAGCCTTAACCATCCATTTGGCGGCCAGTTTGTTAGCCATGCACCCAATGTCCAGGATACCAAGTCCCCCACTATCTCTATGTCTGGTGCAGATGGACCATTTAATTTTAGGCACCCCCTCCTATTGTGGTCACCCGTCCAAAGGAAGTTTCTACAAATACTATCCAGTTTGGACAAATCTTGCTCTTTTGGTATCCAACAAGAACCAAAATAAATGGTAGATGATAAGAGGAACGTGTTGATAACCATAGCACGACCAGCAAGATTGATTTGCATACCTCTCCAATAGTTAAGCTTGTTTTTGAGTTTGGCCAGCACCCAGTTCCACCACTGTTCCATAGAGACGCCAAACCCCAAGGGAATCCCAAGGAGCCAAAAAATTTGGCCCTGCGGAATGATTTGACAGCCATGATCAATGAGAAGGTCGGGCTGTGACCCAACAATAGCTCTAAAGGCGGTCTTAGAGTGGTTGATTGTGGATCCAGAGGCTTCACAAAAGGTAGCTAGACACCTCCAGAATGGCTCTAGGCTGGTACTAGCATTGTGAACAAACGTGTTCATATCATCGGCAAAAAGTCTCATGGTGATTTGAATGTGGTCATGAGGCAAACGAAGGCCTTTGATATTACTAGCTTCCACCTGATGCTCCACCAGCCTGCTAAGCCCTTCCGTGGCAATGGAAAAAGAAGGGGAGCCAATGGGCACCCTTGTCTGATAGATCTTCTAAGTTTGATCACCTTCGAAAGTTTGCCATTAATGTTAATTTGGGCCGAAGCGTTTCCGAGAAGGGTTGAGATCATCTTGGTGAATTTCTGACTGCATCCAAGATCTTGGAGTGACTGCAGAATATAGTCCTATTCCAGCCTTTCGTAGGCTTTATCAAAGTTGATCTTAGGAAGACCACATCTTGTTTAGACTCATTTGCAAATTCAAGACCTTCCCAGATATCTATAATGGTTTCCAAAATTGACCTGCCTTTGATATTTTGTATATTAACTTGATAATTCCATCGTTGAGACAAGAAGGAAGCGCGCCAAACTTGAGCACCTCTTGCAAAACGAAACGAAGAGGGGTGGCAACCACCAACTTGAAGGATTTAAAGAACTCATTAGTGAGCTCGTCGGGTCCCGCGCTTTTACCAGAAGGAAGGGCATCAATGACCTCAATGATTTCTGCTTCAGAGATAGGGGCATGTAGCAAGGAGCGAAGGTTGACAGGTATCCTGTGGGGGGAAACCCTAGATATGGCTGCCATACAGTCCCTTCTATGGTGGATGAGGGGGTTCAAGGTCACCAGGAGTCTCGTGAAGTGCCCCTCAATGATCCCAAAATTATCTTCTTCTGTATTGCATACATTGCCATTTAAGTCTAGCAATAAGGGGATCGATTCTCTGTTATGTTTCCTTTTAAGGATACGACACATCTCTTTGGTGGGTTTGTCGGCTTTGTCAGCCCACCACTCCTTGAAGAATATTTGCAAATTTTTCCTTTGTATTTCTTCCTCGTATCTCAGCAGTGCTCTAATTTCTCGAAGACCTTTCTGGGCTTGATATTTTCCTTTGTTCACTTCCTCCTCGAGCCTCCAGAGTCTATGATATAGAGCTTCTCTACGAGCCCGTCGCACAGTCTCGAGCATCTTCCTGGATCTAATCATGATCTATCGTGACTTATCGACCGCACTTCTCCAGCACTTGGCTGGGGACAAGCCGGAGGCGAACGCCTCCTTCCAATCTTGATGGATGGAGGGGAGAGAGAAGGAGGGCGCACTGGCATGGAACCAAGGAGCCTTATGGATCTTGGTGGAAGGTTGGAAAGTGATAACGATCGGATAGTGATCAGAGATGGTGAGGTCGATGCCTTGCGAGAGGGAAGGGTGGCCCCACTAATGAGTAAAACTCTGAGAAATGTAGCATCTATCAAGTCTAGCTTTCCTCAGTTCCTCGCCCGCTTGGAGATTTGACCAAGAAAAGCCATTCAAATCTTTGAATTCGACCAAATCCAAGTGTAGTTTGGTTTTGTCCCACATTTCATTTCTTTCTCTCGACTATCCATGACCCGGCCCTTGCCCATCCATCTGTTCATAGGGTCCTCCACCATGTTGAAGTCGCCACAAATAAGCACGTTGTGGGGGAGCGAGTCCAAGGAGGCCCAAGTGTTCAGTCTCTCTAGCTCCCCATTAGGGGCATACAAAGAAACTAAAGTAAAACATTAGGGATCACCAAAAGAAACATCAATCCATCGATGGCATTCATCTTCAATGGAGTTTTCAAGCTTTTCAAACCAGAATTGATTAATACCGATTACCGTTCCACCGGACCCCCGCTCGTGCGCCGTTGAAATCCAAACATGGGTCGAGGAGACATATCTAAGCCGTTTCTGGAGGTCTTCTCCGTCAATTTTAATCTGTTGAATACATATAAATTCTGGGTTTAGGCTAATGTCACGAAGCCATTGACCAATGATGGTCGCTCTTGAGGGGTCGGTTAGCCCTCTAGCGTTTAACGAGATGATGATCATTGTCGTAGTGAGGCCTCTTTGCAGGAGGGAGCTTTGTCCTTTCTTTTCTTGGATTCATCTTTCTTTTTCGCTGGGATCGGATCCCGCATTAGCAATATGTTCTTGTGGGGGCTTTTCCAGGGTAACTCCATTGGTTGTTTTCCTTTGCGTGATGCCTCCCGCTGCGAAGAACTGGGCACCATTTTCGACACCATTTTCGGAATAGTCGATCTGATGATGGAACTTTCACTATCCATGTTATCTTCATTACTAGTAGTAAAGCCGTCTTCTTTGCTTGTAGTGTAACCCTCCTGGGAGGTTTCTTTATTGTCAGGGATCTCTAGGGCTTTGTCGTTGGTGTCCACCTCAAGTTGGTTCACACCTGGGTAGTCAAACTCATTGATGTCCTTTTCCAGATTGCAATACAAGCTGCTGGAGGGGGTAACTGACATGTTGTTTCGCTTAGAAGTCGCCCTAGGGCTTCTTTTCCTTCTTCTTCTAACTTCGATGAACCCGTCTACATCAGCTTCTGGATTAAGGGGGCCCTTGACATCCTCTTCCTTCGTCAAGTGAGTCAATGCCCCTTTATTGTCTTGAGCGTTTCTAGGGGCTTCTTGATTTCACTTTCTTTTTTGTCTCAAAGGGAAATCTTTAATCCTGTGACCTTGTTGGCCACAACAAAAGCACGTGTTGGGAAGGTTTTTGTAATTGATGTCTTGCTCCCATACATCCATTTCGCCCAAGTCTACTTTGATCTTCGATGGATGCAGCATGCTGAGGTCAGCCTCGACACAGATTTGAGGGTGCCACCGAGCGTTGAACGAGTGTCTTGCACCTTCATAAATGAGACCACCAATGTCCTCGCATGAGGCCAACGGTTTGCGGATAGGAGAAACAATGTCCCACACGAAGCTGTACAAGAAGTATGGCAGGTTAGGGAGCTCAACCTAGAGAGGGTACCGAAGCGATTTCGATTTGTCGGGAGTAAAATCAGGGGACCATATGAAAAGGCACAGGGTCGCCCGACCGAGTTGCCAGGTTCTGACACTTAGGGCTCGAAACGCCATATCTTCATTTTCAAAGACTAGCAACATGTGGCTTGCCGGTAAGAACTGGCACTTACAAACAATTAGCCCATGGGGGAACCACTCGTTGTGAAGCCACTGTCGCACGATTTCGAGTGGGGGCCAAAGGCCAAACGTTTGACCGACGAGGCAAACTTTCCTGAGCTCCTCCTGAGTTGACAGCATTGCGGATCTACTGAGGGAGACCAAGGGGGGTTCAGCACTCACGAATGCCCCAAGGGCGGCACAAGATCCCCCCTCCAATAGAGAGGCTAGGTTACCGGTCTGCCTCGAAGCAGGAGCCAGGTTACTTCTCACAAATGAGAGGGTCGCCAAATCCATGACAAAGGCTCCTTTATACTCAATTAGGGTTCCTTAATTCTTTTTCTCTTTTTTTTTTTCTGAATTTACATGATCTTCTTGCTTAACATTAATTTGAGCTATTGTGGAGGCCGATAGCAGGATTATTGTACATTCAGAGGAACCTTCTGCACAGGTGAGTAGGCAAAAACTCCAAAAGCAATGGTCAATTGTCGTTTTCCTTATATAACCATTTCTTATAAAACCATTTGCAACTTTAAATCTCTTTACAAATTGAAAAGATAAGAGAGCCTTCACGTGCGCTGCCCCGGAAGCTGATCTTGGCCCTAACTCTCGTCAAACTAAGAAGAACCTCACTTTGAGTGGCGAGAGCATAGGGAACCCGAGCAAAGTGAACACGTCACACAAATTGAAAAGGACGCCTTAGAGCAAGCCGACGATGGACAGGGAACTCTGCTGGACTCGAAGGTGATGGAATGGCAACTGAAATTATGGCGACAGACAGGAGGGCTTGGGTGCGTGACGGATAGAGAACTAAGTTACTACAGACCACCTTGAAGGACACACCACCTCAAATTTAGGTCCACCACATGATGGACAGACCGCGCCTGGAACTGGGATGGCTGGGGACACGTGTGCCAATCGGCTAACTCCACGAACCACGGCGCGTGGACGACTGACTAAATTTCTTGTGATTGACGATTGACAAAGCACCGATCGACCCTAAGTTGCCATCAATCGCGATGGACACCCGAGTGCCAATCGCGATGGATGCACGAGTGTCAATCGGCAAACCTCCACGAGTGACAGCGCGAAGGACGACTG
>CM035406.1:181989393-182011893 GCA_020310875.1 Ceratopteris richardii
CAATGTATCATTAATTTTGCAAAAAATGGAGAGGAATGAGGAATAAAACAAGAGATATATTCTCATCATACATCTTGTCTTCATTGGTCCAATATATATATATGCTCTAATACATTTGGTTAAACTATGTATCTTTCACTAATTCAGCAATGAAGTACGAATCTCCTCCAAATGTATGCCTTTTCTTTATAGTTCCTCGAATTATGGGTTACATATGGTAACTTGCTTCTCATCTATCCATGTTTGCTAGCTCTCTTGCATTAGATGTTCTAAGTGTCCTAGTTTATTTGATTTGCCTTTGAAAAGTGTCCTAGTTCACTTAGTTCACTTGAGTTCACTTGCGTTAACTCATGTGAAAGCTTCTAGAAGCTTATAGTAGAATTTGTGGTAGAATACCCTTGATGGTAATTGAACACATGATCTCGAAGTTTCGAGTTGAGTGCTTCACCATATAGAACAAATTCATGTCAAATCACATTGGGGTTATCCTTCCAAATGAATGCTTCCAAATGAGGTTAAATTCTTAGTTTTGATCTTGATCTTCTCACAAAAATGGGGAAACTTAAAGATGTTTAACTAAGGTATGATATGTGGTGTAGAACATGCTCATTCTAGGGGTATCACTTGCAAATTGATATCTATTGATGGACCCAATAGCATTAGCATATAATGGGACTAAAATAGCCATAATATGTATGAAAATCCGGGGAGAATGTCTATGATTACTAGCTCTTGACACCACTCACCCTAAGGGCATAGGTAAAAAGGTTTTCCTATTGCTATTGGGAACCTATTTGGCCAATCTAGGGCTAACCTTGAATGCTTGTTCTTCACCGTTCATGCACCCTCAATATATTGAGTATAAAAAATAATTGATCTTTCACTTTATTAATGAAAGTGTGAAGATTTTTTTATTTGTTTTTAAGTTAGGTTGTATTTCTTAAGTGTAATTTAAATTAATTAACTCATGTACATAACCTAGATATTTATGAAAATATTTACTTCTAGTTCCCTTATTGCAAATCCGTAATATCATGCTTTTAAATAGTTTTATCTTTCATATGTTCCTAAAGCGAATCATAGCTAAGTGCTAGTTGCATTTTATGCGTATGAGCTATGTTATTAATGTGGGATGACCTTCGCTCCATAGAATATTAGAACTTTAAGAATGTCGGTAGTGTATGACCAATTCACAAGTGAGAAATGAATTCACTAGAAAACGTCTCTAGGTGGCACAAAGAAGAATATAAATGGAAATTATTGCACTTCTGATAAACGATATTCACTAATGTTGGAGCCCAAAGATGCTTTAGTAAAGTGTCTTTTACCTTCTCTCTGCTCTAGAAGTGTTCCTCCAAAAAGCCTTTACTAGAAGTAGGTTTACTCATAGCAAATTTAACACTTAAGCCACTTCTCATTTCACTCAAACAATTCAATTGGACTTGTAAGATCGCAAGATTACAGGGAGTTACAAAGGAAAGATTGTCAGACATGATCTACATACATCAAATCTTAATATCATTCTTCTCTATTTGAATTCATGTACGGAGACATGGATCTATGATTCCTCAAGCCAACAGACGTAGATGATAAAAATTTTAAACAAGGTTATGCAATGAGAAGTGTATATATTTGAAAAAGCTTCAACCGTCAAAAGTGCGTATACTTGAACAAAGCAATAAGGATTAAGAAGCTAAAAATTTTCGACCTACGTTTCGTCCATTCAAAATTATGTCTTTTAAAGAAAACCTATACCCAATGAGACATGAATATACTTAATAGAATCATAAGGAATTAGCAAGCTAAAAACATTATGAAGTATCTTCTTTATATGTATGTTGCTGTATGCAACCTCAATCTCACCTTTGAGTGGGAGGATTATAAAAATATCAGTCTACCTTATCATGAGTGTGAAAGTTTATGAACGCTTTGAAATCCACTTGTTTAGGGCACTCGAAGGCTAACTGTCATGTGCTCGGAATAAAATAGTTAAAATCTTACAGGAAAAAGAAAAGCAAATCAATGATCATCTATCATGAGAATTTTCTTCTCTTGAGAAGGATCTTCTGTGGAGAATTACTGTGGCTTACTGACCTCCGAGCCTCCGAAAGAGATGGCATGGTCTGTAGTGATGACATGTACTAGAATTGAGTAAGCGAGGTCAGAAAATGAGCGCGAATTCATTTTCCCATATGATTATGACGAGCTTCTATTTCTGTCTCAATTCATAATATAGAGTAAATGATTATGACGAGCTTATCAGCTCTTTGCTTTTGCAAGCAATTGTAAGTCCGAAGATAACTGCAGACAATTACATTGTATATTTTAATGCCTTTATGAAAAGAAAATGTACATCAAAATGGGGCGACATCGAGCGAAAATTCCTTGCTTAATCGTAGTCTAAAGGAGGTGATAATATACATGAGGAAAACCTGAAGATCCTCCCACCTAGTGAAGAATCGATCCGCGTAGAATCAAGGCGGCACTAATTCATCATGCTCTGTAGAATGAAGGAGCCATTGATTCATCAGATTCGTGCATTCAAAAAGGAAAAACAGCTTCGAATGCATTTTACTGTGGGCTGTTAACGCATCCACAGCAACGCGTCTCTACATCCGAGTTCAAAGTCATGGTCGACGGTCATGCGGCTTTCTTTTCTTTTCTTCAGAAATCGTGCAAGAGATGCTTTTCGAGCAAACGGCACCCCTGAAATTGTTTGGAGACCATTCATTACCCTCATGAATAGATTCTCTCCTCTCTCTCTCTCTATCTCTCATGTGGTTGCCCTTATGTGCCCTTAATTTGTTTGTCTGATTTTGTAGGATGATTTTAGATAAGGATTCCTGCAGATATACGGGATTTATAAAACATTGCAGCAAGCTTGTAGTGGATAGGAAGATGCAAGCGTTCAAAAGTAGTCGAGTTGGAGAAGCCTATGCACGAATGTCACTTACTGTCTTGGGATCGTTTAAAAGTCTTCATTGGCAGTGTCTTCAAGGAGAGAAAATGATCGTATCGAGCTGCACAAGAGGTAGTTCTCGTGTACGTATTTTGATAAGCACTTATATCAGCAAGAACGTCCTTCTCTGCCATTTTCGCCAACAACATGATAGCCCTGGCCTGCAACATGTATGTTAAAAAACATAGACATTAAATCCCTAGTTCAGTCATTCAAAGAGAATATGCGTATAGAACCTTCAAAGAGATACCAGAAAATACATGACCTGGTCGACCGTGACGGAATCATATACATATACAACTCCTGAATACAGAATCGTAAGTTGCCCATGGTCACTGGCTGCTATATCTCGAGTCCTCTGCAGCAAGTTGACAGGGTTTGGAGACATACACGAAGCTAAACAAATGCAGGAGACACAAGACGAAAGGGGAAAAGAAAAGACGTAAGGATTATCTGGTGTTAATCACTATACAGTAACTCGACAGTACAGCTGATATTTAGGAATCCACACTTACGTTGCAGATCTCAGTCGGCGTAAATGATAATCGAGGTCTAAGATCAAGATCGGGTTCAGCCGTCCGAGCCGTGTCGGCATGAATTTTTTTTCATGTCGTGTCCGTCTCCGCTGATCTTGCCGTTCACGTCCCTCGATCCAGTGGCATCAACATTGGAGCAACAATCAGAGTGCAACATGTTGGAGTAATAAGTCGTTAGCTCCAACATTAAGTAATTAACCATGTAAATAGAACTTTAGTCTCACGAACGGTGATTCTAAACGTCACCTTCTAAAGCCACGCATGCCTATGTAATGCTAACTCACGTAACTAATAATAGACAGTTAATCTTCTTCTTGACGTGCGTGTCTCTGTGGGGTGTCTCCGCTCTCCGCTGCCTTCTACAACATGGTATCATCGTGCCAGGCCCTCTGCACGTATGCCCCATCTTCGCGGCCTGATCAACTGTTTTCACGAAGCGCCCTGCACCACCATGGTCGCCCTCTACAACTAGCACCGCCTCTGCAACGCTGCAAGCAGCCCTTACGCATCTACCAATGCCCTCTGCCGATTGCGACCTTCCCTCCTATCTCTATCAAGGCAGATGACTCGAATCTCCGCCTCCAAGTTGCGCATGCCGAGCATCCGTGGGCTCCAAGAAAAGTGCAACATCGGACGCCTCTATAGGCACAAGCCTTGCCATTGCACACTTCTACGCCAACAGCTCGCCTCCCTGCGCTTCCTTTTTCCCTCGGATCAGATGTGGAATGCCGTCCACACTGCTCGCACGAGCGACCTGCAATGCCGTCTCTCCCTCCTCCAGTTTTGCTGGAACGATTCCCGGTGGCAAAGTGCTGGCGTTCATGCCGACCCACCGCACCGGCGAAGTCCGACGTCCCTCCGCAAGCTTCCCTGCTCAGCGACGTGAAGTGCGATCCTGACATTCGTGCATACTGTCCACAGAAGCACCACAACAAGATGGCATTATCTCCACAGAAGTGCCACAACACGACGCCCGTAAGTTTTCTCTCAAATGCATTTCTTACTGAGAACTCCTGGGTACGAGACAAAGCAACCATGTAGTGCCTGAACCCGGATCAACCATGCAGTGCCTTAACCCGAATCCTGAGCATACCCGCAGATGTACCTACCAGAGAGCAGTTCAATCGTGTAGTTTCGACACCTATTCGAGGTAACATGTGCTCAATACACCCTCATCTCTTTCCGATTTCTTGCCTCCTGGATGCGCAAGAAATGTCTCAGTCATATCCTTCGTGCACAAAGGGATTTAACCTCAGCAATGTGCCATCCATATACAGCAACAACGTAGATGCAGACTCCCCTCTTCCTAGCTACTCAACAGATGTGGCCGCATGCACATTGCCTTCATCGGTAACACTTTTTCAGGATGGTCAAATGAATGCAGATAGAATACTCGAAAGCTATGGAAATCCTACTTTACAATTCGCTACGTGCAAGTTCGTGTGTCTTCTTCCAGCAAATCTAGATGCGCAAAGACCAGATTGGAATACTCCTATTGCAAAATTATGCCTCTACCTCAACCTTGCGGATGAATTAGATTCTTTCACTGAGAACGAGAACAATGTCACATTTGCAACATTCCAGAAATTCATGGATAAATTACAGGCTTTCACATGTCTTGCTCCAATGTGCACAACAAACCATATTGGCAACTTGAATGAACGCATGTTTACAGATACTTTCTCATGATTCTATGTTCCAAAGGTTGAAAAGCAGCACAAGTTTGATTATGAGAACCAGGTCTCTCATGCATATGGATCCTTATTGACCATTAGCTTCAAGCTTACTGCTCTGCAAATGTATGCTATGAGTGATATATCTCCAAGCAAGAAAAGCAGCACCTCAAGTTCCACTGCGATCCAGCCTATCTCAGCCTCACATAGATTCCTGCTCTGGTTCATTCGCCACCTTTTCCAGGAACAGCCCTCAAGAAAGAAAGGCCCTAGATATGCACCTTTCGATCCAGGCATTCACCTGTGCAACATTCCTCATCTTGGAGGGGGAGAAATAGGTAAATGTCCAAGAATGTGTAATGCTTCATCTAAATTTCAACAGAAAGTAAAAGAAGAACATTTCAGAAATGGTGTGTCAGTATTTCAACTAAAGATAAAGACACTTGTCCAGAAGACAAATCATTCCCAAGCAAAAGATTCAAGTTCACAATGCAGATATATGTCGAGATGCAAGTACAACGAAGGAACCTATATTTGTACCAAAACAAATCAGAAGTCAAAGATTTTATGCAGAACATCCTCTTGCAGCAGACTCAGACTATTTTCAGTCTCACACCTCCATAATGTAAATGTAACTCAATTATGAGCTTTCATGCTTGTCGACTTAGGAGGGGTGTGTTGGAGTAATAAGTCGTAAGCTCCAACATTAAGTAATTAACCATGTAAATAGAACCTTAGTCTCACGAACGGTGATTCTAAACGTCACCTTCTAAAGGCACGCATGCCTATGTAATGCTAACTCACGTAAGTAATAATAGACAGTTAATCTTCTTCTTGACGTGCATGTCTCTGTGGGGTGTCTCCGCTCTCCGCTGCCTTCTACAACACAACAGCTCCTTAAAGATTAGCTTGAGCGACAACGAAGCGCTCTCTCGGGCCTTCAAAGAAAGAGGCGCCGAGAACACCATGTGCAAAGTTGCGCCAAGGAAACTATACCCAAGGGATATCGGTACAGCGTCCGTGAGTGGATGCAGCCTCTTGCTGCTGTCGGATATGGCGCTTATCGGCAGCGAGAAGAGAAAAAGCCCTGTAAATCTCGTGGAAGCGCAGTCGCACGAGGATTCAGGCTATTTATAAAACTTTCAAACACTGCGATTGTTGATCTTCAAGAAGACGGAACTACTGTTTTCAACAATGTGTAATATGTTTTCTCGGAACGCCGTCATCTTCGTTTTGTGGACGATGATTTGAATTCGGTGGATCACAAATATTATGCACATGGGAAACCCCATGAGGGGGCCCAAACACAAATTTGAGGCTTGGCTCATATGGGCAATGGTAAAACGTGACTTTAATTTTTGGTCATCACTTGAACATTTACTCGGATGGAGATCTAAAGGAAATCAAAATAGAATACCTTTGTGTACAGAAGTAAGTTGAAAAGGCTTAACAGAAAAGGTTCGCTTCAGAAAAGGTTCGAAATAACCAGAAAATGGATAACTACATTCAATTCAAGACAAAGTTTTCTTCGTTTTCATTAGCAAAAACAAATTCTTGTTAAAATTCTGTTCGAAAACGCTCAAGAAAGTATGGTGATGGACTGGTTTTACACCAGTTCTTGACCTGATCTAAACCGATCTAATTTTTTCTGATACTTGAAGTCATTCTCGTTCCATATGCAGACAAAGTCAAATGAGAATGTGGTGAAATCGCATACGCTAACCGGTTGGTTGAAACAGCAGGAAATATTAAGTCATTGAACATGAGGATGTAGGCCCACTGTAGTCTGCGTCATGCTTTTCCACTGTAGTTTCGATTTCAAATACGCATCAGAATCGGGCACATTCAATTGAGTAAGCATCGGCGCAAATTTCAGGCTAATCAATGGAATTAATGAAAGTTTCAAATGCACGTTTTTGCGGATGTTGAAGTTCGTGTAGCTGATGATTCTACCATGTTTTGTAGGCGATGCCCATGAGTAAACCTCTCTCTCTCTCAATCAAATCCTGTGAAGTTACGGAACTGTGTGGTAGAAGCACAACCTGCAGACATCGCAGATACTGAGAGACGTTTACGTAGCTACGTTAATCCATTCATATGAAATGGGTAATGTGTAAACACTTCGTGCCTCGGCATGTTGATACAGAAGTGGCAGTCATATGCATTACCGCATTTCGACACTCCCCATTTATGCGTTTGACCGCACAAGGGAGATGTAGGATTTATAGATATTGGTGGATAGAATGTAAGTCATATGCAAATGCAATACCAGAACGAAATGCATAAGGGTAAAATCTAAACTAGTGCTGTAATTAGGATATTGCTAAGTATTCAAACTTTTGTTGCATCATATTTCTCCAGAGTGGACATTATCTGCTTCAGCTTCACATACATGTAACAACATTTTTGAACCTTGCAGAGGACTTTTACTCTCCTCAAGGAAGAAATGCAGCAATATCATGTCTGTAATATGCCCATTAATTGATTTGGACTTGGACTCATAAGAACAAAAAGGAGAACATATAAATATAGATGAAGACTCGCGGATTTATTATCACATAGCGCGGCCATTGGGATCTACTATCACATAGCGTAGAAATCGTTGAATATGTGATCTTCCTACTTTAAACTGTAGAGGACCTTGAGGATCATCACACCTTCCTACTTCAAACTGCAGAGGACCTTGAGTATCATCAAACCACCAATAGGATTGTAGAAAAAGAAGAGCAGCAACGTAGAGAGACGGAGGACGACATCGAGAGAGAGAGAGAGAGAGAGAGAGAGAGAGAGAGAGAGAGAGAGAGAATACACACTGTTACATGCATGCGCTTATGGATTTGTATTATGTATAAATGTTGTTGTAGGGTTTTAGATTGTAAGCACCAGAAATAATCACTATCGCACGAGACTATGTCCACTTCATCATTAATGACCTAACAGCCAAATTCGTGCCCAGCACATGTACATATAAGTTCATCTTTAATGAAATATATATCTCGTTTTCTCGCGCAAGAAGTGGTTCTTTGTAAGTGTTCTGTGTGCCTCTTTTATAACATACTATCATTGTGAGCATGCAGACTCTCGCACTACCTCCACGATAACTCTATAGCAGTACCCTTGCCCTCCGTTGATCCACAAAATAGAATGTTAAGCCTCGCTCTCACTCTCTTCCACAGTATCCTGCTACAACCTTGACAAGCTCATTGGATCCAACTACCTCACCTGGGCAATGAGAGCCACTCTCATACTGAAACAAGAAAACCTGTGGGAAATCATCTCTTGCGCTATACCCCGTCCTGCTGATGGTAACCCCAATCTTGATAATTGGAATGCTAGAGGTCTACAGGCCCAAGCCAAAATACTCCTCCACCTGGGTAACTATCAAGCTTAGATGATGCAGCACTGCCAAAATGCTATTCACATATGGTCCACTTTACGATCTGCACATGATCACAAAGAGCTCATTACATAGGTCATCACACTCAAGAAACTCCTCCTAGCGACACTAAGCAAACAACTATCCACCTTTGAGTTTCTTGATGAATAACATCAATCACTAGAGAATGCCCTTTTTTCTGGAGTTTTGCTTAATGAGAGCCTCCAACCAATCCTCCTCTAACAACTTTACCCTCTTCTTGGAGGCCTTTCATCACAATAGAGGCCTCCGTCATCGACCAAAACATTGAAATGCTACTTTCACACATCGTGCAAGAAAATGCCATGTGTCATCAAATACGGCTCCTCTCATCATTACCTTGCAACTATCTGCCCAACATGCATGCCATTAATCGATGCTCGTCTAACTCCAAAGGATAGTCAAGGTCACATTGCACGTGATTATTTCAAACACAAACCCTTCTACTGGGCGAGCCTTTGTGACGTGTACTCTGCATGGTATGGACATGTTGTGAAAGAATCCCGCATGAAAAGCAGCCACTAAACTAATTCTAGGCCCCAACTTCAACTCCTCCAATTGTCAAATACTTGAGATCAGCACGACATAGTAGCACAACTTCAACTCTTCAGCTCCTCTCTTATTTTGAGTGACTCCCAACTCTATCTACCACAGGATCGCCACTTGGTTCCTTCACACTAGAGGAACACATCACATGACCTCATGCAACAATGGCTAGACAACTACAGGAAACTTACCCACACTTTTAAAGTGTATATGGAGGATGATCAAAGCCTGCAAGCAATTCACATTGAGAACTTGTGTGTGTCCTTTCCAAGTGGCACCTCTATCACTCTCCATGACATTTTCCACATAGTTGGTCTCTCCCACAGCTTAATCTCAGTTTTTGCAGCCATGACCATAGGATCTTATGTTGATTTCTTCAATAAATATTGCATATTTCACTTCAAACTACCTAGAGGGTATTTCAAGACCTGTAAGCTACCAAAAGTCCAACTTATATCCCATTTTCCTCTTCAAATCGGTTGCTTAGCATGTCCTCATTTCATCTTTCTCGATAATTTCCAACAACTTATCCAAAACTACCACCACATTACTCTAGCACTACCTCCTTGTCCATAGTAACTCACCTACCTCACTTAGAATCATGTAGCATGGTCTATGTCAAGGTGTACCACTCCTATTGGAGGAGATGGTAAATAATCACAAGAGATGAATTGGTGCAGCTAAAACCTTCTTCACACTTGCTATGAGTGATGGCTAGAGAGTGTTGTGGGCCTCTTTAGGTATCTAACAAGCATACGTAATCATATATATATTGCTTGGAAGATGATCCACTAATGATAGGATCAAAATACATAGATAGGCATATGATCCAAGGTCCAAACACTACAAGAAATAGGGGGGCATAGAGATGCCCCCGAATCGAAAAAAACACAGTTACCATCGCTTATGCAACGCTGTCGTCACATAAGCGACAGTACAATTTTCAATTTTTTTTTCGACATTCGTTGCATAAGCGATGCTAGTGTTGCTTATGCGACGCTAAATTATGAGCATCGCAAATAGCGTCGCTGAGTAGCGACGTTGGCAAATTGAAGAGCGTCGCATATGCGATGCTCTGGAATGTTAAAAAAAAATCGATTTTTCGTGCCGAGATTTGGACACGAGAGCAAGAAGAGACCGAGAGAGACACACAGAGAGAGAGAGAGAGAGAGAGCACGAGAGAGAGAGAGAGACATCTACTTGAAGCAAGGTATGCGCACACACACACTTACACACACATACATATGCATACACACACGCATATACACACATAGACACATACACACATACACATAGACACACACACACACACATACACACAAATACACACACATACACAAATAATGTTGCATACACATACATATACACATACATATACACACACATACACACATACACACATACATACACATACACACACACATACACACATACACACACATATATGCATACACACACACATAGAGAGACATGCACACACATACACATACATGCATACATAATGCATATGCATATGCGTACATCCATACATACTTACATGCATACACACACATATGCATACATAATGCATATGCATACATAATGCATATGCATATGCATACATACATACATACTTACATGCATACACACACATATGCATGCATAATGCACATGCATACAGTAAGTGTATATGTGTGTATGAGTATGTGCATGTGCATGTGCATGTGCATGTGCATGAGTATGTGTATATGTAGGTATGTGCATGTGTATATGTGTTTTAATACTTTAATTATATAATTCATTCATATATGTCTACCTAAGTGTATATGTATGTGTGTGTATATGTATGTATGTGCATGTGTATGTGTGTGTATATATATGTATGTGCATGTGCATGAATAAGTGTATATGTGAGTATGACTATGTGCATGTGCATGTGTATGTGTGTGTATTTGTATATGCATGTATATGTATAACTCTCTGTGTATATGTGTGTATGTGCATGTATATGTGTATATGTAGATATGTGCATGTGTGTGTGCATGTGTATATGTGTTTTAATACTTTAATTATATAATTCATTCATATGTGTGTACCTAAGTGTATATGTATGTGTGTGTATATGTATGTATGTGCATGTGTATGTGTGTGTATATGTATATATGTGCATGTGCATGTATAAGTGTATATGTGTGTATGAGTATGTGCATGTTCTTGTGTGTGTGTGTATATGTATATGCATGTATATGTATATGTATATGTGTGTATATGTATATGTATATGTATATGTATATGTGTATATGTATATGCATGTGTATGTATATGCATGCATATGTATATGTGTGTATATGTATATGTATATATATATATATATATATATATATATATATATATATATATATATATATGTATATATATATATATATATATATATATATATATATATATATATATATATATATATATATATGTATATGTATATGTATATGTGTATATGTATATGCATGTGTATATGTATGAAACATGCATGTGTATGTGGATGCATTTCCATTTGCATCCATGTGGATGTGCATATACATGTATTTGCATATATGTTAATGTGTGTGTGTGTGTGTGTGTGTATATATATATATATATATATATATATATATATATATATATATATATATATATATATATATATATATATATATATATATATATATATATATATATATATGCAATTATGCATGCATGTAAGTCTTTTTATGTGGTTGTAGGAATGTTTGTGCATATGCATGTGTATATGTGTGTATGTCTAAGTGAATGTGCACATGTATCTGTGTGTATATATGTGTGTGTATGTGCATGTGTATATGTGTATATGTGTGAAAGTGCATCTTCATCATGTATAAGTGTATAAGTGCATATCAATAAGTGTGAGTATGCTATGCAATCAAAATAAGACAATAATCAAATGATATACAAAGAATAGAAATTATACTTACAATAGTTAGCCATACTTTTGGCTTGGTTAGCTTCTTGAATAACCTGCAATGAAGAGAGAAAGAAAAGAGAGAGAGAGAGAGAGAGAGAATTCAAAGAGAGAAAGATGTAGAAAGAGAGAAACAAAGGCAGAGGGAGACAATAAGAGAGAGCTTAGGCAAAACAACAATTGTGCATATACTTGCTTCAGCTCGTAAGCGCAGCGCAATTGCAAACATTGGAGAGCTATTCGATTGGATGCATGAAAATGCCGATCAAAGAGCCTCCAATGTTTTAATTTTTTTCCGTCAACAGACCGTCGTGTAAGCGATGCTGCCCGTCGTCGCATAAGCGACATCTTTTTGGCGTCGCTTAGGCGGCGCTAAAGATCGTCACCTATGCGACGCAAAAAGGCGTCGCATAAGCGACACTATTTAATAGCGTCTTGTTAGCGATGCTGTATGGGAGTGTCGCATCCCCGTCGTGCCACAAGTCGCAAAAACCATCATTTAAGCGACGATTGGCGTGCGACGCTAATTACGACACATGTTGCAGTTTTATAGCGACAGAATTATGTCGCCTTAACCGTCGCTATATGCCCATATTCCTTGTAGTAAAAACTTGTTATTTTGGTTGATAACCTACTCAGAGTTTTGAACCATTCTCTAAGTACAACAGCAATTGATGAAATTCGTTTTGGGGAACTTCAATTATCTTAACAAGCTACCAATCATGCATGATATCATTTAAAATGATGGACTATATGCAGAGAAATATGTTTGGAAAATTGATCATGCATCCCGACATTCACGGGCCTTGACAGTCACATACCAGTGAGCAGAGATTGATTAATATCTGATGATCACGAGAACCATTACTTATGAAAATTCGTATGATTTGACGATATGCTCAAGCTATGATGCTTTGAATCATAGGAAATGATCAACTATATGTTGAGAACAAGCTTTGACAAGTTCAGTGTTCTGATGGAGTATGACATAGATATGAGAGTAAGAAATAATGATCATGTATGTATTCAATCATGTAAAGTTACAATGCCATTGGCAATAAATCATTGCTCAATGAGTGAGGAAAGAGTGAGTTATGAGGTATGCTCCTCTTATCAATGAAAGTACATGAAAAATGATCTCTAAACCTCGAGATGGACGTGGGCCTTTCATATCCACTTCTTATAGTTTTTTGTTGGAGCCAAAGATTTGAATTCAAATTCAAATCTCTACCTAAAAGTGAATCCTAAAGTATAGGATTGATTGTCTCTTGACTTAACTACCAAGTGATACGAGATTATATGCTTCCTAACTCCTTGTGGGTTTATTCCACTTTTATAATGGGTAATTGTGAAGCAAAGTTACAAGAGGTTGTACATATGAAGCCTTCTAAGTGTAATGTCAATACATCAAGCTTACGTAGGCTTGGGCATAATTGCACCAACAGTTCCCCCTCAAGCCTAACATGCTTGATCTTCATTGCTCCTTGATTTCCTACAAACCAATCATCAATTTGAACATGTTCATCTTTCTTCCATCCAATGCTTTGGTAAGTATATTTGCACATTGTAAATGAGTTGATGATACATAGGATACTTGGATATCCTTGCTAAGAAATTTCTCCCTTACATAGTGATAGTGCACTTCAATGTGCTTAGTCCTTGCATGGTATATAGGATTAGCAAGCAAATGAAGTGAACTAGTTTTATCTCCAAAGATAATTGGAGTGTGGGAATGTATCTCCAAATCTGCATACAATTGCTTAAGCCACATAGCTTCCTGAGTTGCATTTGTCAAACCTCGATATTCTGCTTCTATGGAAGATAAGACCATAGTAGGTTTCTTCTTGGATGACCAAGATATGAATTTTGAACTTGCAAAAGATAGGACTCTGAAGTGCTCCTCATATCATCCTTGGAGCCAGCCCAATCTGGATCATAATACATCTTCATATCTATGTCAGAAGTAAAGGGATAGAACAATCCCTGATTCATTGTACCCTTTAGATACTTATCAGACGCCTTGCTAGCGTATGTACGATTATGGGTTGAGATTTTGGTGAACCTTGGCCAGTCGAATTAAGCACGGTAAGAATTCTAAGTCCAAAAAACTTGTCGTCACCCAACTATCCCTGAGAGAATGATGAGGGAGGGCGCATATGCAGCAATGGTAGACAAAGTATCATTTCCAATGAGACGCACAGAGCAAACGCTTAACTGCCTCACCCTGCGCGTGATAAGATGGGTATACTATGATCCAAAGTCGAGGACAACAACAGTATTTCCTTTGTGCTTGGCCGTTGCCTGCTCCATAGCTCTAAGCAGTCCTCCTCAAGCTCCGAGCTGCTGCGGGCTTTTGGTTTGCTGGTGGTTCAATCAAAACCCCCCATGACTCCTGTCCTCTCCCTGACACCCCTGACACCCCTGACACTCGTGTTTCCTCTCCTTGTACCGACTCTGCCCACAAGTGAGGGAGGGCAAAGCACGACCCCCGCCCCAATGCTTTCTATAGTTTCATATCACTATCAGAAAATCTTCAAATATTACTCAGAACAAAATAACCATTCTGAAAAAAAGTCTGGACAACACTGTGAAATGCTCCACTGTGTACAATAATAGCACCTGTAACCATTACAAGTACACTCCCACTAAGGAATCCACAGTCTTGATGTTAGCACAAACACCCTCCAATTTCATTGATGTTATCTTCTCGTGAACTTTATAGCATTAGGTCAGCAATCATCAACCGCAAGTCATCCTGGGTCTCCACAATATCATCATTAATCCGAGCTCCTCAGGAAAGCTTGTTTTAGTCAATATAAAATTGGTGAATATTGTGATGAGACAAATGTAAGACATTGTAATATTGATTGACGAAGCCTTTCCAACCAGTGTGGCAGTGGCACATGCTGAGGAAACATTTCCTGATTGATAGGTCAACGGGTGTCCGATCGTCAACCACTGCCTCTCTGTCTCTTCTCACAGTGTGTGCAAGGATAGAACCAGCAATTCACTCGAAGAAATGTGGTGATGGAGGCCAGCTCACTGACACCATGATTAAAGCATTTGCAGATACTATTTTCTGATATGGTGCCCATTCAACTTCCGAGACAATAGACCTCTCGAACTGTTATATCAGTTCTATGGTTTTTCTTCCTATTATGACTAGTCGATATGCCAGGTTTCCATCTGATAGCATCTGATAGCAATGCGCAAGCAAAAATGTACATACATGCATCTCATCCACACCCTACTCATAACCACACAAGAACTTATATGTTATATTTTCACACCATTTTGAAATGCAACCATATACTCAAACACTCTCGGATCCTTTTTGATACACATGTGATTACCATAATACAAATTCAAAATGTCCGTATGTCATAATCGACACATACATCCATTCATTGACTCACAAACACACATGTACCCTCCTATTGCAAACCGTGCACTCAAGAACCTCTCCATGCTAACAAATGCACACACCCAATGAATGTCCATACAATCGACAATTTTCTGATTATTTAAGAAAAAATCATCTTCTTCATAACTTTATCTCCATACTCATCATGCTAGTAGAGGGCCAATCCACACAACCTTCTGTGTAACATACTCCCCTCTTCTTGCTTGCGATGTCGTCCTCGACGAGCATTCTCGCAATCTTGTTTCCACCTGTGACTTATCCAAACGGTTAAATTTTCTATGGAGATGCAATTCAATCATTCAAGAAATGAGACCATGTCAAGCCACAAATAGATCTATATCATGCTCTCTTCTCATGCACAATCATCATGCATATTTTTCTTCATTCATTTATTGTCTCATCATGCCAACCATGTTCACAATCACATGCATCGATTCATTTATGTAACTCCTCCATTACACCGTTGATCACATTCTCTCTTTCATGCTCATGCATGACTCCTTTCCTTTCCATATCATGCTCAATAAAACCAAAGCAATGCAATGTATGCATGTCTTATTCCAAAACATGATTTTAATCGACGTCAACAACTTTTTGTATTTGACAAAAAGTGATTACAAGATGAAGACATGATGTTACCCTTGGTGAAGTAATGACTTTTTAAATTTTTCCAAAACAAATTCCTTACCTTGCTCACCTTGTTGAAAACCTTCTTGATTTCCTTTTCTTTCTTATCTGCTTACTCATCAAAAGATGTTAGACCAAAAACATGCAATAATAAAAACAAAAAACCCAAAATATCACATTATCATATCGCACATAAAAATTCAGCAGGCTATGTACACACAAGCAATGTTGAGATTTCCTAAAGCACGGCCTTACCTCATATCCCAAAAAAACAGATCATCAACAGATGAAGCGAGACATGAATAGAGAATTTTTATGAAACAAATACAACACTACCGACCTTTGGAACAAACTTGCTGATAAAATGAGAACAAACCAAATTGGAAAAATGGATTACAAACCAACCATTCATACATATAATACTTATACCTTTCGTTGGTATTAGCCTTGAGCAGATCGATCTATCAGCTATCATCATCCCGTCCCATTAGACACGCGCATGCAAAAACACACCCTTTTGGGCGATCGTCGCCCTCCTCCTCTCTATGTCTCCCCCTCAGGAGTGAGAATATTTTTTTTCCTTCTTTTTTTTTTTTAAATTTCACGAGTTGGCCTATGTTGCAATTGGATGCGACTTGTGGCCCTGACCACCCGGCCAGGTTGATTCCACCCGTCTACCAATACAACATAGCGTGCAATGACATATATACATGACATATACACATATATACGTGCTGGGTGCGGTTCGTGGTCTCGACCACCCAACTGAGCTGGCTCCACTTACCTACCAACCCGCTATGGCACAAAGCACCAAAACAGATATACACACAGTCGTCCTGGCCTATGATGAAACTAGCGTCGGCTCGCGGGCTTGACCACCCAATCAGGAGGATTCCGCCCACCTACTAGCCCGTCATAGCGTGCAGGCACACATACATATATACACACGTTCTTCCCTTTTTCTTTTTCATCATCTCCCATGTCTTGAGAGTTAGGGAGAGGCAGAAAGGAGCATCTACCCACCCAACCCACACATCATGCAACCAGAAGTACAGAAATACAAAAAACCCATGAAAGCCGATAGGTCGATTTCCTCTTGCCATAACCTACTAAGATATAAAGATTATATGATACAACTGATTAATCGCAATCACATTTACCAATCCGAATTCTTCTCATCTTATTTTAGAGTTCTTTCCTAAGGTGGCAATGTTATATAAGATAGCTCAAAAAGTCTCTACTCAGCCTCGTTTCATAGTTGGTGATCAATGTTCTCCAAGAGGTGAGTCAAGCTCCGCTGGAGGAGCCTCATCGTCGTTGTGAATTACCAACTGATCCGCCCCATGCCCAATAGATATCATTTACCTCGTTAGGCATCTCCCTCATGCTGTCGTAATAGAAATATCGGTCCTCTACATATCCGGCCCAACAAAGCAGATATGCCTCAAATTGGGGAAACGAGAATTCAATGTCCAAATCTTAGTTTCAAAAGCATACTAGCGAGTGTGCTTCCTCTACATCATAGTCTGTCCGCAAGCTTTCGACTGATATTCCCATGCTTTCTAATGCTTGATCTGAAAAGTATACGACAAGGTCGAACAGAGCGCTCTGGTATACTTGATCAGCCATCGGTCCCCTAGTCCTTAGTTATCCTGCATAGTAATATACTGTGTTTACCAGTTTCTGTGATTCTTGCAAACAGAAGGTAATTTGAATGAAAAAGTAGAGAAAGGCTTCCTTGCTTCGTTCTCGTATCCAATCGCAAATCTCTCGTAAGAGCACCCAAAAAAGTGCTATCAGTCAATGACTTGCTCAAAGTCCTCTCCGTGCATAATCCTCTATCAACCCTTGTACGCTCTGCTCGTTATCCTGACATTTATTCCCCTCAAACCTCGATTGGATAACTTTTTCATATTCATCCCGAGCCAATACTAACTCCTTCAGGCTTCCATCATTCCTATATGTACTCTTTAAATGAAGCACTCTACTCATTGTGCCCTTTTTTTACTCCTTTTTCAATGCATGTCCCTTCTTCAGTACGTCACATTTGGGAACTTCTGTCTCACAACTATCTTGGTTCTTTTTACTTTTACCTTTCAAGAGATTTTCCTTCCGATCGGCTAGGTCCTTACTAGAACCCTCGTGGTCCACACACCACTTTTCTCTCTTGGATCTAGCTTTGCCCTTGTGTTCTTCCTTGCATGTATCCTTGCTTACGGTATCTTGCATTCTCGTTGTGCCAAAAAATAACCTACCGCCTTGGTCCCCCATCTCATGGTATTTTTTTTCTCGAATTTCAAAAGGGCTTCTCTTGTTCTTCGAAGAGTTTTCCTTCTTTGCCTGAGGATCAATTTCCTGGCTCACTTTCTTCTGTCTCTTTGCAACACCAACTTTTACCGTCTTTCCCGTATCCATCTTCGCTTCTTCTAGACCTAACAACAACCATACACCACTAGTCAACATTCTTCCAATTTCATTTTCTCGTCTCGGAGTGACTTCTTTCCATTCAACCCTCGCATCGCATTCTTGTACATTTGACTCCTTCGTCCTCCGCCGTATACCCCCATACTCAACTTTCAATGCTTCGGCTTTTCCCTTCATACATCCTGCTTCCATTACAGTGGTCAGTTCTAAGGCTGTCCTCCTACTGAGGATTTTTCCTTCGAGATGATCGTTAGTCTCAGCTTTCTTTGGGTCTATGTGCATTGTATAGCACTCAGCCTCACCTGTACTTGCCAACCATTCCAATAGTTCTTGATCGGAATCATATTTATAGAACAATGGATTTTGATACTCTCTCATCTTGGTGTCTTGATTCTTGGAGAGTTGTAAGTTGAACCCGTCTTGAAGTAGCTTCTTGTAGGGCTCAGTGTTCAGGGCAAACCATACTCGTGCTTTTTCTTGCTTCGCTTTCTCCTTTGTTTTTTTCTCCAATTCCTCTTCTGTTGTTGGCCTCTTGTCACTTGAGTTTGAGGAAACTTGGATTTGCACGCGATCCGACTTTCGACCAATTGTAATGAACCCCGTGCGCCAGTCATGCACACATTTGGCTTGCACAAGCCATGGCCGTCCAAGTAGGATTGAGAAGGTCGCTTCTGAAGTCCTTGGCCTGACTATCAAGTAATCGGCACTAAACTCTAATCCTCCAACCACTGTGCTCACATTCTTCAAAAGACCAGCTGGTTTCACTTGAGTTTGGTCCGCCATCCTTAGGGACATTGGATTCTCCTCCATGTGGGTTAGGCCAAGAGCCTTCATTATATATTCTGTCATTAAGTTGACTGTTGCCCCACTATCCAATTGAGCATCTGGGACTGCATATCCCTTAATTTCAACGACCACAGAAGGAGCGTTTGAATCGATCTGGGTTGTGATGCTCTGAATAAATCCTTGGACATCTTTTTCCTATCTCTTCTTATCTCGAGCTTTCCTCGGTTTCTTGATATATTCATTATAAAATTGCTTCCTATATGTTGGGGAACATCTTAGCAAGGTGCCAATGTCCAAAGTAACTTCTGTTTTGGCCAACATTTGCACAATGTCAATTTCCTCTGTGCTTTTCCTTTCCTTACGACATTTTGTGGTTTTTAATATTTCTGGGAATGGGGCAATGCCTGGCATGAACTTCTTCGTCAACCACGAAAGTATTTTGATTTCGTCTCCGTCTTCAATTTCTCGTTGCTCAACAAGTTCCTCCACTTGCTCTTCTACCTCCCTATGCTTGGGTGCCTTTTTCTTTATTGGCATTTTCACTATTTTTTTCCGCATCCTACTTCATATATTCTTGAGTCCTCGTGACTATTGCCACAATAGGATCTTTCCGTCCACTCTTGCCGGGGTCAGCTTCTATAAAGTGCATGGAAGAACTGGGTCCTTCTCGGGAATCGGGTGTCCTAAACACCACTCCTATTGTAGGAATTTGTTCTTGTACTCTAGGAGTGGGATGTGCTCTCAACATAGTTCGAGGATTCTACTGGCCCTTTTCCCTTGCCACTGTCGGCTTTCTTTTTTGGACAGTCTTCGTCAAAGTGGCCCTCTCCACTGCAGTACCTGCACATTGGAGTGTAATTAACGGGTTTCTTTTCATTTGGGCATCTATTTTTGGGTATGTCCAAAACCATGGCATCTCCAACATTGAATTGGACCAGTTTCCCTTCCTTGGGCCTATGATGCCCTTCCAGGATAGCCACCCTCCTGACCTTGAGGACCATGCCCATAAGTTTGTCTAGTCTCCCAACGAGGTATGGGTGGGATGCTTTGAGCCGGCAGTCCTGTGTAAGGACGCCTTTGTGTGTTTTTCGATTGTAGGGTCCGTTCTTCATAAGCCCTTTTATGATAACATTGGTCTTCTGTATGGTTCGGCCTACTGCAGAAAGTGCAAAATCGTCTAGGTGGTGGTCTATCCCCGAATACTCTTGAAACTGTGGGGCACTCCGAAGCCAGATGACCATAGCCATGGCACTTCCCACACCATGTGTTGGACCTAAACACGCCCTGATTAGGGTCCGAGGTTGTCTCATGTTTCACAGTGTATGTTTCTTGGGTGAGCATGGTAGCTTTTACTGCTTGAGTGACGAACTCTAATATTCACTCCTTTGTTAATGCGGGTTTAACCTCGCATAGCGTATTGGTCGCAGCTACAAAGGCCGGAGTGGTCAATGTAGGGCCTCCCTGGCCAAGATTTCTTACTGGTGTGCTCCCTGGGTCCTTCTGTTGGCTCGTATTGGAGCTCTATCCTCCTTTGTTGACCCAATTGCACTTCCTCCCATACCCTAGCCTGCTCTTTGGCAGCTATCAAATTGGTGGGCCGCATAAGGCTTATATGTTGCTGTGCAGTGGGATCCCTCAATCCTGCTATAAACCTCCTCTTTAGTGTTTCATCAGGGATCCTACTTGCTTTGTATAAGCTTGGATCATAAGTTTCTGCGTGATCCCATGTGTTTCCTTTATGTATTAGATTGTCCTTAGAGTTCTTGAGTCCAAGAAACAAGCCCCTAGCTTAACCAAGCCCTCTATTTTCTTCCATCCCAATTTTGGCTTAGGATATCTCACTCTCTATGTATGCATTAATTAGTTTTTATTTCTATGAGTTGTATTCATTGATTCTCTTATTGTAAAAATCCATTTTCTATGATTGTACTCTTTTTGGATAGTTAATTTTGTAATCTAAATTTGCGTTAAAGTGTGGGATCCATCTTTGCATATTATTGGAGTTGTGTCTGGAGTGAAAGTGTGTCTCTGCACAGGTTTCTAAGAGTGTAAGATAAGTAGCTTGTTTTGCAAAAATCACCATTTTATGTGCGGGCATTCATTTGAGATGTGATTTGTTTCATCTAAAGGCTCTTTTAGTCTAATTCAAGTTTTCAAAATATCTACACCGTATATGCGAAATAACTAGAGCTTTTGAGTGTATCTTGGGAGGTCAAATTATGCTTATAGTTGCATAAGGATTTGCCAAATCTCGCCAAACTATGTACATGTGTGTATGTGTTTTGCATGTGTTATGTATGTGTGCTTGTGTTGTGTATGTGTGCATGTGTTATGTATGTGTGCTTGTGTTGTGTATTCTTTATTTCTATGTGTGCATGTGTTTGTATGTGTGTGTGTTTGCACCTGCATGAGTATGCATGTGTATGTGTCGAATGTATATGTGTGTGCATTATGCATGCGTGGCTATGTCTATGTGTTATACTTATATATGTGTGAATGCATGCCTTTGTATATATGTGTGTCTATATGTCTATGTATTTGTGTATGATTTCATGTGTATGTGTATGCATGTTTGTCTATGTGTGCATGTATACACACACAGATATATATATATATATATATATATATATATATATATATATATATATATATATATATGTGTGTGTGTGTGTGTGTGTGTGTGTGTGTGTGTGTGTGCGCGTGTGTGCGTGTGCATGCTTGTGTATTTGTGTGTGCTTGTACACCTATCTATGTGTGGTGAACTAATTGTTATTTATTTCACATTCCAGATTGTATTCTTTTATGGAACTTACAACGCATTCTATAAGAGATATACCCCCTCTAAATATAATCCAATTTTCCTTTCAATGGAGGTACCATATACCCTATGAAAAAGGATTGCATCTCTCTTTTGAAATATTGTTGTTGATAGTATAGAATAAAGTTCTATTATATCCATGTAGAAAACTAATATGAATTATTTGTGCCTATTTATACATTGGTTTAATCTTGATGACTTGCAACATTTCAAAGTCCTCTTTCTATCTAAAAATATTCGAGTCTACTTTATTAAACAAGAAAATTATGATTATTCATTTTCACACCAAGTGTCTTAAGTACATGCACTAACTCGTTTTATAGTTTTCAAGTGACTTTT
>CM035406.1:182014393-182031893 GCA_020310875.1 Ceratopteris richardii
TGAATTTCAGAAACCTAAATCTATGAAAATCTTTTTGCTACCGATTCGGCTTTGTACATTTCCAGACTTCCATCAGCCTTATACTTCACTTTTCAAGCCCACAAGCTACCGCGTGTTATTGTTCATTATGTTTTCATGCTAGACATAGAAACACTTCTTGTAAATTGATTGTTTTTAATATTGCTCTCATAATCTAAAACATCAAGGCCATATTGACTATGTGAGAGAAATTCACTTCTTTTCCGCCATAATATGTGAACTTCTCGGTTCAACCAAAACTGTGAAGATATTCCCTAAACGTGAGCGCTAAGGAGGGGTTAAGCACTATAGATGATCATCTCGTAGCTTTCAAGAGATGAAAAAACTAGTAAAGATCTTAAATACTTAATCCATAGAGTTCTTCTAGAAAGGATGCTTCCAAATTTTGAATTCTACGTCTTGGATGTAGAAAAGATGGTATGGGACATCAAACTTAAAGATGATTAAGGGACCTTTCAGTCTAGACTCATTTCAAGCGGGTTTAGGTTTAACCCTAAAAGTGATACTTGGAAGTGATGGAAAGCATCCAAGTTAGTGAGAACCTAATTATAACTAGTGTTTCACCAAAACATGACACTACAGTGTGCTTTTTCTTATAGATTTAAAAACAATCACGTGTAATAATCAAATAAAATTTTGAACAGACTTACAAACCGCATAAAGACTTATCTAGATATTCTATAAACAATATAAATTTAAGAAGAATCAAACTTTTTTTATAACTCAAAATGTACAAATAATTGAATGTGGCCTGAAAAATATAGTTATTTATAGACTTACATGTGAGAAGAAAGAACCATCTCCACTTAAACATTTTTCCACTTATTGGAATAATTTAACTACTATTAACTTTAAGTCACATAATCATCTAACACATCTTGAGAATTATAGAGAATATCATTTTTATGATAAGAGGTTTACTACAATACATCGGGTGCTTATTATATAGTTATGCACTAAAGGAGCCATTATTTATCATATGGATGGATAAAACACTAAAAGGCAGGTGTTTCATTTCAAAAACCATGAACATGTATTTTATCCAATGTTCCATTTCAGAAACCATCCAACAATAAATGCACCTATCTCACATACCTCTAACCATCTCAATATCTCATTGAATAGTCATGTTGCACTCTGCCTAGAATAAAACTTCATTCTAAAAAATAGATTTTTCAATGAAATACGGTATATAATATCAAGCATATGCAATCTTTTCTCATTAAAGGATGTCTTCGTTAGCATACAAATAATGGCATTTTAACTTGAAGGAACAAAATAGAAATTTTACTCCTAATCTTATAAAAACATATTTCTAGTTTTTTTAATCTCATATAGTATTTTCATAATAAAAATTGATTCATATTCGTATCATCACTTTCCAAAACAATTCATAGATGGAAACACTGTCATGGCACATATGCGATTAGTTTTATGATATAAATCTAGTAAAAATCATAAAAATTATCTAATTATGGATAACTACGTGTCTAAATACATAAGATAAGAGATCTTATTGCATTTACAAGAAAGAAGTGGAGAGATTATGATTTTTACAGAGAATCAACACTAATTGTAATCGTTGTAATTTTTCACTAATACTAAAATTAGCATCATAAAATGAATGAATAATCTTAATGTTTTCTATCTTTTAGGGAAAACTATATTTTTTTAGAAATATGCAACCCTTATGCTAACAGGTTCCATAATTACATTAATGAATGGTTGCTTCAAGTAATGTCAAAAATTCACCAAATAATGTCTCTTTTTCATGAGACTAAAGTATCCAAGGATACTAAACTGTCCAAGTACAATAGGTGTTAAGGGTTGAGAAAGTTTGAAGAAACGAACACTTCTTTAAGGAAATTAAGAGTCAACTAAAGAGGAAAAAAAATTATCTCAAACCATGGGCATTGATACTTGTGACTTGTGGATGATATAGCTAGAAGGTGTACCAATCCTTAAAGAGATTACCAAGGTTTTGAATTAGAAAGGCAATGAATAGTAAAGATATGGATGGTTTAATTAGAAAGATGTTGCTATCGCTTATGGAATTGGGAATTATTGGAGTTTATTATTGAGATATTAATGTTCTTTTTGTTTTGATGTAGAGGTTTCTGAGGGCATGAATGGGCTTGGATGTATTCAAATGTGTCTAGACATGCATAAATAAGAGACATTATATTTTCCATATATTTTTTTATTTAAAGACCCACATAGAGGTTCTTTCTTGAAATTCATGAGAATAGTGGTTAAGATAAGGAACACTGTAGATAGCATATTTCTTAAATAAAAGATAAGGCTCTCCATAAAAGAGTGCAGCTTTTTACTTTCACACCTACTTTTTCAAGTTCCACCCTCATTATAATCTCTATTTTTGAATGTAATAAAAAACCTATAAACACACATGCTCTAGAGACTCATCCAATAGAGTGCGTAGAGGGAGATTTCACTCAATACAATCTGTGAAACTCTATTTTTTATTTTTTTTTAGATTTGTACTCTCTGTGTATGCATGTCCATAAGATCTTGCATCACTAGTAGCAACATCTATACACATCACTATAGAGGGGTTTCAGCACTATTACTTTTCATGTTTGATCACTGTCTATTGGCATCTAATTGTTGTCCTATTCCAATCCATGTCCCTATCCTTGTTTTGGTTTCTGTTTCTATTTCCAGTTCCTATTCTAGTTTTGATTTTTGTTTTAGTTCTAGTTCTTGTCCCTACAATTTATGCCTATGTTTACACCCTAGTTTACTCCAAGGCATCGACTAAGGCATAGAACTATGGCATCTTTGGCTTCCTTGGAACCCATCGTTCTTGTTGGCTATGCACGAACACTCCTTAATTAAGGAGCAGCAATAAGAAGTCTCTCATCTACCATGGAGGGGATTTGAACCCACAACCTCACATTTACAAATGAAATGTTTTACCACTACATTATTCATTTGTGTTGCCACTCTTCTCCTTTTTACTTATATTTAACATAAGTTTTATCCCTCTTACTTTTTCAATTACCAAGAACCACCCTCCCATTTTCCATTTTTATTTAAGAATTGTTGAAATTATTTGCATATCTTTAGGAAAGGGATTTCTTTTTCTACACACCCATGGAGCCTATGCATACCATGGAGAACACTGGTGAATCAGCTTTACCATGGATGCTACTCAAAAAAAATTTGGAACTCCTGCATTAGGGGAAAAAATGAACCCTGAATGGGCCTTTTAGATTAAGGAGTGATTAGTGATGGACCAATCAGAAGAGGGTGGTCGCCACAGTCTATGCCCTATAAAATACTAGGCTGAAGGGGGAAGAGGGGACATATTTCTCCCTTATTTAATGAGCTGCCTCTAGAGAGAGAAGGAATCTCGTAACTTTGTTGGGCCCAAAAATTCAAAATTGCTAAAAAGTTAAAAAACTCATCATAACACCTGAAAATGGACCCCCCATTACTTTTTAGGGTCAAAAGTACTCTTTTTGACCCCAAATTCAAAATCCGTGCATGTTTTGAGCTCAAAAAAATGGGTTTTTTCAAAAATACTCAAAAAAGAGTTATTTCCCTCCTAAACCTCACATTTTCATACCTAGGTCCCAAAAAGTCATCTTTTCCCACTAGTTTCACTCTGTAGCACACCATTGAAGCTCCTGTTTCTACACTCCAATCTACCTGCATCTCCTATCTCGAATTACTATTGTAGCTTAAAGACTTTTAGCTTCAATGGCAATAGCTAAAGCGTCTAGGCGACCGAAAGATGAAATCCTCAGAGTAAGATGTCACAATATCAAGGCCACAGATGGACAGTGGCTATCACATGAGTACTCCAAAGGTGCATGGGTGTACATGCAACCCTCTAGAGTTGGGCCTCATCGAGTTAGAGATCGTGGAAACTTAGATCTTCATTGGAAGGGAAAGTTACTTGGCTTCAAGAAGCACAGAGACAATGGGATGGTTGCTATTGTACAACATGTTTTTACAATGGCAACTATGAAACTTGAAAACTCTAGTAGAATGAGATATCCTGTGAATTGTAAGTATTACTCTACAATATTTTATGTTTTCTTGTGTCGGATATATTTTTGAACTATTTAGATATGTTTTTGTTTGTTTCAGATATATTTCCTTCTACTTTGCTGGAAGATCAACCACTTCATAGTCTTACAGGTACTTTTCAGGCATTGCATGCAGATGTTGGTGCACTAGTCTTTCCATAAATATCTCCTGCTCAACTTTACCATGTTAGAGTTTTCTTTTACACACATAGATATGTTGTACCCTCTACAATGAATGGTTTTGGAAGGTTAGAGAGAATTGAAGTACATTCTCTTCTTAGCTTGGAGTGGTCAAAACCTGGTATATGGTCCGTATCATTTGAAGCAAAAGATGGTAATGGATATACATAACTCTTTGAAATTCACAAAAGTGTCTAGGTCTGTAGGTTTGCACTAGTCTTTTCCCATTCATTTTTTTGTATATTTATTCCAAGGATTCTCATTCCAAGAGACTTCCACCATGTTCATGTGTAAAGATATCACATATGAGCAAGTCGAAAGTCTTCTTGGTGAAGGTTGGGGTTTGATAGAAGGAATTGCAAAAGGTGATAAATATCTTTGTAAAATAGGTGGAACAGGTATAGGATTTTGATATTTGAAACAACGTACTTCATTATACATCAGATTCTACTATGATCATTGGATGTGCAAACTTGGAAAATGGATACCATTTCAAAGTTCAGAGGGATCTTTACAATCATTTGAAATAAATCTTAGATTGCCCAATAATGAAACAGAAACTATTTTAGTGAAGAATCATTGGGCCTTGGCTAATCTGAGGGAACACTTGATGATTATGGGGTTTGAAGGACTAACTCAATCCAAATTCAAAATTCGAAGACATAAGGTGAGAAATGTTTCGGGCTTTTGTTAAAGTAATCTTTTCATTATTGTTTATTTTCTTTAATGACTTCAATTTCTTGCAAATTGATTACAGGTGGGCAGAAGAATGGAATACAAAATGAAAGTCCCTGTAGATTGGAGCAAAGATGGAACAAAACTCTCATTGTCATAGTTCTTTTGCAACCTGATAATGTCACTTCTTGGGCCCCAGTCATTGTATCTCATAGTTTTTTCACTTTCAAGAACCTTGTAAAAAGTAGGACAATTGATTCATGTTAGATATTGTATATACCTTCTTCTCTGATCCCTTCTCTCCTACTAAGATATCTAAAAATCCTCTTGATCTAGAATTGTCCTAGAAATACTTTACATCATGGATGAGCATCGCAAATTTTGTGATGCGTTCTTGCATTTGCAAGCACTTCAAGTTGTACAATCATTGATACCAATGATTTGTAAATTTTGTAAGATTTGATATTTGTAATGAAAACATGTCTACTCTCACATTTTTGTAGTCTACAACTGTGCATTTATAATTTCTCTTGGTGATTATTCAATTTTTGCTTTTATATAGAGTACGTTCAAGTTCACAATAATTCATATTTTATTGGTTAATTTTCTCAATAGATGATCATTTATGAAGTTTGAAATACAAAGGATATAACTAAAAAATGCCATTCATGTTAGATATACTCAATACTTACTCCTTAAGTACCACAAATGATCCATGGTGCTCTAAGTTATAAGGCCCCCATTATGAGGAGAAACCACTTTGAGAGTACAAACATCCATGGAACCTTAACTTATAAGTTATATGAGTTTTATATGTGAAAATTTATGGTAATAAATGGTCTTTGTGATTGATGCCATGAAGTAAGTGGGGCATAAAAGTTTTGCCAATTTGAATGCCATTCAAGCTAAAAATGAAGGCCCTCTGGTGCCATGGAATTTCCCCATAGAACCTTAATGGGAGGAGTTCAAAGGGGGATTTCTGCCTTATGTGGGGTATAGAGGCACAACAAGAATGCTACACATGAGGATATTACACTAAATTATACTTTGCAAACTATTTTATCTCATGTGACTATGTTTGTTTATACTGGCTCCCATTGTAGAAGTTGTATATGCATGGATCACTATAGAGTAAGTGACTTGTTAGAAATAAGTTCCACGACTCTAAAAATCTAAATAATAAAGTTTCATATCCACTAAAAATAACCTTGCATGGCGTCAAAAGTATCAAAAAAGAGGAGCCATAGAAACATGGGATATGTCTTCGCAAAAGTTTTGTAGAGGCCTATTGTGTGTTTATATGGATGAACTTTTTTTGTGCTTTTGAGGCCATGCAAGTTTATTTCTAGTGGATATGAAACTTTATTATTACAAATTGAATGTCCATGAAACTCATTATGTGCTCAACTCAATTTACCAATGGAAAAATGACTTTATAACCATAAATGATTTGCTCTGCACACATAGCATGTTGACTTGAGTGCATATGATTGTGAACATATGATATAGATCAATGTGGAGTTGAGCATGTGTAAGAAAGGTTACGAAAAAATATATTACCAATGAGATAATTCTAATTACAAAACATCTCTTCAAGAAGAATGATCACATAGTCATATATGCTCCTATCTAGTTCTTGGGTTGCATAATTTTCCTAAAATTTGCAAGAATTAATACTTATTTCCACCATTTGATGACTTTGCATGACCTCAAAGCACAAAAAAAAGGTTTATAATCTCATGAATGGTTTAGATTTTGGAGAAATCGATGCTACCATCATGTCCAGAACATGCAGAAACCCTAAGATTGACTGTTTATTTGTCCAATTCTGACATCTAGAGCCTTGGAAACCTCAAAAAGCACGAGAAAAGGAGCAGCCACAGGAACGCGGGATTGGCCTCTGCAAAACTTTTGCAGAGGCCAATCCCGCGTTCCTGTGGCTGCTCCTTTTCTCGTGCTTTTTGAGGTTTCCAAGGCTCTAGATGTCAGAATTGGACAAATAAACAGTCAATCTTAGGGTTTCTGCATGTTCTGGACATGATGGTAGCATCCATTTCTCCAAATTCTAAACCATTCATGAGATATAAATATTTAGAATTTATGGTTTTACATTGGTTTCCTTTGTGTTTATGACATCATCTCCCTCTCAAAGCGATAAGTTCCATGCGAAGTAGCTTTGTAACTATGATATTTTTTGGAAATTGAATCTTCATAGTTATTGGTCTTCTTAGAGTTCTTTATATGTTGTATTGGAACACGATGATGATGGATATCCATGATGGTACTAGAAAGGGATTGTAGTATATCTAGCTAAAGAATCAAGGGCATGATTCTCATGATGGATATTACTCCTTTTCTGACTCAAATGATGATCTTTTGATGTGGAATGGTGATCATGGAAGTCTTAAACCCAGCTTGTATCTTCTTCCTAGGACATTTGAATATGATGTGGTTAGTGACAATACAACTCCCTTCTTTCAAATTTTACGTTCATGGACCTTATTATATGCACAACCTAGTTGAACAATGCAAATACTAGTTTTGATTCTAAGAGATTTGTTTTGCACACATACAATCTTTACGCAAGTTGATACAATTATGAACATATGATATAGATCAATGTGGACTTGAGCATGTGTAAGAAAGATTATGAAAAGTAGATTATCATAATGGAAATGTGATTTTACAAAATGTATCTCTTCAACAAGAATGATTACATAATCATGTATGGTCCCATCTAGTTTCTTTGGTTGTATGGTCATCACCTTCACATGAGCTACACAAAAGTCAATATCTTTCAAAATAGAAGTAAGGAATGCATCTCCTTCCTCTTGGATGGCTTGAAGTGCTATTGATTATATCCAAAGTCTAGTGCATTAACTTTGAATCACTAAGGATCGATAACATTTGCTCACTTTTTTGTTGCTTTTGCATTAGGAGAAACTTTAGGTTGTGCTACATATGATCTATGATGTGGTTGGTAGTTCTTATTCATTTTACATCTATGCCTTGATTGACATTGTGACACAATTTATGGCATATGTTTCTTTTCTCATATGTGGGTAGTGTTCATTGACCTTATAGTAGTGACTTTATAGCCTCTACTTGATATGATGTTGGAATATGCATATGTTTCATGATTATTCCTTGAAGCTCTCCTTTTTGGATGACTTGGAATGGTTACTTCATGCATGTTTTATCAGCCATGTTCCATTTGGAGGTAGATTGAGTTCAAATGGTTCATCACCAATTATTAGTGGATCTATTATTCCCCTTTGTGCATGTCCTTAGAATCTTTTTATGAATGGTCACATCTGTGGCAGTTGATATTCATCATGCTCACAAGAATGATTCTATGGATGAGGGTATGAACTATTTTGATATTCTTAATCGACTTCACTCTGTCATATTGAGCCACTCTATGATTGTATGGTGACCTCTGTTGCATGTAGACCACTTCATCCTCTCTGATGGAGCTTCATCCAAGGTGGTCATTATGTACCTTGAGCATGGATAGGATATACCATAGAAACTTGTTAGTATAAAATAATCAATGATGCCTCTTATGTAACTTGAGTTCCAAGTTGAACCCTAAAACACTTTTTGTGCATGACATTGATCATGATGCAAAGGACTTGCTGATAACCTCCAATTTTCACTTGCAATGTTGTGTTGTAATTTCATGAAAACATTTCTAATAGTCAAACTCTTGCATAAGTTTTTTGAAGAAAAGCAAGTGAGTATTATTCCAACGAGTCAACATGCATAGAACCACTAATATGACATGTACTTTTTAAGAAATTACTATTAGATCTATAGTGGGAATTTTCCATCACTACTGTACTAGAATCTTGACTGATAAAAATCGATACATCAAAATTCTCCATATGACAATACAACATGTAATATTTCAATGAATAAAATGAGCACAATTTAAAGAAACAAACAACATCTGAATGTAGAATGTACCTTACCTTTCACTATTCCAAGTCATTGATGATTAGTATCTTTAATATGAATTTGAGCCTATAACCACATGTAGAAAAAAGATAAACATATATAAAATCAAATTCAAAAGGGATATGAAAGAATATTAGTAGAGGTAGATTTTATTCTAGAAGAAGAACATTGATTTTTGAATCCTCTATAGATTAAAAATTTATTTATTTATTGTTTTGTACAAACAAAAGCATATGTATATGAGTTCTTCATAAACTAAGGATTTGATTTCTTCATTGACTCCTTAGTCATGGTTGCATGCTAAACATACCTAGGCATATTTTCTTTTATGTGTAAGTACTATGTGGAAATATCAATCATGTCCTCTTTATAATTCATGTTCCTAATGAATAACTTCTATAATCATGGCGAAATGCTTCCACACACATTTTCCTATCCATACTGTGTAATATTGGTGTCATAATTCTTTTGAAAAGAAGGAGAAGTAAGAGAAACTATTAACAATTTAAAGTGCTTCTTTGGTGTTGATGAAGCACTTATTTCTTAGATGAATTACCTATGCAAAGGAAATATTGGTTTAATTCTTTTGCAAATATGAGAATCAAGAAAAATATATACCTCATTAGAAGAATATGGTGTCTCTGTCCTCCAACTCCACATGAAAGAGCTTCGAATGATGGTATTGTGTGCTTTTCCTCCTGAAAAATAGTAGATGAATACTGGAAAGTAAAATGAATAGTACATCTTTGATCACAAAGAAAGAATGAACCACCTACTTGGACATGCATATTGTCATCTCATGGGAGAAAAATTTCTTTGTGAGTGATTCTATTATTGTTACATCTTCTCCTTGGAGGAAATTGTGCGAGAACCCCATGGCTGCTAGAATTCAAGAGGAAAGAGAGAGAGAAAGATAGAAGAGAATCAAAATAACATGTATAATGGACTAAGAAGTATCTGTACATAGAGAAAATTACTTTTTTGATATGTGTATGGGTCAAGGTGAGGTTTTCCATTCTATGTGAGTGAAAATGAGAAAAATTTGAAAAACTCATTTTTTGAGGTAGGGAAAGTTACGAGTTTGATGATGTGGCACTTTACTTTTGGAGCAGTTTGAAAAAAAAACTATTTTGAGTGATTTTATTAAAAAATCCATAAAAAAAAGTAACTTCTGACATGTATATTAAAAAATGGGCCCTTTTTAGTAAGCAATAACTAACTCTGTGACTTAAAAAAAAAAAAGTCATTTTTTTATTCACAAAGATGGACGGATTTGATGATGTGTAAAGTGGAATCTCTCTCTCTTTCTTTTGCAGAAGAGAGAGATGACCCTACTTGGGCCTAAAAAAAAGTCTAGTCTTGCCTACTAAAAAGTGCTCTATTGAATGCACTTTGTTCCCTCAAGCAAGAACAAGATTAGGCTTAATCCCTTAAAATTAGGAATCCTTACAAGGCCCATGTAGGGTTCATTTTTTCCCCTAATGGATGTACAAACTCTAAGGCACCCAAAATGATATCAAGGAACATGACAAAATACTTCAAAAGATGCACTTTGAGGAGGGAAACCTTTCAGGATTGGTGAAGGCCATTATTATTTCTCAAGTAGATGGCATGCATACCAAGATCGACATAAAGAATTTTTAGCTTTCAAGGTTTGATGGCCTTAAGGATGGTCAACTTGTTTTATCATGGTTATCCCTATTTCATGATTTTTGTTCAGATGAATCCTACTCCAAAAATGATAAAGTGAAGTTTGTTACTAATTATTTAGTAAGAAAAGCTCAACTCTAGTGGAATGTTTATAGCATATTGCATATCATCACACGAAATGGAAGGCCTTTCAAGAGAAGGTTAATTAATCTTTTTTTCCTCCTCAATTCCATCTACATTTTTTCTCTTGTGGACCACATTCACGTGGAAGGAGGGACATACTGTTATTACTTACATATATCAGTTCTAGTGAACTCTTTTACTTGTTTGTATGCTTGAAGATGTTCTACAAGATGCCTTGCAGAGGAAGTATGAGACGGTTTGGACATGGGGATCCAAGGCAAGCTTCACACACTCTAGTCTGCAAAAATTTAAAAGCTATTCTTTTGCTCATGATGTAGAGAACGAGTTTCAATCAATTACCAAGACAATTTATTTGCAAAAACCACATCAATGATAACCTCTTGTCAAGCCTGATTTCCCTTTGGATCATAATTTTACTACTTCTTCTTATGCTAGTTTTCCATGAGCTCCTCAATTTAACTAATCAAAAGCACCCATAGTCTCATCCCTCCAACCTACCAAACCCCCTACCCTTCAAACTTTAAAGGTGGATGCTCAATAGTAGAGACAACATATCAACTTTGGAATTGTGATAAAGCCAAAAATGCAACTAATCAAAAGCACCCATAGTCTCATCCCTCCAACCTACCAAACCCTCTACCCTTCAAACTTTAAAGGTGGATGCTCAATAGTAGAGACAACATATCAACTTTGGAATTGTGATAAAGCCAAAAATGCAAAAGTGAAGTGCGCATTTTGGTCTCTCCATATGAAACCTCTTGTAGCCCAAAAGCACAACATGGAGGCCTTCCACAAAGAAGTTCCTCCTGTTCCTCCTATTTGGATGGAGGAAGCATTAGAAAAATATTTAAGCCTTGGGTAATGAAACTTCTATTCATTTTTTACTTTGCATGCAAGGAACTATTAATAATAAAATTGTTAATATTTTACATGATGATGGTAGTTATCATGATTTTGTTTCACATTTGTTTAGTGCAAGAACTCAAATTAAAGTCATCTCCTTCCTTATAGAATGTAACAAGAAAGTGAATGGAGTTAAGATTTGTATAGGTTGATATGTAGATGCACGTACACTTTTAATTGCCCACCTACAATCTACATTTCAAGAAAGTTGTTATAATGTAACAAGAGAAGTGCATGAAGTTAAGATTTTTATAGGTTCATATGTAGATGCAAGAACACTTTTAGTTGCCCATTTGCAATCTTCTGATTTTATATTTGGTATGCATTTTCATCGTCATTATAACCCATGCATTGACTATCATGTGCATACATTTAATTCTAATTTTAGAGGTCAATTCATTTCTTTGTTTGCAAGGCATGATTTCCAAAAATTTCCATTGATTAGTAATACTTATGTAAAACATGCATGGAAAGTTTACAATTCTTTCATCGTTCTTACAAATGTCATAAATGATTATACTCATAACCTTTCCCATGCGCATAAACCTTTTATGATTGCTTATAAGATATATTTTATGTCCGACTATCCTTCTAAACTACCGCCATCTGGAGGATCCTTTGACTATAGTATAGATTTAATTCCTAGTAGTTCTCCTCCTCATAAAGCACCTTATAGGCATGGCCATCTTAACCAAAATGGAATAGAAAATCAAGTTGAGGATCTACTTCAAAAAGGACTTAGAAGGCCTAGTTCTACCCCATTTGGAGCACTTGTTCTCTTAGTTGAGAAAATGAAAAAAAATTAAAGGATTTGCGTTGACTGTAGAGCCCTCAACAAGATGCCAATTAAGAATAGATACCTGATTCCTCAAATAGATGGATTGCTAGATAAACTTTTAGGAACCTATATCTTTAGTAAGATTGACCTTAAATCTGGTTACCATCTGATACATATGACACATAGCAATATTTCCAAGACTACTTTTAGGAATCAAGTTGACCATTATGAGTCAATGGTAATGCCCTTTGGACTTATAAATGCTCCTGTTATATTTACATGAATGATGAATAACGTTTCCCTTGATTATCAAGCTTTCGTTCTATTTTTCTTCGATGATATACTTGTTTATGGTAAGAATGAAAGTGATCATGAGAAGCATTTACAAATAGTTTTTTGTTTGTTATGGCACAACACACTTTACATTAATCTTGAAAAGAGTTACTTTTTCCAAAGTAAACTAGAATATTTAGGGCATATCAGCTCTAGTCAAGGAGTGGATCTAGACCCAAAGAAAATCAAAAGTGATTATAGAATGGCCTATACCTCAATCAATAATGATGTATGTTCTTTCTTTGGGTTTTCTAGTTTTTGTAGGAAGTTTTTTAAAAGTTTTTCTTATTTAGAACTTCACCTTACTTTATTATTGAAAAAGAAAATAATTTTGCATGGGGGTTAGCACAACAAAAATCTTTTGAAAAACTCAAACATGCACTTTCACATGATCTTTTGAAAAACTCAACCATGCACTTTCCTATGCACCTATTTTGCAATAACTTACTTTTTCACAACCTTTTCATGTAGTTAGAGATAGTTTCTCAAGTATAGGTGCATTTTTAACGCAAAATGATCAACCCACTCTATTTCAAAGTAGGAAACTTAAGCCATCTAAAAAGAATTATAGTATGTGTGATAGGGATCTTTAGCTATTGTGCATGCTTTAAGGATTTGGAAACACTACCTTATGGGCTTTGAGGTTTAATTCAAAACAGACCAACAAGTTATTAGGAACTTATTAAATCAACCATTAAATTTTTATAGACATATTGAATGGGCTTCTTTTATTCAAAATTTTTTGCCTATGATACAATATCAACCTAGCTCAACTAATATTATAGCAGATGCTCATTTTTTTTTCCATCATCATAGTTTCATTCTGATTTTGTTCATAATATTTTTGCCATACATATTCATTTATTTCATGAAATGATTTCTAAATATGCTTCATATTTTCATTTTTCATGTGCATGGAACGATTTCAATACTTCTATATCTTCAACTATAAACATTATACATTTCATAATGGGTTTCTATATTTTCAATACAAATTATGCATCACTTAGGCTTTTATAGATTTTGTTATGAAGGAAATGCATGAAACACCTTATATAGGACATAGGGGTATACAAAGCACGACATCTACTTGCAAAGATTTCTTATTTTGGCTCCATATGGAAAACGATATTGCACATTGTATTTCCCAACTCATTGTATGTCAACATGTCAAACATCATCATGGTAAAGCACTTGGATTGTTAATGCCACTTCTCGTTTCAAAAAAAAAAACCATGGGAATAGATTTCTATGGATCTCATCACGGGTCTCCCTATGACTTCATCTCATAATGACATCATTTGGACAATAATTGATAGTTTTAGTAAGTATGCATGTTCCATTACATGTAAAAAGACCTTGTATGCACCTTCGTCTACTGAGTTGTTTATTAAATGTATTTTTTGACATCTTGGTTTTCCAAAAGTCATGTTGTTTGATCGTGGTGTTTGTTTTTACAATCATTTTTGGGTTGCATTATTTCAACATTTTGGTTCAAAAATAGATTTTAGTTTTGCATTTCATCCTAAAAGTAATGGGAAAAGTGAAGCTACAAATAGCACCATTATTGATTTATTGCATTGTTATTCATTAGATAGTCCCACTAACTGGGATGAGAAACCACCTCTACTTTAATTTTTCTATAATGACACAACACATACAACTGTTGGTCGTGCATCTTTTGAAATTGTTTATGGTAAAAAGCTTCCCATTCCCATCATTCACTCATGCAAATTGATATTCCTTTGGCTCATTCCATTGCTCTATTGATATATTTTGATAGTGATGTGTGTGAACACACTTAGGACCACCAGCACTATTAGAAAGAGACTTAAATGATATGTTTGTAACTCTCCTCCCATCCATATATACCCTCTTGTACTCTAAAAATACCAACTGTATACTCTAAAAATAGCAATGATCTAGAATATTCTAGTGTGAACATGTGGCCATCATGCAACACTTATTCCCATTACTACCTAAGTACTCCCATTACTACCAAAGTACCTTAGGGTATCCCCCGAGTGTGAGACGTTGGTTAGCTAGCCCTTGTCCCTCACACATGAGCTGATCCTTGTGGATCATATGGACTGATCCCTATGGATCAATGATCCCTGTGGATCGCATGCACTGATCCTTGTGGATCACATGCACTGATCCTTGTGGATCACATGCACTGATTCTTGTGGATCACATGCACTGATCCCTGTGGATCAATGTCTAACAAACACACGTTTTTCCCTCTTTTTTTCCTTGGCTTGTATAGGTGTGGCAAGATACTTGTTGAAGCAATCAAACACTTCATTCTTACTCTTGATAAAGTATAGAATAGTCCATCTACTATGGTCGTCAATAAATGAGACATAATACCTTGATCTTGCCAATGAAGGTTCTTGACTTGGTCCCCATACATCTGTATGTACTAAGTCCAATAAGTTGTTGTGGATGTAGCCTTTGTGGTTGAGTGATTGTCTTTGTGCCTTCCCAATCTAACATGCATCACACTTGTTGATCATGTATTGCTTTGATATGTTCGGCAGTCCTAGAACACTTTGATCCCTGCATATATCCTTCAAGGTTCTTTCATTCACATGAGCAAGTCTCTTATGCCACACTTCAAGCTCACTTAGGGTTTGAGACCCAAAGTTGAATAGAGCTATGTTCCTGGTTTCTCCTACTCAAAAGTAAAGAGCCTACCATGCTTCTCACCTCGGGCTATCTTCTTGAAGCCTTGACATGGATCTTCCACAAAAGCTCCATGTTGGGTGAACCTAACTTGCAAGCCTTTTTCAACTATTTGTCCTACACTTATTAGGTTTTTAGTGATAGTGGGTACATAGAGAACCTTACTCAGAATGTTTGTCCTGCCATTGGAAGCTTTGACATTACCAATCTTCTCCACATTGTGCTTTGTGTCATCCCCTGTTTGCACTTCATGTCTATGCTTTGGACTTTCCAAATCAGATAGAAGAGCAATGTTGCTTGCAACTTGATTCGAACATCCTGAATCTATGTAAAACAAATGATCATCTTCTTTACCTTCTTTGTGGCTTAGATTCATAAGAAGCAATGAGTTTTCATGTGGTTGATCTTCTGAATAATTGTTGTAGTCCCTTCTATTATAGCCTCTATTGTTATTGTTGAAGTTGTGTCCACGCACCATATATGGGCCATAGGGGCATAGAAAGTATTATTTCTACATATAAAGAATTTTCCTTTTGGCCCAATATGGAAAGGGATATTGTAGAATAAGTTTCCCACTGCATTGTGTGTCAATTTGTGAAATGACATCATGGTAAAGCATTTGGATTATTAGTGCCACTTCCCATACCTAATGGACCATGCGAACAAATGTCTATGGATATTATTACTGGCCGTCCTACAACTTCACCTCAAAATCATATGATTTGGATAACTGTTGATAGGCTTAGTAAACAAGCATATTTCATTCCTTGCAAAAAGTCTTATTTTGCACCTCAAGCTGCTAAACTATTTATTAAATGTATTTTTCCACATCATGGATTTCCAAAAGTTATTCTTTTAGATCGAGATGTTCATTTTTGTAATCACTTTTGGGTTGCATTATTTCAAAATCTATGTTCCAAATAGACTTTAGCTCTACATTTCATATTGAAAGTAATGGGCAAAGGGAATCTACAAATACTACTATTTTAGATTTATTATGTTGTTATTCTTTAGATAATCCAAGTAATTGGGATGAGAAACTACCTTTCTGCAATTTGCATATAATAACGCAACACATACCACTACTAGGCATTCAACGTATGAAATTGTGTATGGTAAAAAGCTTCCCATTCTCATTTCTATCACTCAAACTAATATCCCTATGGCTGATTCTTTTGCACAAGATCATATTTCTACACTTGATGAGGTTCATGAGCACATTACGAAGAGTCAATAATGTTACATGTGTAATGTTAATAAGAAATGAGTAGATAAACAATTGAATGAAAATAACTTTGTATGGTTATGAATAATTAAAACATGTTTGAAAAATATTTCACAACATCCTAAGGTTAAACTTGCACCACATTATTATGGACCTTTTCATATTATTCAAAAATTTAATGAGAATGCTTTTAGATTAGATATACATTCTCATTGGAATATACATAATTCTTTTCATATCAATTTATTGAAACCTTTTAAAGGAACTTTACCACTCATTCCTATTTAAGAGGATGCTCCTTTACCTGAAGAGGATGCTAAAATTTTAATTTTAGAGAAAATACTTGATTATGATGTGACTACTACACACACTAGTAAGCAATATCATAGATATTTAGTTAACTATAAAAATCACTCACTTGAAGAATCTCAAAGGATTCATAAGACATCACTAATTCCACATTATGATCATTTGATTTTTTCATATCATTCACAGTCACATTAAATTCCAATTTTTTGATTCCATGCATGTTTTTTTTACATGGAACATGCTTTTGATTGATTTGTGTTTTGATTAAGCACGTAAAAATAACAGATCACTTTAGAAAGTGACATTTTTTTAAAAATAGTAAATCATTTAGAAAGCAATGATTTTGTAAATAAAGTAGATTTTCATAAACGCACGCTTTTCGAAGTGTCACCCTCATGTATCTTTTATTCAAGATGTAATCAGAAATACCTATAAATACACATGTTCTAATAGACTCGTCCATAAGAGTATGTGAGAAGAAATTGTACCCAATCTAGTGTCTACTCTCTCTCTCTCTCTCTCTCTCTCTCTCTCTCTCTCTCTCTCTCTCTCTCTCTCTCTCTC